>JAYEVE010000715.1:0-158569 GCA_036346375.1 Guadua angustifolia | reverse complement strand
AATGTATTTTGTGAATGAGACATGTGTTATTAAGTTGATGATGTACGTGGTGCAATGGTAAAGCAAAATTGGGAAAATGATTTAGGCGAGGGCATGTGGCAAGATTGTTTACGGTGGGCCAAGAGTGGCAAGCGAAGTCGTGTTGGTTTTATTGGTTTTGGATAATTGAGATCACACTTGGTTAGTCTTGCCTCGGTCAACTAAGGACTTAACCTTGCGAGCATTTGGTGAGTCTTTCATACAACCACAAGCTCCGCAATGGGAATGGGCTTAGTTGAGTAAGCTAGAAATCTATTCTTTGGTACTATCGTGGTGGTGTGAGGCAGGAGAAGCGGATGAGAACTCACATGGCGCAAAGAGGGCCACCTGGTGTGTAACTAGTCCCTCCGGTGTTGAAACCTTAGCGAAGCGATCTTGGGTTTAGATGGAACTTTGGAAAGGCTTCGTTATGGTTATTTGCCTTGGTGGTATTTGGTTGTATCTTGTGGGTAAAGTGTATAACCTCTGCGAGTGTACAACCTATTGAATAGCCGTGCTCCGTATTGAGCATCGCTTCGGTGATTCTGATCAAGGGTTAGATTTTCATGAAAATGACTTGTTTGTGGAAAATGCTTGGGTTGGTAATGATGGGCTGGACTTAGAACGAGAAAAATGATTCTGATTGAAATGTTTGTGAAAGCTATTATTCCTATTCTTTGTTTTACGCTTTGCAATCTATTCATTTTTACTTGAAATCTTTGTCTTGCATGAACCATAGCCTATCCTTTGTACTAAGCCATGCATATAGTATATTAGCATTGCATTACATGCATGACTTCTTTGAGTGCTCAAAGTACTCACCCACAACAACACAACTTGGTTGAAGAAGAAGCAACCTGCTCGGGAGGAGGAGTATCGGGAGAACAGAACGAACTAGGGGGCGAGCCTAGTCGATTACTGTGGCAAATTGGTTGGCGCCACGAGTTTATTTTATTCATTGCTTTTGAATATTTTAATAAGTTTTAAGCCTGCTTGTCGTATCATTGTAACTTCGACCATAAATTCGATCAACCATTCTTTTATACATTTAGGAAAAGTACTCTACTATTTAGTTGGATATATACGTGATATGTACCGATGTTGAGGCTGTGTGCACTAGCATGATCACGGACTAGTCTTTGAAACCACGAAGGGTCGGATTGCACATTGGGTCAAGCAATATTAATCAAAGTTTAATTGAATAATAATTACGTAGTTCAAAAATTAAATACTTTTGCATATTTGGATTCTTATGGATTTTAAATGAATATAGAAAATTGTTCCTTTGAATTTGGATTAAAAGTTCACAAGATATTCAAGATTGAAATTAACTTCAGTTTGGAAAATGCTTGAAAAAAAAATCTCGCTTTCGGTGATTCAATCGTACTCCTACTGTTGAGCGCTCTTGCATAGTCTTTTGCAGAGGAGGAGACCCGCGCAGCGAGACTCACAAAAGCAGTGATCCGAGGCCTGCGGCGGCAGTTCTGGTGCGTTCTCGGCGTGCAGCGGCATGGGAAAGAAGCTCAGCAGGCGCCTTGTAACACCCCAATTTTTGCTTTTCTTGCATTTGAATGGTATTTTGAATTTTGGGAATTTCTGGAATTTATTTGGATTTATTTGGATTTATTTGGAATTATTTGAATTTATTTTGAATTAAACCATTTATCAAATTAATTAAATAATGGAAAAGTTAAAATAAAGTTTTGCTGAAAATATTTTATTTAAGTCACAAATGTCCTAAAATATTTTTGAGAATTTTTCGAAATTTTTCGATATTTTTAATGCCTCAAACAAATTATTTTATTTTAGGAAATATTTTTAATCGAAAAAATTAAAAATCTGGATGAATAGTGTTGGGCGAGTCTTGTGCGGCCCGTTTGAAAAACCCTAAGCGCGTGGCGTTCGATCTTCATCGGCGGCTCACGATCGCCCGTCGTCACTAACCCTATTCCCATGGGACTCATGCCGCATACGGACTCCTCGCGAATTCGCGCAACACGCAGGCCTTGAGAGCCCCTATTTATCGCGCCACCCCTCCGTGTTTCTCGGTTTGCGCCGCACCCATCCGTCGCCCGCCGCCCGCCGAGAGCGCCGCCGCCTCGCCGCCTGAGCTTCGCCGAAGTCCGAGACCATCGCGGCGATTCTTGACCCACTCGCCGTCGCCATCCATCCTCCGCCGTCGCCGTGCCACCGTCGGACTCAGTAGCGTCGCGCCGCGTCGGAAACATTACCGCCGTCGCCGGAGGATCACGGAAGCGCCGCGCCGCCGCGTCGTCGTCTTCGTCTCCGGTCAAGCAGTAGCCGCCGCCATCGCCGTCGCCGAAAACTCCGTCGGCCGTCCGATCTCAATCGAGCGACCGGATTCCGCCACGTCGCCCCATAAACAGTAAACCCCATCTTCTAATTCCCGCCGTTAGATGTAGATCTAAGGGCAGCCGTAGTGCCACGTCGCTCCTCATTGTGCATGAGACGCTGACAAGGTGGACCCACATGTCGATCACACGCCGCCGCGGCGGCGTGCGCGCGTGTCGGCCGACAACCGCGGACCCACATGTCGATCGCCGCAGTACTGCTTTCACACAAAACGGCGGCAGCACGGGCCCACTTGTCAGCCGCACGCACCGAGCGTGTGACGTCACCGTTGACGTCATGCTGACGTCACGGTGGGACCCACTTGTCAGTGAGATAGCCGAAGTCGTCTTGGCGTCACGATGGCGTCATCTTGGCGTCGGCCGCGAGAGCGGTCGGGCTGGCGTCGGCAAGGCCGCGTGTCACTTACGTGGTGGCGACCGTGTCACAGATGGCGCAATAATTAATTTTCGAAAAAAGAAAATATTTATTTAATTCGGTATATTGATTTTAAATATATTTTGAAACTTCAAATGCTTATAACTTTTGCGTTTTAACTCCGATTTGAGTGATTCCAATTTCTATAAAATTGTAAAATTACGATCTTTCTGTTTATGAATTTTATTTGAATTTTTGAGCACTGTTTGCCTACTGTTTATTTATTTTATTGTTTGTGTTTACGTTCTGGCGTGAGCGTTGAAGTCCCCGAAGGTTTCGAGGGAGAGGTTCTGACCTAGGAGCAAGCTCAGGAACCAGAACCAACACTTTTTGAAGGCAAGTTGTGTTTGATCATGTTGAACCTATTAGAGCAAATTATTTTGATTTAATTTATTGCATGCTAATTTAGTAAAAATTGGTTTGAATGAATTTTGGGATTAGCTAAATGCCTAGTTCTTTGTATGCCACCTTGTCGTATATAATTGTATGCCATGAATCATTTGTCACCCTAGGTTATGGACTAATAGTTGGACATTAATAATTTGCCAACATGGGTTGAGTAGGCCAAGTAGTATGCTTAGCCACCTTGCGTGGACATTTTGTGATTTTGGAATGCCAAAGTAAATGTTGACCTAATGAGATATGGAACATGATTTATGAATAAGACATGTGTTATTGAGTTGATGATGTACGTGGTGCAATGGTAAAAAGCAGGGGTGGGAAAATGATTTAGGCGGGGCATGTGGCAAGATTGTTTACAGTGGGCCAAGAGTGGCAATTAGGCGGTCGTATTTGGTTTTATTGGTTTTGGATAATTGAGATCACACTTGGTTAGTCTTGCCTCGGTCAACTAAGGACTTAACCTTGCGAGCATTTGAGCTGAGTCTTTCATACAACCACAAGCTCATAATGGGGCGGGCTTAGGCTGAGTAAAGCGGGAAATCTATTCTTTGAATCTTGTCGTGGTGGTGTGAGGCCGGAGAAGCGGAATGAGAACTCACATGGCGCAAGAGGGGCCACAGGTGTGGTAACCAGTCCCTCGGTGTTGAAACCTTAGCGAGGCGTCTTGGGTTTAGATGGAACTTTGGAAAGGCTTCGTTATGGTTATTTGCCTTGGTGGTATTTGACTATATCTTGTGGGTAAAGTGTATAACCTCTGCGAGTGTACAACCTATTGAATAGCCGTGCTCACGGTATTGAGCATCGCTTCGGTGATTCTGATCAAGGGTTAGATTTTCATGAAAATGACTTGTTTGTGGAAAATGCTTGGGTTGGTAATGATGAACTGGACTTAGGACAGAAAAATGATTCTGATTGAAATGTTTGTGAAAGCTATTATTCCTATTCTTGTTTTACGCTTTGCAATCTATTCTTGTTTACTTGAAATCTTGTCTTGCTCATGAACCATAGCCTATCCTTTGTACTAAGCCATGCATATAGTATATTAGCATTGCATTACATGCATGACTTCTTTGAGTGCTCAAAGTACTCACCCACAACAACACAACCGGTTGAAGAAGAAGCAACCCTTTCGGGAGGAGGAGTATCGGGAGGCCGACGAACTAGGGAAGCGAGCCGATCGATTACTGTGGCAAATTGGTTGGCGCCACGAGTTATTTTATTTCCGCTGCTTTTGAATATTTTAATAAGTTTTAGCCTGCAATCGTATCTTTGTAACTTCGACCATAAGGTCGATCAACCATTCTTTTATACATTTAAGAAAAGTACTCTACTATTTATTTGGTATATGGTGTGATATGTACCGATGTTGAGGCTGTGTGCACTAAGCGTGATCTGGACTAGTGCTGAAACACGAGGTCGGATTTGCACATTCGGGTCCCGACAGAGGTGGTATCGAGCCATCTTGTTATAGGGCTGGCCCTTAGTTAGAATGGTCGTAGTGAGGATAAAATTATTTTCTAAAAGTTAAAATGCACCAAGATGATAATGCAATCTCGACTTACCCTTCTCTCTTTTCATACCCCTGCTGAATTTATCACGTCTCGCTTTGTTTTAAAATTTACGAGTTTCACGTGAGTGTCCTTTGGCGAGATGAGGATGATCCACTCTTTTGGTGGCGCCTTTGGAGATGCGCCGGAGCTTTGGCGTATGATGCACTACTTGGAGGTTATGGTGGCCGATCTCTGGGGACTCTTGTGGATCGGGCGGGGTGGATATTGCACAGGATGTCACTATCACGGTCTCGCTCGGGATAGGGCGAGGCGAGTCGTCCCATCCGCATCCTTGCCGAGAGGTCATCATTTGATGCGGGATTCGGGAAACATCGCGTCTGGCGATGAGGCGGTGCTCGTACCTACCCGAGGAGTTGGATGGCACGGTGTTCCGTCACCATCCACCGAGACACTCGCTTCTGGCAAGAGCCCATCGAGGAGGAGGATGCCACGATCACCCACGGCGGATATGTCATCGCTCAAGAGGATGCTATCGGCGAGGCGGTTCGAGGCTGCAGAGGTCTCGTGGCGAGTTCCGCGGCGAGGCTCATCTGTTGCGAACTTGTGAGTACTTAGCCCACTCTATCGAGAGGATTGGGGAGCTGGAAACAATATTTATGCGGACGAGCGGAGCGATCTTTGGAGCTACGACCAGAACCGGAGGACCCTGGCGAAACGCGGCGAGCAGCGAGCGGTGGAGGTCAAACGAGCGAGCGGTGGAAGTGCAGCGAGCGGTGGAAGTGAAGTTAGAGCCAGTGGAAGTGAAGCCAGAGCCAGTGGAGGTTGAGCCGGTACAGGAGGCGCATCCAGTGGAGGATCGTTGGGATAGGTTTGTACCAGCACCAACACACCCGCCGGTGTATCCACCAGGAAGTTTCGGTGGGGGTTGGCTCGAGGAGTGAGTGTTAGGATTAGCAGTAGAGACTCCTGTGATGAGTCGCGTCTTGGAATAAGAGTCACCCTTAGAGGCGTTTGACTCCAGAATATTAGTTTGATTTGCTTCTTTCATGCTTGTGAGTGATTGGTATGTGTTGCATGGCCCCTAGGCATTGTGAGCAACCATACCTCGGTATTAATGAAGTAATAAAGTAATAAAGTTGGATTTTGCGATTACCCCTTGACCCCGCATAAGTATTCTACTACTTGTCTACTCTTATTTCCCTCTCGTCTCTAAAACCATGGAACAATCGACAGATGGTGAACACTCGTGGGAACCAAGGAGGAAATGGAAGTGGTTCACGCTCAGCCGGAAACATCAATGATGAAGGCCAAGGAACTCAACCAGCACCGCCAGTTGATATGCAGAACCTTGGAGCCTTTCTTGCTGCACAGACTCAGTTAATGCATGCTATGATGCAGCGAATCTGACAGTCCTTTGCCCAAGCCGCCGCCCCCAAGTTAACGAGTCAACCCGGTCACGAGAGGCCACACTCGAGGTGTCGAATTCATGAGGACTCGACCGCCTACATTTTCAGGAATGCCAATCCATTGGAGGCGGATGATTGGTGAGGGCGATAGAGAGAAGTTGCACATCACCCGGTGTGAAGGCAATGAGAGGTACTCTATGCCTCTCATCGGCTAGAAGGAACTACGGTGAATGGTGGGAAAACTCTTCTTGTTGCTCATGAGCACCCCGGGACATCGGTGGGAGGAGTTCACGATTGCTTTCGGCGATATCATGTGCCGAAGGCATAATGGAGTTGAAAAAGGAAGAGTTCGGGCACTGAAGCGAGCAATCAAGCGATGTCCGAAATATCTGAATAAGTTCACGCGGTGGCATGCTTCGCTTTTGAGGATGTAACAACGGACAATGCGAGCGATCTCGTTTCATGAAAGGACTGAATTCGGGGTTGCAAGTGGGACTCATAACCCACACTTTTCTTGACTTCGAGAGCTAGTGAACAAAGCGCTAATATTGGAGGACAAGCGCAAGGAGGAGAGGACAACGAGAGCCTTGAGATGGCCTGGCGAGGAACACGCCCGAGGCTCGGCGTTTGAGGTTGCACCAAACCAGTTCTTGATTTCAGCCAAGGAATGTGATGGCAGCGCCGCCACGATACCAAGACTGCGGGACAAAATTTCGAACACCAACACGGTTGGGAAACGGCCATGAGGAGCGATGGTCGGCGGTTAGGCGTTATTTACGTCTGCAGCAGCGGGTATTTTGCCAATTATTGTCCTAAGAAGGGAGGAGTGACACGATTCGCTTCAATCTTGGAACTACTCCAGCGAACACTGCGCCGAGGAGCAAGTCGAGGAGTTACACAATCTGGAGCGCCACCTGTTGTGGTAAGCGAGTCAATCATGTCACCGCCGATCGGTCTGAGAATACATCGGACGTCGTCTTGGGTAAGTTACTTGTCAACTCGATACACCTGCAGATCTTATTTGATTACGGAGCTTCACATTCGTTTATATCTCGGATTTTTGCTATGAACAATGGGTTGAAAATGGTGAACCTTAGGCATGTATTGCTAGTACAATCCCGGGATCGAACTCCGATCGATGTAGGATGTTACAGGGGTAAAGTTGCTTATAGATGGGCGGAGTTCTTAGCGAACTTAGTGGTGTTAGATACCCGACCTTAGATGTTATTTTGGGAATGGTGGTTGTCTAAGCACAAGGTTGTACTAGGCGTGGACGAAGAGTCATATCGATCGAGAGTCCTTGTGGGAGAAAGATAGAGTTTGAACAAGCTGCCGTTCGGGATGGACGAGTTGATGGTCAATAGTGTGAAGGCCGTCGGCATAGAAGATGTACCGGTTGTCGAGAGAATACCGGATGTATTTCGGAGGATTTACAGGATGCCACGACGAGGGACATAGAGTTTATGTCGAGTTAGTCAAGGAACGGCCCGATAGCTAAAAGACCTTATCGGATGTCAGCCGATGAGTTGGTGGAAATGAAGAAGCGATTGAGGAGTTAATGGATAAGGGATTTATCGGACCAAGTTCGTCACCATGGGGAGCACGGTTACATTTGTCAAGAAGAAGGGCGGAGATTCTGGGATGTGTGTGGATTACAGAGCCTTGAATGAAGTCACTATAAAGAATAAGTATCCGCTACCGGGATCGATGACCTATTTGATCGGTTGAGAGGGCGGGAGTTTTCTCCAAGATTGACCTCGATCGGGATACCACCAACGAAGATTAGGTCGGAGGATGTGCGAAGACCGCCTTTTCGTCAAGATATGGGCACTCTGAGTTCTGATTATGTCCTTTGGTTTGACAAATGCACTGCATATTTCATGAATATGATGAACAAGGTTTTCATGGAATACTGGACAAGTTAGTGGTTGTGTTCATAGATGACATTCTAGTCTACTCCAAGGCGAGAGAAGAACATCTTAGAACATCGAGGCTAGTTACGGAGAAGTTAAGAAAACGACAACTTTTAGCTAAGTTTAGCAAGTGTGATTTACGGAAGAACAAGGTGGAATTTCTTGGACATGTGATGACCGTTGAAGGAGTCATGATTGATCCAAGTAAGGTGGAAGCGATGTTGCATTGGGAGCCACCCAAGGCGGTGACTCAAATCCGTAGTTTCCTTGGAATGGCGGTTATTACCGCCGATTTATTGAAGGATTCTCAGCGATTGCGAGACCTCTTACGCAATTGTTGAAAAAGGAGAAAAAGTTTGCATGGGCGCGGAATGTGGCGGAGCTTTCGAGAGTTGAAGAAAGCGTTTGACAACGGCGCCGATGTTAGTTCTCGGATCTAAGCGAGCTTTGATATATCTTGTGATGCATCGCGCCAAGGGCTTGGTTGCGTATTAATGCAAAACCGTAAAATAAATCGCATATCGTCAAAGCGATTGAGGCGCATGAGGAGAACTATCCGATGCATGATTTGGAATTAGCGGTAGTAGTGCATGCATTGAAGTTATGGCGACACTATTTAATTGGGAACAGATGTGAGGTGTACACGGACCATAAGAGTCTTAAATATATATTCACACAGTCGGACCTGAACATGAGACAGAGGAGGTGGTTGGAATTAATTAAGGATTACAATCTGGGGATTCATTATCACCCCGGGAAAGCCAACGTGGTGGCTGATGCTTTAAGCGAAAAAGCCATTCGGTGAACATCGTTGATGGGAGAGAGTCGGGATGAGTTATGTAAGGAATTTGAAGTGAAGGTGGAAGTTGTGCCTAAAGGATTTATAGCCACTTTAGAAGTGAAGCCTACTGGAAGATCAGATCCGGGAAGAACGGAAGGGCGATGTCAAGATTGAGAGGATTAAGTTGAAAATGGAGGAAGGCAAGGCAAAGGATTTCAAAATTTGGATGAGCAAGGTACATTATGGATCAAGAATCGCATTTGCGTCCGCTGAAAGAAGGCTAAACAGTGATTACGGAGGAAGCCCATGACTCAAGTACTCGATTCATCCGGAAGCGCTAAGATGTATCAAGACACGAAGGAAAGATTTTGGTGGCCAAGCATGAAGCGTGAAGTTGCGAGCATGTTGCGTTGTGCAACATATGCCAAGAGTCAAAGCAATGCATCAAAGGCGGCGGGGTTACTCTGACCACTTGAAGATACACGAGTGGAAATGGGAGGAAAATGGAATGGACTTCATTACGGTTTACCAGGACCCAGACGGTATGACTCTATATGGGTTATAGTGGACCGTTTGACAAAGGTTGCCCACTTCATACCGATGAAGACTACCTATTCGGGGACCGCTTAGCAGTTATATATGTCAAGAATTGTATGTCTACATGGAGTTCGAAGAAAATTGTATCGGACGAGGTACCGGTTTACCTCAAGATTTTGGGATAAGTTGCACGAGGCCCTAGGGACCCTTTGAACTTGATCCGCATATCACCCATGAGACGGATGGGCAAGCGGAAAGAGTTAATCGAATCTTGGAGGATATGTTGAGGGCTTGTGCGTTGGCTTATACAACTTTGTGGGATAAGTGTTTGCCATATCGAGTTCAGCTACAACAATAGTTACCGAGCAAGTTTGCGAGATGTCGCCATTTGAGCGCTATATGGAAGACCACTGTCGAGCGCCGTTGAATGGAATGAGGCAGGAAATATATGTTTGGATATTCTTGAGAAGTTGAAGAGCGGATAGCCATGATCGAGGAAAGGTTGAAAATTGCACAATCAAGGCGGAAGAGTTCTGTTGATAATCGCCGCGAGGATTTGAGCTTTGAGCAGAAGATTTTGTGTATCTCGAGTTACCCCACTCAAAGGAGTTAAGAGGTTCCACACCAAAGGGAAGTTAGCACCAAGATATGTTGGTCCATTCAGGATCCTAAGTCGTAGAGGTGAAGTAGCGTGTCGGTTTGGAGTTATCGCGATCTTTAGCGAGTGCATGATGTGTTCCATGTGTCACAATTAAAGAAATGCCTCAGAGTGCGGAAGAGCAAATCTTGAATTAGAGTCGGTCGGCTGCGGGAGGATTTGACTTATAAAGAGCACCGATAAAGATCTTGGACACGATGGATCGAAAGCGAAATAAATCGACCAACCTGCGAGTTCGATTGGAGTAACCATTAGAGGCGAAGTGACTTGGGGCGTGAAGAAGACTGAAGAAGAATTCCCCAACCTATTCCTTAGTCGATACGAATCTCGGGTTGAGATTCCGTTAAGGGGGAGGTTTGTAACACCCCAATTTTTGCTTTTCTTGCATTTAAATGGTATTTTGAATTTTTGGGAATTTCTGGAATTTATTTGGATTTATTTGGAATTATTTTTATTTAATTTGAATTAAACCATTTATCAAATTAATTAAATAATGGAAAAGTTAAAATAAAGTTTTGCTGAAAATATTTTATTTAAGTCACCAATGTCCTAAAATATTTTTGAGAATTTTTCGAATTTTTTCGATATTTTTAATGCCTCAAACAAATTATTTTATTTTAGGAAATATTTTTAATCGAAAAAAATTAAAAATCCGGATGAATAGTGTTAGGCCAAATCTTTATGCGGCCCATTTGGAAAACCTAAGCGCCGTGGCGTTCGATCTTCATCAAGCGGCTCACGATCGCCCCGTCATAACCCTATTCCCGTCGGACTCATGCCGCCACGAACTCCTCGCGAATTTACATAGCAACACCAGACGCCAAGAGCCCCTATTTAATCGCCGCCACCCTCCGTGTTCCTCGGTTTGCGCCGCACCAGTCCGTACACCGCCGCCGCTGAGAGCCGCCGCCTCGCCGCCTGAGCTTCGCCGAAGTCCGAGACCATCCGCGGCGATTCTTTGACCCACTCGCCGTCGGCGTCCATCCTCCTCGCCGTCGCCGTGCCACCGTCGGACTTCGGCAGCGTCGCGCGCGTCGGAAACATTACCGCCGTCGCCGGAGGATCACGGAAGCGCCGCCGCCGCGTCGTCGTCTTCGTCTCCGGTCAAGCAGCGCCGCTTTCATCATCGCCGTCGCCGAAACTCCGTCGGCCGTCCGATCTCAATCGGCGACCGGATTCGCCACGTCGCCCCATAAGCGATAAACCCCATCTTCTAATTCCCGCCGTTAGATGTAGATCTAAGGCGCCCGTAATGCCGCGTCGCTCCTCCTTTGTGCATGAGGCGGCGACAAGGTGGACCCACATGTCGGCTCGCGCCACGGCGGCGTACGCAGCGATCGTCCTGACAACCGCGGACCCACATGTCGATCGCCGCGTGCTTTATGTTCACACAAACGGCCGACAACACGGGCCCACTTGTCGGCCGCGCCGCGGCGTGTGGCGTCACCGTTGACGTCATCTTGGCGTCCGCGGTGGGACCCACTTGTTAGTGAGATAGCCGAGTCGTCTTGGCGTCCGATGGCGTCATCTTGGCGTCGGCCGAGGCCGGTCGGGCTGGCGTCGGCAAGGCAGCGTGTCGTTCTGTGGTGGCGACACGTGTCACAGATGACGCAATAATTAATTTTCCAAAAAAGAAAATATTTATTTAATTCGGTATATTGATTTTAAATATATTTTGAAACTTCAAATACTTATAACTTTTGCGTTTTAACTCCGATTTGAGTGATTCCAATTTCTATAAATTTGTAAAATTATGATCTTTCTGTTTCTGAATTTTATTTGAATTTTTGAGCACTGTTTGCCTACTGTTTATTTATTTTATTGTTTGTGTTTACGTTGCGCGTAGACGTCGAAGTCCCCGAAGGTTTCGAGGGAGAGGTTCTGACCTAGGAGCAAGCTCAGGAACCAGAACCAACACTTTTTGAAGGCAAGTTGTGTTTGATCATGTTGAACCTATTAGAGCAAATTATTTTGATTTAAACTATTGCATGCTAATTTGATAGAAATGACTTTGAATAAGTTTTGGGATTAGTTAAATGCCTAGTTCTTTGTATGCCACCTTGTCGTATATAATTGTATGCCATGAATCATTTGTCACCCTAGGTTATGGACTAATAGTTGGACATTAATAATTTGCCAACATGGGTTGAGTAGACCAAAGTAGTATGCTTAGCCACTTGCGTGGACATTTTGTGATTTTGGAATACCAAAGTAAATGTTGACCTAATGAGATATGGAACATGATTTATGAATAAGACATGTGTTATTGAGTTGATGATGGCACGTGGTGCAATGGTAAAAAGCAGGGGTGGGAAAATGATTTAGGCGGGGCATGTGGCAAGATTGTTTACGGTGGGCCAAGAGTGGCAATTAGGCGGTTGTATTTGGTTTTATTGGTTTTGGATAATTGAGATCACACTTGGTTAGTCTTGCCTCGGTCAACTAAGGACTTAACCATGCGAGCATTTGAGCTGAGTCTTTCATACAACCACAAGCTCCGTAATGGGATGGGCTTAGCTGAGTAAAGCGGGAAATCTATTCTTTGTCTTGTCGTGGTGGTGTGAGGCCGGAGAAGCGGATGAGAACTCACATGGCGCAAGAGGGGGCCACAGGTGTGGTAACCAGTCCCTCGGTGTTGAAACCTTAGCGAGCGTCTTGGGTTTAGATGGAACTTTGGAAAGGCTTCGTTATGGTTATTTGCCTTGGTGGTATTTGTTGTATCTTGTGGGTAAAGTGTATAACCTCTGCGAGTGTACAACCTATTGAATAGCCGTGCTCATGGTATTGAGCATCGCTCGGTGATTCTGTCAAGGGTTAGATTTTCATGAAAATGACTTGTTTGTGGAAAATGCTTGGGTTGGTAATGATGAACTGGACTTAGGATGAAAAAATGATTCTGATTGAAATGTTTGTGAAAGCTATTATTCCTATTCTTGTTTCTACCGCTTTGCAATCTATTCTTGTTTACTTGAAATCTTTGTCTTGCTCATGAACCATAGCCTATCCTTTGTACTAAGCCATGCATATAGTATATTAGCATTGCATTACATGCATGACTTCTTTGAGTGCTCAAAGTACTCACCCACAACAACACAACCGGTTGAAGAAGAAGCAACCACAACTCGGGAGGAGGAGTATCGGGGAGGCCAAGCGAACTAGGGAAGCGAGCCCGATCGGTTACTGTGGCAAATTGGTTGGCGCCACGAGTTATTTTATTTCATTGCTTTTGAATATTTTAATAAGTTTTAAGCCTGCAATCGTATCGTTGTAACTTCGACCATAAGGTCGATCAACCATTCTTTTATACATTTAAGAAAAGTACTCTACTATTTATTTGGATATATACGTGATATGTACCGATGTTGAGGCTGTGTGCACTAGCGTGATCTGGACTAGTCTTTGAAACAGAGAGATGTCGGATTTGCACATTCGGGTCCCGACACCATGCGATGTATCTTTCGGTTATCGGCAATTACGACAAGTATTATTGTGATTGAAGATCATTCCCATTTTTGCTTCGTGCAATTAAAGTGAAATTCTGGTTTGTTTATGTAATCAATATTAGAGCATAATGAGTGAAGGAGAAGCATGTGGCCTTGCCTTGAGCTATAATATCATGTTGTCTTGGTGTAGTGGCGTTCTATTTAGGTTTTAGAAACCATGTCTTTAGTTTTATTTAGTCCTCTGACTATCGATGATTAAGTCACGAAACCTTGGTTTAGGGAATAATATGAGATTACAACCTTTATAAGCTCGGTTGCAACGAGGCTGCTTATTAAGGATAATGGTTGAGTTTTATCTACATGCAAAATGATTTTGTGTGAGAATACATCTTCTAGGCGTGGATCCTAGTTAGCAAGTTGATCACACTTTAGGAAGGAAGGGATTAGAAATGCTCAACTTCTAATTTTATTTTAGCTGTTTGTTACATTGATAACCAATCATTTATGAGCATGGCGGGAAGAGTGGAGTAAATGCATAAATTGATTTCTGAACCTTGCCTTTACCTTCGTTTGGTTAAGGGTTATACCTTTATGCTTTAGGCGGGTATAATAAGATTGCATTTATATCTTCAAGATATCATGCACGAATTTTAGAAAAAAAGCGTGATGGCATCTGAAGCATGTTGGTTTTATCGGAAAATGATATGTTGTAGTTTGATTGGTTATTTGCGGGGAAGGTTACATCGGGAGTGGCCTCAACGCATGCCACTCCATTCTCCATCGGTAAAGGCAAGTGCATTCCCTAGATGCGTGGCTAGGATGATTAAGTGATTGATTGCTTTTAGCGTCGCAATTGCCGATGAGTATTCGGTAAGCTTTGCTTGCTATAATTAGAAAATGGTTCCTTGTATGAAAATGCTCATAATGAGTAAATGGTTAAGGGAGTGAATGCAAGTACATCGAAATTTGGAGTGTCTAATTGAATTGTTCGTTGATATTTATCTGTTCATAGCTAATTTCTATTGAATGTGGCAAGTATGAGTTATATTGGTGATCGTCCCTTCGCGGATGTGAATAGTTATTGGACTCGGGTGGTCACTAGTAAGTCTTAATCTCGGTGAGTTTGCTGTACCTTTCTTAATATTTCACTGAGTAGCGAGAATGGGGTACGGGGATACTTGTGGTTAATATACAAGAGATGTATTTAATTGTGCCTCGTCTAGGGACATGAGTTGAGTATGTTGATTGAAATGTGTTTTAGTTGAGTATGTTGATTGAAATGTGTATTTGTTGAGAATTGTTGATTTAAATGTGTTTTAGTTGAGTGTGTTGATTGAAATGTGTTTTAGTTGAGAATTGATGATTGAAATGTGTTTTAGTTGAGAATTGATGTTGCATTCTTGCATTCATGGTATGCATTCATAATGGAAGAGCGACCCATCTGATCTGGGGCCTCTGTGTTCTGCGTAGTGAACATGAAAGTCCTACCTCGTAGTCCCATTCATCGAGGTGAATGGGGCGAGACGATAAGAGTAGGCACCTTCCATCTCAGGATGGAAGGATGTGAGGTGCACACAAGCGGGTGGGCACTTTCGGCGATCTGCGTCGCGTACATGGAAATGAGCATTCATGTGCATTGCATCTTTAATATTGAGTGTTGTGGTAAATGGTGTGTCATATGGATGGTGATTATGGTAATTGAAGGTTGAGTCGTGGATTCAACACATAAAGGGAGATTAGAATTGAATTGATGAATTAGCACATGTCTTTTCTTTGCTTTGCTAATTATGTTGTATGAATATCGTGGAGTGAAATTTGAGTTTTGAACTTCGAATAAAAGTCGATGAAAATGGTTTGAGCTGCAACAAGGGGTGATTGAGTCGGAAAGCGTAGTGACTTAGAGCCACGTGATGCCTCTTTACGTTGATTGGTTTTATTATCAAGATGATGGCTTGATTGCGATAATTTTGGTATGGTCAAGTTATTACTTTAAATGGGTATGAATGCTTATTGTCCTGATATTGTTTTATTTGCATTACTTGCTCTTATGGTTAAGTTTTTATTTTACTTACGATAAATTGGGTTTATTATTCTCGTGTACTTTCTTTGAGTTTAAACTCACGCTTGTTATTTAATGTTTGTAGGTGTTTTGAAGTCGGCATGCATGGATGGGGGTAGTAACACAATCACGTTGCATCACCATCATTTCATCATCTCAATTATAGTTCTATTCTAGCTCATGCACAATTTTTTTGTAAAAGGTTGTTTGCGGTTATGTTTAATAAATTCCCTATCCTATAATAATTATGTGGTGGAGTTTATTAATTTTCTATAGAATGCGTGATTGGTTAACTAAGGACCTGCTAGAATGATATTATCTTGCAAATGTTTTACACTTTCTTTGAGTGGATGTCCTAGTTTTAGGGAAGTCTTTAGAAATTTTTTAATAATTTTGACAACCTCCTAGTTGTTAGCTTGCTTTGCGAATATTTATTCTTAGTGATTCATAACTGGTGGTGCTAGAGGGTGTAACATTCGGGGCATGGGGTGCCGGGGTGTTACAAAAAGATTAAGCATCACCGAGTTACTAGGAGTTGATTTTACCTACTAGCCGAAGTGGAGATGGGCCGGAGGAGCTCTTGCCACCGTCTTGGGTTTTTGGAGAAGAGGGGCAGCAAGCGGCTTGATTTTGCATAAGGAGCTCAAATATTTTGAGGGTTTTACTCAAAAGTGTATGAGGGCAGCAGTTCAAAGAATTTGGAATTGGTGCTCTGGTTGACTGATTTGGTTTGGTCTTGAGCTCTAAGGTGCATGGCAATGGCGGAAAGAAGCGAGCTTCAGTAGCGCTTGAGGAGAAAGGGAAGAGATGAGGAGAAGTTGGCGCTGCTCTGGTAGTCAGAGATGCAATGTATGGCTCGAGGACTAAGCGGATGAGCCGGCCTCAAGTAAGCTTGTCTTGGTTGTTCCTCGGCGAGATAGGACCTGTTGCCTGAAGGAGGTATGGGCATTTGAAGCTTCCACGAGCCGAGGACAATCGTGGCGATGATCGAGCTTCGTGGCGGTGCAGTTAGCATAAGTGGCGTGACGATTCGAAGAGGAGATGCATTGAGCGGAGCTCGGTCAAGTTCTTATTGGATTCGGGAGAGTTCAGCTCGATGCATAAAACGAGGAGGAAGAATGAGTGATGAGTGGCGTCGGGGTCCACGGTTAGTGGCGAAGAGATTGGTGGCCTTGACTACGATGGCGACTAGATAATGGTGGCACTCTTTGTACATGTATCCGATTATTTTGATCACAAGTTCAATTAGTTTAAAAGTAGTTTTTTCTCTTTTTAAATTTTCTAGAAATTTTTATGTAGAGAGATTAAGGTATGTAGTTTCCATTTTCTTTGGTTTCGCTCAATTCACTACTTTGGTTTTCATACAATAATTCCTTAAATTTAACTAGTATTCAAAATGTTTTTGAATTTTTCCTCGAGAGCAATTGAAGACTTGAGTGAATAATACTACTGTAAAATTTTTAGGTCAAAATGTTTCTCCATTATTTTATAAAAATTCTGACATTGCAGTTTCCAAATTTTCAAGGTTTCTGTTTTTAAATTTGAGAAAGTACTAAACCACATTATTAATTTATAATATTTTTACTAGAGGTAGATATTGCAATTAGGTTTTCATGATAATTTTTACAGCTCGAGATATGTTTCATAAATATTTTATAAATTCGACATGCATTGTTTTGATTTAAAAGTTATCTTTTCCTTTTATCTCTTCATTTCTTTATGCTTAAAATTTCAATTGCTGGCTAAAATGATTTAATTGAATGATCAGGGTTCTCGTGGCAATTTTCTAAATTTTTACTTTTTACATTTTTGCCTTTTTCTTTTTTCATTCTTTATTTCAATTTGTTGAATTTTTCATACAAAGTATAAATTCAAACAAATCCAAATAAAACAAATAATACCAAGAAAACTCAAAATAATTATATTCAAATTCAAAATATACATTTTTACTTTATTAAAATTTTTGGATGTTACATATATAAAACCGATAGTGATTTATCATTGCTTGGGTTAGATACATGAACCGATAGTGGTAAGACCATTTTCACTGCCAATTTTACTCCAGAACTGGTAGTGATATTACTATTCTCCATAATTAGTTCGATACAGAACATAAGAAACATTGTAATTTATCTCGCACAGAACATATCAAAGCATAATTAGTTTAAAAACAGAACATATTAAAAATTTGTAATTTATCTCGCACAGAACATTTACAAAATTTGTAATTTGCATGAACACCGTCCATAATTACATATTTAGACCTAATTATATAAACCCTATATCCAAAAAGTAAATGCTCGTCCTCCTCCTCCTCCTCACACCTTTGGAGTTCTTGCCGGATGACCGTCGAGAGTTGGCGGTGCTCCTCCTCCTCCTCCTCCGAATTTGATTCGGTGGTGGAGTTAGTCTATGTCCCAACGCAGTAGGACCTCAAATCACCGCTTCTTTGTCATCGTCGTTGCCCTCCTCGTCCTCCTCTACATCCTCTTCCTCCTCCGCCTCCTCCTCCTCCTCCTTCTTCTCCTCCTTCTACTCCTCCTTCTCTGGTGGCGGGCGGGGCTTTGCCCGATGCGTGCAGCTTCTTGGGGGAGCCATTCTTGCAGCGATGGTGGATTGTGAGAGTGGTGCTTCAATTAAGGAATGGGCATTATATAGGCGAGAATCGAAGAACATGATTAGCGAAGAATGGGGAAGCGCCTTGATTAGCGGAGAATGGGCAACCGCACTTGCAGCGGAAGAGCGAACAAGCGTGGCGGTTGCTACAGCCGATTGGAAGGGTTCGGCGTATCACTTGCCGATTTGTATAACCAACGGCGATGTATCTCTGATCCTTACTCCAAGTCTTGGAATTTCAATCGGTTGGCGTAGGTCTCTCTCTTGAGCAATTTTGGGGTTTGTGGACCTAATTGTGAGGTTAGGGTTAAAATTAGGTTTTGTGGGGCGGGTTTTCTGAAATTTTCCTCCCGCTAATTTTTCTTCACCTTAACCTTACCACTTCTTCCCTTTTCATTTTCCTATTGCTCTGGCGGCGCCTATCTTCCTTCTCTGGCGGTGGCGCCCTGCTCCCCGGCCGCAGCGCCCTTGCTCTTCCCAAGGCTGTGCCTCCCAGGCCTCCAAGCGGCGCCCCCACCTCCGGCTCAGGCACCTTGGCGCCTCTCCGACCAGCCTCGGCTGGCGGCGGCCTGGCCAAGACCTCCTCCTCCTTTTCCCCTTCTTGGCTTGAGGTAACCCTTGGAAATATTTCTTGTGCTCAGCCATGGAGTTCCTAGACTGGTTAGAAGTGGTTCTAGGGTTCTTAGGTCTAAAATTTTGGAGGGAAACTAGCTAAATGTTGGAGGGAAACTTTGCTGTTTTTTTCGAGCTGAAAACTATCTATTTTTGCAGCTCGGTTTTGGGGTAGTTAGAGGGACCTCACGCTTATTTGGCTGTAGTAAAAGTTGTATATCATCGAATCCCCTTCAGTTTGAGTACAAGAACACAAAAATCCATTTGGCCAATTAAAAGTTATGCCATTCTTAGTGTTTGCTGTCTAGATTGGGGTACTAGTGGGGCTCAAATGTTCAACGGAAGATTAAGCATAGCTACAGGACGAATTAGGATTTTTGGTTGCCTAGAGAAATGTAGTAAATTTCCTTTAGATTTATAAAGTGTATTTGTTTCCTTGATTTGGAGTTAGGAATTAGAAGTTATGGCCTGTTGAAGTTGCTGCCCAGAACTGCAATTTCTGCTGAAAGTTCAGAGTTGGTCTGAAGTTCAGAGGGCAGTTTGAGGACTTTTCTTTCAGGTGCTGAACAAATGGCTGTGTGGTAACTATAGGGTATCCTCTTGTGGTCATTTAGAGCCCAAGAATACAAATTTTTACTTAGCCAATTAAAAGTTATGTTCATTTTAGTACCTGCTATTCAGAACTACTGTTAATGCATATACCCTCTGTTCATCTCTAATCTGGGAATTTATAATGCATCTTATTAATAAATGGCTGTAATAGAGTTATAGATTATCCTCTTGTGATTAATTAGAACCTGAGTTCACTCAATTTGGGTACGAGGATCAAAAGTTATGATCGTTTTTGTGGCAGCTGTCCAGAGTTGCATTAGTTGAAAAGTAGAGCTATTTCCGGGTTTGATCGTTGATGTTTTATGCAGTGTTGTGATTGATTGGTTGTTCGGTAATTTGTGTTTGTATTTGATTTCTTGTTTCAGGAGGAGTAGCGTCAACTTCGCGCACCACTCCACTCTCCACAGCTAAAGGCAAGCACATCGGGTTATGCTTGCAAATGTTGTGAGTGTCGTGATGAGTGTTTTGAGGTCTAGGTTAGATGAATGAGTATAGTGTCTAGAGATTATGTATATGAGAAGTTTAGTGCAGTGGTTAGTGTCGACGATCGGGATGCATCAAGCTGCAAGAAATGAGATAGAGAATTCGGTATGATCGGGACCCAAGCGTGCTTCGCTCGAGCGGAGGAAAAGCATAGGCGCGTGTTGAGTGAACAAGGCGACAACGAGTGTGAGGCGAGATTTATCTTGGTTCGAGCCCCTGTGGAGGTAATAGCTCTCTCGATCGCCTTGCGGCGATTTTCTTGGCTATTTACGAGTACAAGGGTGTGTTCTGACTCAAGTTTAATAATGGCTATGACTAAGGGCGAGTGGGGTGTGTTGTCTTCGTCCCCCAAGGACTGCGCTTCCTTGGTCTTTATACCTCCTCTGCATAGCAGAATCTGAGGAGAGATTCAAGAAGTGGCCTTCATGCGTTATTGGTGGCGATAACAGTTCGAACTTGTTGCACTTTTGCACTCGCTTGACCAGCGCCTTGGGCAACCTTGATCAAATGCTTGATCCGAAATCCGGGGTGAACTCTGACCCGAACAAGGAACCCGCCGAGAGCTCGAGGTCGGCGGGGCGTGCTTCGAGGTCAGTAGCGTTCTAGGTCGGCGCCGGCCCGCACCGAGTCGTGGTAGGGGCCTCCGAGCATGGGGATCCGATTGACCGTCGTCGGTGGTCAAGGGGCCTTGACCCTCGTCGACTAGCCCCAGGGCTTAAGGTCGTGGCGAATATGGGCGACCTTGAGTCTCTATAGCCGGGACCGATTCGAAATTCTCTCAAGGTCGAGTCGAGGCGGAAGCATAACGCCGGGCCTTGATGATCGACACTGGCGCCTCTTGATCTCAAAGCCGATGCGGATCTGAGCGCTAGTAAACACACGCCATATCTCAAAACCACCGCCGGCCTTAATTGCGCTGTCAAATCGTGGTCGGCGGCGTCCTCAAGCGTCGTGGTCTAGATCTGGCGGCGGTGCAGCATATAAACTCAAAGTCTGCGGCGACTCTTGAGAACTTCGACCGGCGCCCTCGTCTTCAAGCCTCTCGCCCAAGCAAAAACCTTCCTCCCGCCTCAGAGCCAAAATCGCCACGATCGCCATGGCCAAGCTAGGGAGGAGCTCATTGTCGCCTTCAAGGATGAAGGAACTTCGAGTCCTTGGGGCTGCTCGACCCATTCACGTGGCGGTTCTTGGGAACCATGAGCCAAAGCCAACCCCGTGGCAGCGAAAATCGTCTGCACAAGCACTCGTCCTCTTTGGCTGCGGACCCCGAAGCGAGTTCCTCTCCGTGGTCCTCACAGGTTGTGAAATCGAGCTCATAAACCTAGTGCCGAACTCCATTCTTACTCTCGCCATCTTCTCCCAATGTCGAGGGTTCCTAGAATCCTTCCCAATCCCTCGCTTTTCTTTTGGTACTTTAGCCTCTTCCGCTCTGGGAAGGACCTTGTCGTCGGCTACCTCTACTTCGGCAGTGGACGGGGCTCAAGTGGTCCTTCCCAAGATCCAAGCTTGGGGCTCCCTCGAGCCATGGTCGGCGGTGGTTCTGAAGAAAGGGGCTCGGCACCTTTGTCATCTGAGAAAGCTGGTCGGTGGGAAGAAGGAGACCCCAGATCGGACGATCCGGGGCCGCCAAAGAAGCCATCGCCGCCATTCATCTCTGCGCCGTGGCAACCTCGCCACCGAGCAATCTTCGTCGACTTCCTGCGGAATCGGGTGTCCCCCCTGCGGAGGCGGACGCACCCGTTCTACAAGATCCAAGGGCATCTCGACTCGACCCGTGAGGGCACGTCCGGTAAGCAGTCCTGCCTCATGGCCTTGCTTGAGTCGCCTCGACCTTTTTGAAGGGCTTTTCGCTTCGCACCGGGCTGAGTCTTGGAGTTGCCGCCGGGACGAGCGAGATGTTGAAGCGGCGCATAACTACTCCATGGGCGGCGTCCCGAAGAACGTACTCACCGGAAAGGCGAGGTAAGCCATCGACCAGCAGTTCGACTGTGCAACCACAGGGCCCTTCTGATCCCATCAAGCTCGCGGGACCACCGGGCTCCTCGACCTGGCGGCGGATGCTCCATTGCCGGGATGGGCAAACAAAAAAGGAAGAAGAGACCTTCCCCGCCGACGCGGACCGCCAGAGGCAAAGAGAACCCGTCGAGTGGGGTGGCCGCGCCATGGTAAGGATCCATTGGTCGAGCCCGGGCCGCGTGCTCATGTGCCTTCTTTGGTTTGACGCGTTCCCCTTTTGCAGCGATGAGGCGCAGCGGCCGCGCTAGGACCTCAAGCCCTCTCTGGCCTCGGGTCCTCAAGCTCGGAGCCCTTGCGCCGGGTGATGTGGAGCCAAGACGCAGACTCTGAGACCCGGCCAGGGGCGCCAAGCGGCGCCCCATCGACCTCGGGACAACGAGACCTTCCAGGACCCTCAGCGAGGCGGGCCGTGACCAGTAAATCCTAGCCTCTGGACAACATAGTCTCCTCCACCTCGGCTCGGTGTATGTCTTTCGCCATCGCAAACTTTGAGCACCCGAGCTCAAAACTTGCCCGCTTTAACGATGGGTACATTATCGAGTAGTCAGTCCGAGTCAGGAGGAGGAAGATGCCTTCAGTGGTCCGGCCGCTCCTCGAGTCGGACGCGCACCCTTCCGATCTCACGAGCCAGCCCAGTCGGCGAATTTTACCAAGGGCTCGACGATTTGTCAGGAGAGCGAGCTGCGTCCGGCGAGGACCACGACCGGCCGGCGAGGCCCACGCCTTGTTCTTTGTTGTCGACCTTCCCGAGACCACCGCGAGGAGACACCCGAGCCTCGTGGGCTGCGCCGAGGCGACACTCAAGCTCCCAGGCCACGGCGCTCGGGCTCAAAGTCGTGATTCCGCCGTGCAAGGTGATCGGTAGTAGGAGCTCCTGAGCCTACCAGATCTGGTGTGTGGTCTTTGGCCGCACATCCCGAGCCCGGAGGTCGAGGATGCCGCTGGCGGTTCAGCCGCCATCCTTGGGCGCCGAGACAAGCGGGGCCTGGGCGTGGAGGTCGGGACTAACATCGCCGCCACGCCCTCCCGTCGATGGGTTTAACCCACCGGAGGCGGCAATGACAACCGGGCCGCCCGAGCGGGACTCGAGTCTGGCCCATGCGCGCATGATGGTGGCGAGGTCGACCTCGACCTTTGGCGCGTGATCGATGAGGAGGAGGAGATCCTCGCGATCGTATTGATGGCCGCGAGGAGTTCACCCTTGCGCGCCTAGAGGGCCATCTTCGTGAGGTAAGGGTCTTCCCACGCACTTCGTAGTTTGTAATCTGAGCTCCTTGTCCCCTCTCATTTTGGGCCACCCTTTTCGTCATGAAGGTGATCGACCATGCCCCTCGAGGGCTACAAGGCCTTCAAAACCTTGTTGGCGTGCTAAGGGGCCTCCTGAACGTGATAGAGGCATGGGAGGTTGAGCGTTCGAGGCTCATCAGGACCATCGAGGTCGGCGAGGGGAGCTCGAGCAAAAGGCCCAAGAGCTCGGCGATTTGTCTTGGGATGATGGCGCAGAAGTAGCTCACGCAGTGAAACTCGAGTAGGCGGGGCCTCCGGCCTTGAGTTCGGCTTTAAAGCCGTGGAGCAAGCGCCTCGTTCAGCCAAAGGCGCTTGAGGCCGCGGGCTAAAAGTCAGCTCTGGAGAAGGCTGCGTGAGCGACGTCTCCCCTAGAGGCGCCCTCAGGCTCGAGACTAAGGTCTTGGAGCTCGAAAAGAAGCTTGAGCGCTAGCAAGGCGGTCGAGGACGAAGCGGGCCAAAGTCGGGCGCTGGAGAAGGCCGCCACGGACGATCGTCCTCCTCGTGGCGCCCGACTCAAGGCGAGCGGCAGCAGGCGCAGCGGATGCCTCCACGGTAGCCCTCGAGAATCGAGCAAGTCAGTCGTACGAGGGCCAAAGTCACCGAGCTTGAGCGGGAGAAGCTTGCCCATGAGATGGCCGAAATTGTAAAAATCTTGAAGACAACATGTGTTAATAGAGTTGCGATTTATTTTGGAAGCGGGGAAAAACCATTGTCTTGTTTTAAGCTTATAGTCGAGGATATTTGGTGTTAGTCCTTTAAGCTCCTAGCCGTGTCGTCGTGGGTCGTATGCCAGCAGGATACCCTTATCCAGCCCCGATTGGGCCGAGTCGAGCAATGCCGGCCTTGGGCGCAAAATTTGTACGCTAGCAAACGAACATAACCTGCAGAATAGTGAAAAGGTCCGCATGGGACATAGACATGACGGGAGTGACACCAATCAAAGAGGTGGTTACACCCGGACCAACGTCCAAATCACGACCGCGATCATGTGCGCCTTACGATCAAAGTGGCGAAGCTTCGTGCTTCCGAGCTCGAGACGCGAGGAGAGCTGGATTGCGAAGAGGTTCGGCTTACATTTAGCTCGGCCACTGGTGATGAATGTCAAGCTCGCGGCACAGACCAAGAGCGAGTGCGCTGCGTACGAAGGTCGCGTTCGGAAAAGGGGTCCCGGGCAGAAAGGAATAGTAACATCACAAATGGAAACAGACATAAAGGTCGAACATGAAAGATCAGCTTTATTGAAACTTAAGTTATAGAGGTTACACATAAAACTTTCAGAGCTGATCTATGTTCCACGAACTAGAGAGCTCTCTGCCATCGGGCATCGCTAGCCGGTAAGCCCCCGTGCGATCTGTTGAAACGACTCTGTAGGGGCCCTCCCACCGTGGGGATAACTTGTTAGTGTTGGGCGAGCCACTGAATCCGTCTCGGGGCTAGGTCCCCAACAAGGAGCTTCTAGGTAAATGCTGCGGCAGAGGCGCATGTCTGCGAAGAGCTTGCGGTAGTCGTTGATCGTGGCGATGCGACATCTTACTTCTTCTGCGAGGCAAGGTCGAGGCCGTTCGTGCTCAAATCGACTTGATCGACCAAGTGACCCTAGCGAGCCAGTAACCTTGGGAGGCGGGGCGGCTTGATGCGAACACGAGTGGAAGGGCGTGGACCACGTGGCTCGGCTTGTCGTGGTGCGAATAGACCATAGGGCGGTGGGAAGTTCATCCACCCAGGTCTTGCTTGTGGCGTTAGAGCTCATCTGCCTTTCGTTTCTTGGCGCCTGGACGATTTGCGGTTGGCGCGTTCATTGCTTTCGGTTGCTCTGGGGTGAGCCACCGAAGCGAAGCATATTTTGGTGCCGAGTTCCTCGCAAAACTCCTGGAACAATTCACTGGTAAAC
The DNA here is from genome assembly GCA_036346375.1 of Guadua angustifolia. Taxonomy (NCBI): domain Eukaryota; kingdom Viridiplantae; phylum Streptophyta; class Magnoliopsida; order Poales; family Poaceae; genus Guadua; species Guadua angustifolia. The sequence continues at coordinate 133,537 of JAYEVE010000715.1, read as the reverse complement.
TGGGTACCGTTGTCAGTGATAATTTTGCATGGAACCCGTGCACTGTGACCACGAACAAGCGGAAGAAAGCGAGCGGCGCTGGCGGTTATGGCCGAGACCGGTTCAGCTTCTATCCACTTGGTGAAGGTATCATTGGCGACGAAGCAGAACTTCTTTCCCCTGTTATGCGAGGAAAAGGTCAGGATGTCCATTACGTCGAGAAGGGCGGTGGCGGGATGGTGCAGCGCAGCGTGGCGGTGGTGCGACTTCGGGCATGGAATTGGCATGCGCGGCAAGTGCGGACGATATCGCGAGCATCTTGAAGCGCCGTTGGCCAATAATACCCCATGCGGAAGGCCTTGCCGACCATCGTCCTATACGAAGAATGTGCTCCACAGAGGCCCGAATGGATGTCATTTGGTAGGTACTTACCCTCCTCCGTGGAGATGCACCGCGTCAGGATACCGGAAACATTCCGCCTGTAGAGCTTGCCCTCGGGCGTGTATAGACTACGCCCGGCGCTGATCGGCTCCTCTCGGCGGTCGGGTGGTAGGGCGCCCGTGCAAGAAATCACAGATGGATTTGGCGGGAAGGTATACCCTCGACCACGGCGAACAAGACCTCCGTCGGAGATTGAGGAGCCGCCAGCGTTCGAGGATGGCGTCTGGCGGGATCTCGTCGTCGGAGGCGAGCTTGGAGAGGAAATCGTGGCTGGAGTTGTCCCTCACAGGAATGTGCTTGAGCTCTAAGTTCTCAAACCACTTCTCCATTTTGTGCACCTCGGCAAGTATTCGCCATCGAGTCTCCGAGCATTGGTACTCCTTGTTGTCTTGATTGACGACAGTAGGAATCGCCCTTCGACCAACCGGCGCCGCCCAAAGCTTTGCAAGCTTGGAGGCCCGCCAAGAGAGCTTCGTGCTCTGCCACATTATTGGTGCGCGAACCCAAAGCGAACCCGCACCTCGGTGGTCGCATGCGGTGTGAGAATAAGGATGCCGCTCAGTGCTTGAAGGACCTCGGCCGTCGAAGAACATGACCCAAGGCTTTTGTCCTTGACCTCGGGCTCGGCCTTGTTCAGGGCGCTTGCTTTCGACCATGAAGTCGGCAAGCACGTGACTTGATGGCTGCATTGAAGCGCGACGACCGGACATCAAATGCCGCCACTCCATAGCCCACTTGCGATCGCCCGCCGTCGTCTGGGTTCATAAGATGTCCCGAGAGGAAGTTGCTCGGAGCGACAGCGGAATGCGCTGAAAATAGTGCGGAGCTTCGCGGCGTCATGAGGAAAGCATCTGCAGCCGTACTGCGGGTGGCGCTCCTTCGAGCCATGCAAGACCTCGGCGGCGTAATAAATTGGGTGCTCTTGAGACCCCGTTCCGCCACGGGGCAGCGACAGCGTGGGTGGTGGCGGCGAGTAGAACGACAACCTCTCACTAGGTTGTGGCGTTATGAGAGAGGTGGGGATAGCGGTATACCTTGACTCGTCGGAGGACCGTTGCACCTCTGGAGTCCACTTGAAGCCCGTGCTTGTGCGAGTTTGGAAGAACGGAGCCCACGCCATGAGCCTCGAGATGAACTTCTTTGAGGCGGCCATCGGCCGGTGAGGCTCTGCACTGCTTGGCCAGTCGGGGCACCATCTTCTCGATCGCCTCGATCTTCTCCGGATTCGGGCCGACCCCCGAGCCCCCGATCATGTAGCCGAGCACCTTCCCACGCCTTGACCGAACACGCACTTCTCGTGATTGAGCTTGATCTTGTGCCTGTTCAGGTTGGCGAAGGTTTCCTCGAGGTCGTGAATGTGGTCGCCCTCGGAAGGGCTCTTGACGATGATGTCATCCACGTAGACCTCAAGGTTTCGCCCGATCTGGGGTTCGAAAGTCTTGGTCATCAGACGCTGAAACGTGGCCCCCGCATTGCGCAGACCAAATGACATGGTCGTATAGCAATAGGTGCCGAACGGCGTGATGAAGGATGTCTTGCTCTCGTCATCGACCGCCACCTTGATCTGGTGGTATCTCGAGTAAGCATCTAAGAAGCTCAACATCTTGGCATTCGCGGTGGAGTCGACGATCAGTCGATCTGCGGAGCGGAAGTTGTCCTTGAACGGCGAATTCAACCCCATATGGTCGGCGCACATTCTCCACATTCCTCCTTCTTACGCGACGATGGCCGGGTTGGCTAGCCACTCGGAGTAGTTAATCTCACGGATGAAACCGGCCTTCAAGAGCTTGTCAAGATTCTCCTTGATGACCGCGACCTTCTCGGGGAAAGCGGCGACTTCTAGCGCCTGGTCGAGAGCGGATCTCACCGCAACTTGTGCTCGATCACCTCCCTCGGGGCCGCGGGCATGTCGCGGGTTCCCAGCGAATATACCCTTGTTGGCGCGAAGGAAGGTGACGAGCTCGAGTTCTATTGGAACTCGGCTCGGGCGAGAGCGTGGATGCACTTGGTCGGTCGCTCTCCTCGGCGCACGGACCTTCGTCGCCCATTGGGCTGGATTGCCGCCTTACGGCGGCGTTCTTATTGTCACCTCCGGGCCGTCTTTGGGGCGACATGCTGCAAGAGCCAAGGCCTTGGTCTCACATCCATGTGCCGCTGCAGGTCGCCTCGCCGGCGATGATGCCGTTTGGGCGAGCGACTTCATACCGATGGCCATAATGGTTGGCGCCATAAACTTGACCAAGGCGGCCGCCCAAGAATAGCGTTATGCAGGAGGTCACCCTCGACCACCTCGAAGGTGACCAGCTCGGTCTGAGTTGTCCGAAGCCCGAAGGTAGCGGGCAAGACCACGCCCGAGGATGGTCGAGCTCGAGAACGATCTGAAGAAGGGTATGGCGATGCTCTTGACCTTGACCGGGAATCTGCATCCGGTCAAGCGCTCTGCTGCAAGACAAGTTAAAGAGCTACCGCCGTCGACCATGACGCGCCCGATGCGGTATTGTTGATGGTCGAGTCACGACCAAGGGTCTTCGGTCTCGAGCCGTACAGGAGAGCGTCCTCTGGAGAGAAGGTGATGGTGGCCGGCCCACTTGCAAGGCCGCCGATGGGCTTCGGTGACACAGTAGATGGCCAAGGCGGCCTTGACCTCGCGCTGATCGTGGTGCCGACGAGCCGCCAAAGATGACATCGATCCGGTGCTCACCTGCTGGAATTTCAAATCGATGTCGTGGGTGCTCCGTCTTGGCGTTCACCTGTCTCGGTTGGTCGTAGATCGCCGAGAACAAGGGCATCTCACCACGCCCATCATAGAAGGCCTCCAACTTGCCTTGCCAAGCCCTACACAGAGCCGCAGATCGTGGCCGCCCGCCCTATAAACAGTGAACTTTGCTTCATCATACCGGGCGCCCTCGGCCCCTGCGGCGAGGATCGGCCCATGGGGCCTGGTCGTCGGCCCTCCTGCTGGGGTGGTTCTCGCCCTAGCGAGTCGGGGTCGTCCTTGGCGAGGTTTAGAGCCCTCCAGGGCGATCTCGGACCTCGAGGACCTCGTCTTGGCCATCCGAAAGCGATCACCATGGCGAGACCTCCGCCGCCTCGATCGCCTTCCGCTTCTGGCGGCGGTGCCATGGTCGGCGCCACGAGTTGGGCGGGCCGGCCTCTGTTTGGTTTAGACCAAGCTTACCTTGGTAAGTAGTCGCGTTCCGGCGAGACGGCGTCGTCGCGTCCGCGTCTGCTCCGCCATGCGAAAAAAGCTTGTTGTGCCGAGCCTCGTGGTGATCTCGGGTCTTGATGGCGCCAATCGCGGGCCGAACTTGAAAGCTTTGATGGCGGCTTCGCCGGAGATGCTTTCGAATCGAGTTCCTTGTGCGGATGAATCACGCGACTTCATCGCGCAATGATTCGTTCTTGCCACTGGATGACCACGATCCGAGTCCTTCTCCTCCGGCGCTCATAACAACTCTGAAAGTTGGAGCGAAGGGCGTTCTGGATTTGGCGCCACGACCTGAAGGAACCAGGCATCTGGTTAAAAAGCAAAGTTCGCGCGACACCATCCAGGATGGTCGGGAGGTAATTGGCCATGACGAGCTCGTCACCCCCAGCCGCAAGGATGGCAGTCGAGTAAATAGACAAGAATTCATCGGGGTTCTTGGTCCTGTCAAAGCGCTCGATCAGCGGGCTTGCACCGAGCCGCCACCGCGCACTGACGCAGCCGCCAGAGTCGCCATCATGTGCGTAGGCCGACAGTCTTGGCCGGGTGTGGTCATCACCGACAAGGTCCCTGCTTCTTGCGGATTGGTCGAGGTGCCATGGTGGCCGACCTTTGGTGGGAACGACCACGGCGCCGCACGGAATCGCTGGCGAGTAGCATAGCGGATCTGGACCTACTGCGGCGCTGGCGAACGTCTAGGGAGAGGTCGCGGACATCTTTGCCCGATCGACTTCGGAGTTTGTGTGGCTTGGCTCGGGCTGTACTGCGCGGTCTGGTGCCGCGGGGCGCCGGCAGCGCCTCGTCGGAGCCTCGTCCGAGCCCCTTGCGCCGGGCTAGCTCTGCAGAGGCGTCCGATGGAGTCTTGTGGCGGCGGTCGACGTGTTGTCATCACTTTTACGGGCGGGTCCCGAGTGCTAACCGGTCTTTGCGGAGGGACAACCTCGGTCGCGGCTTCGTCGAGCTCTTCGGCGGGGCTCGGCCAAAAACTCCGACCTCGCCCTATAAAGGTCAAGCCATGACCCGGCGATATGCAGCAGGCGCTCCTGTGAAGGAGCTGGGCGGTCGTAAGGCGTCTTGGCCTTCTCTGGGCCTCCGCCCTTGCGCGGTTATAAGCAGTTAATGGTGACATGCACCATCCGTGGCGTCTTCGAAGTCTGCGGATCACGGTCATCCGCACTCCCCTCTGCGCCTTGTCAATCCGTCGCCATCGAGCGTGGTGCTCGAGTGGCGGTGGTGAAAGGCGGACACTGGTGGTCGTGTGCGAACCACGCTCGAGAAAATCCGTCGATGGAGTCGCCATGCTCCTGGTCCTCGATGTCGTTCTGCTGCGCGGCAATGTCGGGCCCCACGGTGGCGCCCGGTTGTCGGCGATCGGGATCGCCAACCGCAAGAAATGAGATAGAAGTCGAGATGATCACGGGACCCAAGCTATGCTTCGCTTCGAGCGGAGGAAAAGCGTGAAGCGGTGTTGGTCGAACAAGGCGACAACGGCGTGAGGCAAGATTTATCTTGGTCGAGCCTGTGGAGGTAATAGCTCTACTCCGATCGCCTTGCGGCGATTTTCTTAGCTATTTCGAGTACAAGGGTGTGTTCTGACTCAAGTTTAATAATGGCTATGACTAAGCTCGGTGGGGTGTGTTGTCTTCGTCCCCCAAAGGATGCTTCCTGGTCTTTATACCTCCTCTGACGCAAGCAGACGGGATAGATTCAGGAAGTGGCCTTCATGCACGTTGAGGGCTGGCGATAACCGTTCGAACTTGTTGCCTTTTGCACCGCCCCACGACCCGCGCCTTGGGCAACCGTCGGTCAAATGCTTGATCCGAAATCCAGGGGTGAACTATAGCCCCGAACAAGGGCCCTTAGAGCTCGAGTCGGCGGGGCGTGCTCGGAATCGGCGCATTCTAGGTCGGCGCTTGACCCGCACCTGTCGTGGCGGGGGCCTCCCGAGCATGGGGATCCGTTGACCGTCTGGCATTTGGTCAAGGGCGCTTGACCCTCGTCGATTAGAATCAAAAGGGTGTAATTGCTATATTAATGCCAGTGATGGAAATTTTAGGTAGTAATTAGTCCCAAGTGGTCCTTCTCGAAGGTGATCGGAAGTTCCGATTTGACTTGAGTACATCCGGAGGTCCCGGATTTGTCGTGGGTCTTTTGTGATTGGTGCAGGTAGAAACTGTGTTCCAAACTTATGATGATGAGGATGGATGAATGTTAGTAATTGAAAGTAAGTTATTTAATTGCAATTATTGCATTGCATTATGAATTGTACAAATGAGTTTGTTTATGCTGATGCAAATGATAAAATGTGGAGTTAAAATAGGATGAAACTTGTAGTTCATTCATATCAATTGCATTTGCGTATTCATAACAGAAGAGGCTACCCATGTTGATGTAGACCTCTGTACTCACACGTGAGTAGTCTGAAAAGTCCTACCTGTAGTCTCACCCACGAGGATGGATGGGGCGAGGAGCGGTAAAGTAGGCCCCTCCACGGGATGGAAGGGAATGAGAGGGTGCACGTCGACGGGCGTGCACTCATTATACCGGTATAATTGATGAAAAGGTGCATGAGCATGAAAGCATACACCATTGCATTGCATTGCTAAGGATAGACTATTGAGTAATGTGAAAAAGGGTTAAGATGTTGAGTTGTGGACTCAATTAAAGATGAGTAATGATTGTGATGCTACCGTTCTTTTTTTTTCTACTTGCTGAATTCAAATAAGAATTATTGGTATGTTACTGCTTAAGTAATGCTATTTAACTATGATTTTTATCTCTTTAATGTGCTTTGCTGAGTCTTCGACTCACGCTTGTTGGTTGTGTGGTTTTAGGTGCATTGAAGCGCTTCAATCCGGGATGGGAAGTAGCATCACCCGCACTCACCTTCATATCATGATAAAGGAGCAATGTGGTTTATAGTTCGTAATGTTTTCTAGTGTGAGATCACTGCAATAAATGTGTGGTGGTTATTATGATCTCCTTGATGTTAAGATAAATAGTTGCTAGAAGTTAACTGTTAGAATGTCTTGATTAGATTCCTAGATTCTTATGCTTGAGATTGTTATTGTTATCTCTTTGCCTACTGAGTGGATGCCCACTATTTTTTGGGTAGGTGTTGCCGAAATTTTTAGTGGATTTCATAGTATTATTAGAGTTTGATCTCCCTTGTCTAGGTTTATTATAGGTTTTGGTAACACTTTGGGCACGTGGGGTGCTGGGCTGTTACAGTTGGTATCAGAGAAGGCTTTAGATCCATGGCATGTGAATTTAGCAAATTACTCTAGAGTAAACTAAAATTTTGCTGCGTGAAATTAGAAACATGGCATAGGTTTCCACTCTTGCTAAAAATTTGGCCTTAGGGCAACAACCTTAAAATCTAAAGTAGAGTGGTTAACTAATTTAAAACTTGACACACTCTGATGCACAGTAGGAAAGAGTATGGGTATCGTTGCTTTACACTTAAATATTGTATTTAAGCTTTGATGTTGAATGCTATATTTGATAATGTATGTTGCTATGTTTATGAAAGGAATGAATTGAGTTGTCCTTGTTATTGAGATTAAGTGAGTTGTCTTTCTTAGAGGTTTGGTCACCTTCTTCTGTTAGGAGTAGCCATGGTAGTGGCCATGGTGGTGGTTGTGGTGGGTAAAGCCACAGTAGGAAGTTTGGAGCCTCTCAGAGGTAAGAGTAAATGAGTCTTTTGCGATCGGGTTTAGAGGGTGGATGGAGTTTGTTGGTTCCTTTTGGCTTCATTGGTTGGAGTCCAATAGAAAGTGTTGGGTGTGGATCCTTTAGGATTTCTTTTACCGTTCTGTCGATCGGTTTGGTTAATTTATTTTGGTCTTTACTAGTTGGAAACAAAGGAAAGATGTTTGGTATTGAGTATTCGCTAATTGTTCTTTCGTCGGTTTTTCGTTTTGCCTTCTTTGGTTGAAGGCAAAGAAGAAGAGTTTAGTGTTGCGCCTCTTTTGGTCGCCATTTCGGCTTTGACGCCAGGTTATTGTTGGTTGCTTTCTGGAGAAGGTTATCGATTTATTCCTGTGTTTGTCTTTCTCCGAGGTTAAAAGAGTTATGGTTGTGTTGTGCCAGACCTAGTTGTGAGGGTTGTGGTTCTGTGTCTTTGTAAGAGTAAGGGGTATTTGATCTCGTCATTTTACTTGTTTGGGAGATCATCTTTGAAAACCCTCTTCTTTCATGAAAGTTTGGAGTTTGGTGTTTAATTGGAAGAGCTTTCGTTACCAAAGTCTGGGAATTTGAGAGTTGAGCTCTCTTGCAATTTCTGTTTGGGTTTTTCTGGAAAGAAGGTGTTGGCACTCGTCTTATGTTGAGTAACTGATAAGTTATTTGTGTTGAGGGAAGTGAGATCATGGTTCTCCTAGTGGATCGTCCTAAGATAGACACGGTTTAGAGTTCGATGATAATATGACCAGTGGTAGTCATGTGAATAGTAGAAAGTAATCGAGCAAAGATTGGATGTTGTAACTTATGTTCAAGAGTGTTGGGCTTTTTAGGATTTGGTGAATATGAAATCCTCAATGGCTAAGAGTACTAGAATGAGAGAAATGGTGGGATTCAATTCGAACCTTCTTTTAAAGGTTTACGGATTCAATTGATTGTATGATTTCTGGGTGTGCGTGCCTTTTGTTAAGACGTTCTAATTAGTGGGCAATAGAACTCCCCTGATTAAGTTGCATTTTGGGTCAAGTTGCGGACTTGGCTTTGATGATCGAGAATGAGGATGAAAGAGTAGTTTTGGAAGTAATCGGTTGGTGGATCCCGGAATATTGTATGTCGTTGAACCATGCCAATCTTTGGTTTGGCTAAGTTGGTTAGCTTATGTTATGAATAGGGGGTTTGCAATCAAAAGTATATGAGGGGATCACACTCTTTCGCGTGCAAACTGAATTATCTTTGGAATCAGTATTTAAAGGAAGCAAATAGACATAATGGGATGTGTTGGGACCTCTTGAGTTAAGCACTTAATTTGTAACCCTATGGTAACTAGATCTAGATTCAATTGAAAAATGTGTATGGGTTTGTGAGTGTTTAAAAGGATGAAACTTATGATGTTTCATAAGTGATCAGTTGATATCTGATAGATGTTTTGCTTTGGTAAAGGCTTGATGTTTGCTTTTGTGAAATTGAGTCGCCTCAATAAAGTTTCGCGGGTGTTTCTTTTCTAATGGAGTTTTCCCTGAGGTAAAACTTGGTGCCTTGGTTTTATTGCGTTGGTCATGGATTGAGTGGTTAAAGGGAATCGAGATTTCCTTTGCTCTCTAGCATGAAAAGCAAGATAGAATAATTTCTGGCAATTTTGGCTATGCTATGTGAGAGAATTAAGTGTCCCTTTCTCTTTGAGAGGTTTTGCTTCAGTGAAAGCGAGTTGGATTGTTTTGGTTATTGAGAGCTTCTGTCAAAGGGTTGTGTGGAGTCTCTCTGTTATTTAGAGTGCTCCCTGATACGAATTTTATCGCATTGATTTGAAAATGATAAAAAGTGGTTCATGAGATATAAGAGATTTGAATTTGCCTTTGCGATTTGGCTTAGGAAGAGAAAAAGAGTGATCATAGGATTTTGTCGAATTTTCTCCAAGGTGATGTATGTGGTTCATTTGGTTTGAAGAGAATTGTATCTCTTCTGCATTCTAGCTGGAGTTAAAGAATATGACTATTCGTGGTATAGTGTTGAGTATAATAAGGATTTATACTCTTGGGCTTGATTATGTGAGTGAAAGAATGTGAGGGCGAGACCCTCTTAAGAAATGAACCTAGTGTGGTTTGGTATTGATTTGCGGTCCTAGCATGAGCTAGGCGTTGCCCACAAGTAGTTTAAAGGTGGATTATGATGGAGCATTGTGATGTCGATTCAAATCTTTCGGGAGAATCGTTGTTTGTAAAGAAGGTGATAGCAAGTTGATGTAAAGTGTTCTGTGGCGAACATTTAATTTAGCTAGTTGTCCCTGGGTGTGAGATATTCCTGGGAGAGGATAGGAAATTGTATATTGTAGACATGCGATTGGAAAAGAAAAAAAATATTGCCTATGTGGACTATGTACTTAGATGGCTTGGGTTTATTATGGTCTTTTTATTGAAAAGGTTAACCAATTGGAAAAGATGGGATTTTGTGTACTCGATTCTTTTGGGTTCAAGTCTGGAACCCGAGATTCTTAAACGGATAGTATGTGGGATTAGTTAAGATATAGTTAGAGGCGTGTGGGGTACAGAGCCTCGTGTCATTCCTGTTGTATGAATAAGATGAAATGTGGTAAAATAGTCAAGAGGGGAGATTAAATTGAAATTAAAGATGGAATTTAGAGTTGAGTGTAGAGTTGGGGAGTATGTTCTCATTGGTTATATGGAGGTCTTAGCCGAAAATGCCAAAAGAAGCTTTTCTGAGTTGTATCGGATTATTTTGCGATGGCGGGAAAATATGGGAAGTTGGCATATCAATTATTATGATTGAGTCCTTAAGTGGGTATAATTGAGGATGAAGGTCAAGAAAGATCTTGTGAGATTCCTTGTTTAGAAAGCTCTTTGGAATCTAGAATGATAGAGAGTTTTATCCCTTACAAATTTTAGTAGAAATTGGGGAATGTGGAATCGTGAGAAATTGCACTTAGTTGAGCTAAGTCAAATTCACTTTCATTGATAGTTGGATTTGGAGATTTGTTTTATGTTTGCATTCATTTGAGTTCTTGTGTGGATGTTTTGAGTTTTCAAAGAAGTTGAGTCCCTTGTCGACTTTGTTTTTGGAGTTGGTGTTCTTCGAATTCGGGGTCAAATTCTTTTGAAGGGGGGAGAGTGTAATACTGCGGATCCTTACTCCAAGTCTTGGAATTTCAATCGGTTGAGCGTAGGTCTCTCTCGCAGGCAATTTCGGGGGTTTGTGGACCTAATTGTGAGGGTTAGGGTTAAAAATTAGGTTTTGTGGGAGGGGTTTTCTGAAATTTTTCCCTCCCCACCTAATTTTTCTTCACCTTAACCTTACCCCTTCTTCCCCTTTTCATTTTTCCAAGACTGCTCCCCTGACCGGTGCCCTTTCTTCCTTCTCCTGGCCGGCGGCACACCTGCTGCTCCTGGCCGGCCGCCTGTCTTCCTTCTCTGGTGATGGCGCCCCATCTGCTCCCCCAGCCGTGACGCCCTTGCACTTCCCAAGGCCGGTGCTTCCCAGTTCGGCAGTGGTGCCCCCACCTCTAACCCGGCTGCTTCGGCGCCTCTCCGGCCCGGCCTCACCGTGGCGCCCCTACCAGGCGCCTTCCCCCTTGATCGGCGTGAAGCAGCCCTCCCTCCTTTTTCCCTTCTTGGCTTGGAGGTAACCCTTGGAAATCTTTTTTGTGCTCAGCCATGGAGGTCCTAGACTGGTTAGAAGTGGTTCTAGGGTTCTTAGGTCTGAAATTTTGGAGCGAAACTAGCTAAATGTTGGAGGGAACCTTTGCTATTTTTTTTGAGCTGAAAACTGTCTGTTTTTGCAGCTTGGTTTTGGGGTAGTTAGAGGGACCTCATGCTTATTTGGCTGTAGATAAAGCTGTGTATCGTTGAATCCCCATCAATTTGAGTACAAGAACACAAAAATCCATTAGGCCAATTAAAAGTTATGCCATTTTTAGTGTTTGCTGTCCAGATTGGGGTACTAGTGGGGCTGAAATGTTCAACGGAAGATTAAGCATAGCTACAGGCCGAATTAGGATTTTTAGTTGCCTAAAGAAATGTAGTAAATTTTCTTTAAATTTAGAAAGTGTATTTTTTTTTCTTTATTTGGATTTAGGAATCAAAAGTTATAGCCTATTGAAGTTGCTGTCCAGAATGCAATTTTTGCTGAAAGTTCAGAGTTGGTCTGATGTTCAGAGGGCAGTTTGAGGACATTTCTTTCAGGTGCTGAACAAATGGCTTTGTGGTAACTATAGGTTATCCTTGTGTGGTCATTTGGAGTCTAAGAATGCAAATTTTTACTTAGCCAATTAAAAGTTATGTTCATTTTAGTACCTGCTATTCAGAACTATTGTTAATGCATATACCCTCTGTTCATCTCTAATCTGGGAATTTATAATGCATCTTCTTAATTATTGGCTATAATAGAGTTGTAGATTATCCTCTTGTGATTAATTAGAACCTGAGTTCACTCAATTTGGGTAAGAGGATCAAAAGTTATGGTCGTTTTTCCGGCTGCTGTCCAGAGTTGCATTAGTTGAAAAGTAGAGCTGTTTCCGGGTTTGATCGTCGATGCTTTATGCAGTGTTGTGATTGATTGGTTTTTCGGTAATTTGTGTTTGTATTTGATTTCTTGTTTTAGGAGGAGTAGCGTCTACTTCGCGCACCACTCCACTCTCCACGGCTAAAGGCAAGTACATCGGGTTATGCTTGCAAATGTTGTGAGTGTCGTGATGAGTGTTTTGAGGTCTAGGTTAGATGAATGAGTATAGTGTCTACAGATTATGTATATGAGAAGTTTAGTGCAGTGGTTAGAATCAAAAGAGTGTAATTGCTATATTAATGCCTGTGATGGAAGTTTTAGGTAGCAATATAATTAGTCCCAAAGTGGTCCTTCTCGAAGGTGATCGGAAGTTAAATAGTAAAGTCGGAAGTTCGATTTGATTTCGAGTACATCCGGAGGTCCCGGATTTGTCGTGGGTCTTTGTGATTGGTGCAGGTAGAAGCTGTGTTCCAAACTTATGATGATGAGGATGGATGAATGTGAGCAATTGGAAAGTAAGTTATTTAATTGCAATTATTGCATTGCATTATGAATTGTACAAATGAGTTTGTTTATGCTGATGCAAATGATAAAATGATGAATGTGAGTAAATGATGATGCGCGTGTTTATATTCATGTGTGTGTTTGTTCTTATAAACATATCTATGACAAATGTGCAGTTGAAATAGGATGAAACTTGTAGTTCATTCATATCAATTGCATTTATGCATTCATAATGAAGAAGCGACCCATGTTGATGTGGGCCTCTGTACTCATCACGTTAGAGTACGAAAGTCCTACCTCGTAGTCCCACCCACAGAGATGGATGGGAGTGAGACAGTAAGACTAGGCCCCTCCACGGGATGGAAGGGAATGAGAGGGTGCATGTCGATGGGCGTGCACTCATTATACCGGTATAATTGATGAAAAGGTGCTTGAGCATGAAAGCATACACCATTGCATTGCATTGCTAAGGATAGACTATATATTGAGTTATGTGAAAAAGGGTTAAGATGTTGAGTTGTGGACTCAATTAAAGATGAGTAATGGTTGTGATACTACCATTCTTATTTGTTTTCTGCTTGTTGAATTCAAATAAGAATTATTGGTATGTTACTGCTTAAGTAATGCTATTTAACTATGATTTTTATCTCTTTAATGTGCTTTGCTGAGTCTTCGACTCACGCTTGTTGGTTGTGTGGTTTTAGGTGCATCAAACCGCTACAAACCGGGATGGGAAGTAGCATCACCCGCACTCACCTTCATATCATGATAAATGTGCAATGTGGTTTATAGTTCGTAATGCTTTCTAGTGTGAGATCACTGTAATAAATGTGTGGTGGTTATTATGATCTCCTTGATGTTAAGATAAATAGTTGCTAGAAGTTAATTAACTGCTAGAATGTCTTGATTAGATTCCTAGATGCTTATGCTTGAGATTATTATTGTTATCTCTTTGCCTGCTTAGTGGATGTCCACTATTTTTAGGGTAGGTGCTGCCGAAATTTTTAGTGGATTTCAGAGTATTATTAGAGTTTGATCTCCCTTGTCTAAGTTTATTGTAGGTTTTGGTAACACTTTGGGCACGTGGGGTGCCGGGGTGTTACAGGCAGTGATAACTGACTATCACTGCCGATTTATACCCAAAACCAGTAGTGATATATCACTGCCGGTTTAATTTATAACCGGCAGTGATATTGAAACTTTTATTGTCGGTTCTTCTCTTTAACCGGCGGTGATATGTATTTTCCCACCCATCCCAATTTTTTCGCATAATATGACCTTATCCTTTGCCGATTCTGTACCGAGCCAGAAATGATAAGCTATTTATATAGCTCACTTTGACCGACGCTTTTCCCCGGCCAAGCAGAAGAGAGGAGCTCTTTGCTCGGTTGTATTTTTCTTGGTGAGATGCTGCCGAAAAATTGTGTTAGTATTTTTTCGTATTTTTCTTCGAGTTGATGAATGTGCAGATGAATGCTAAGGGGTCAGCCAATTCGTTTGGCTTGGGGACCTAGCTTGTGAGATGTGGGATAGTGTTCAGTGAGGATTTGGGACTGAAATAGACAATTTGTGATAACTAATTTGTGACAATCCGTTCTTTTTTACATGGGCAATCTACATCTTTTGTATTCGAAAAACTGCATGCTTGATTGGCAATGTCAATGCTTCACTATAAAAAAGGTAGTTGTTACTGCTTATTGATATATGGCTTTCTTCATTGTGCTTCCATTAATATGTTAATGCTTCATAGTAAAAAACTCAACTGCATTGCTTATTAGTATCAAAATTCAACTGTACCTAATGGAGTATCATCATCTTGAATTTGCTATGGACATGGTACTCTTGAACAAACCTGAACGTGCATTTATAATTATTGTAACTTTGCCCTTGTATCACTATGCTCGCCTATTCTTCATGATTTTTTCTACTTGTTGATATTGAGTTTCATGCACGAACAAACACACAAAAATTATGATGCACTGCCACTTGATGTCCTTTATTGATTCTCTGCATTTGACTTAGTTACTTCCTAGCATGTAGCCTCTATACTTTTAGCTACTATTTATGTTAATGTGATGTTTCAACAGATCATATAATCTTTTAAACTTATAGGAGTAAATGGCATGATAGAAGCATATACTTCCATTGTTGTGTACACCTAGCCCCGTTGTTTAAATTTTGTTTCGGTTTTGTTAATCATTGAGTTTTTGGGCATTTGTGTTTGATCTTTTGGTTAACTCTTTTGATATATTAATCCTGAATTAATTTACTTATTTGGTAATTGTTGTTTCATTGTCTTGCATAACAAAGATTCGAACCCAACATCGATTTATACTTTGCATCCGATTTGGAATAGTCCTAGAGGTACCTCATGCTTATGAGCTTGTAAAAGTGTAACACCGGAGCCCATACGCCACGGATGCTACCAATCCTCTAAAATATTAAGACCGGCTTAGAAACTAAGCCACCGAATTACAAAATTTCGCATGACCTCTCTAGAACAGAGGACATCCACTCAGCAGACAAACGAATAGTAGCAAATATGATATCATTCTAGCAGGTCCTTAGTTAAGCAATCACACATCCAACAAAATTTAAGAAATCTCCTTACGATGAACCATAAATTACAAACACATTAATTACATTGATTTGATGACTTTGTTAAATAAATTGCTTGGAGACCGCAATGCGTGCAGTGTTACTACTCCCCAACCCGATGAATCAGCTTCAAGGTACCTAAAATAGGAAGCAAACAAGCGTGAGTCCAAGACTCAGCAAAGTGCAACAAGTAGGAAAAGTAAGGCATTAGACAAAAATGCAACTATTAAAAGACATCAAGTAGCAGTTCCTTAAATTGACATCCGTAAATAAAGGAAGCGGTTGAATTCATAAAGGATCCAAAAGCGTGAAAGCACGATTAATTCATCATTTAAATAACCATTACTTAACCGAATCATCCGACCAACAGAGAAGTAGCAGCTCCACTTACCTCAACCAACTCGACAATGTAACAAAACCTTACCCATGCCTCGGAAATCAATTCGGGATGAGCCCACTACTCAACTCTCACCCGATTCCTTCCATTCTCATCATTCAACATTTATCAATCGCAATACACAATGCAATGAAATGTTTTTATGCTTTCATTCACATAATATCCCATATAGACACGCAATGATATATAATGCAACACAACTATGCATTTCATTCACATAATATCTCATGCAGACACGCAGTGATATATAATGCAACACAACAATGCATTTCATTCACATAATATCCCATACAAATATGCAATACTATATAATGCAACACAACCATGCAGTTCATTCACATAATATCTCATGCATATTTGTAATGCTATATAATACAACATAATTAGCAAGGCAAAGAAATGCGCTAATTCATCAAATTCAATTCAATCTCCCCTTTTTGGGTTGAGTCCACGACTCAACCTTCAATTTCCATAATCACCGTTCATATGACACACCATTTACCACAACACTCATTATCAAAGATGCAATGCATATGAATGCTCATTTCCATGCACGTACCGGTACTGCCGAGTGCCCACCCGTCGGTGTGCACCCTCACGCCCCTTCCATCCCGTAGATGGAGGGTGCCTACTCTTACTGACTCACTCCCATACAACCACGTATATGGGACTACAGTAGGACTTTCGTGCTCACTACATGTGAGCACAGAGGCCCAGATCGAATGGGTCGCCTCTTCCATCATGAATGCACAAATGCAATAGACATAAACAAATTTGCAAAATACATTCATTTCTCACATTTGTATCCATGTTATCAATACTCATATCCGCATTCCCAACATTCTTATTCATCTTCTCAACTCTCATATTCTTATTCTCGACACTCATATCTACATGGTCACAATTATCATTAATACTCCCATTAAAGTCATAATCCGGTTTCATGATCGCCAAATCATCCCTTCTTATTAATCCAACCTCCTTACTTCATTAGTCACATTATCCATTCATACTAGTGATAATAGTATGATATCTCAAAGATGGCTCTTCATAATCGCAAAATGTTATAACCTTCAACTTTCAACACTAATCCTTTCAATCAACGATGCACGGCATCCGGTTACTCAACCTTTTCATCAAAGACAATTACCCCACTAGGCGTGCTTATAAACACAAATGCAGCCATAGCATAAGCATATAAATAACACAAGCAATCAACTAAATAGCCTATAAGAGATATACGGGTTACACATGCATATAAACTTGTTTTCAATAATAGCATAACCATTTAACCATCCTCATTCATCATATCGCCTGCAAAATCAAGCATGACAATAATAAAGTAATACATGAATAACGGTAACATTGCAAAAACATAATAGCCATCTATGCCACATTCACTACAATGCACTTGCCTTCAACTCATCGAGACGGTGGGGCGAGGCGAAGTTGCCACACCCGGGGGTCACATCACCTGCACATGGATATAATCCACTCAAAAACACACCCACAATTCAACGCAAGACTCATAACTAAGTTGGCTTCGCACCCTACTCCTAAAACCCGAAAACAGAAATCTGCCAGCCCGGGGCAGCACTTGGTAAAATGGGCATAACTTTCAAACGGTTGAACGAAACTTAGCGATTCTAGACTTCATTGAAAGGTAATTCGATTATCTACAACTTTTTCTATAGCCGACCGACCGGGAAAAGCACTGATTATTTCCAGATTTGCGACGAACAGCCGACAGCCGCAAAAATACTTCGCTCTGGACAGTACGCGGTAAAATAGTCATAACTTTTAAATGGCTGAACGAAACTTGATTATTTCGGTCTCTATTGAAAGATAATTCAATTATCTACAACTTTCGTTATAGCCAAACCCCCAGAAAATGCATGCAAAATTTTTCAAATTGCAGTTCTAACCAAGGACAGAAATCTGCCCGAACCGAAAACCCCCAAATTTCTCTAGTCTCTCCATTCCCCAACTAAATGCATTGCAAAAACAAGAACCCTAGCCAAGCATTTCATCAAACACCATGTATGCAAGAAATCTCACCCCCAAATTTCTAGGGTTTTTACCTCAAGGAAAACCCAAGGAGAAAGGAGGGAGGTGGAGGATCTTGCCTTGACCGGAGGAGTAGCTCACCGCCCAAGGGAAAAATCGCCGGAATCCTGCGGAGATGGGCAGGAGCGCAGTGCTTGGGTGAGTCTCGGCGGGAGCAGCAGGACGGCGGGGAGTTCAGCTGGTTGGCGAGTGCTGGGCAAGGACTCAAGACAGACTGAGCAAGAACTTCGGCAGACACAGGCAAGGATGGCAGAGAGCAGTAGAGCCTTGCGCAGTGGGCGGGAAAGAAAGAGAGGCGCGGTTGAAGCTATTGCTGCCGAATGCCCCTCTGCTGCCGAATGCCCTCTACTACCTGGCTGATCTGGAGAAGAGGCGCAGGAGGAGCAAGCACCCAAGGAGAAATCGCCAGAGAGAGCAGGAGGCCAGGAGGAATCGCCAGAGAGAAATCGCAAGGGAGAGAGCAAGAATCGGCAGCAAGGAAAAGAAAAACAGTGTCCCAAATAAATTTCAGCCACACACTCTAGGAGAGAGATATTTAGGTGAAAAGGTAGGTGAGGAGGGAAAATTCTAAAAAAAACCCCTCCCACCTCAAAACCTTAACCCTAACACACCCAAATGGGCCAACCATCCCTGAGAATACCTGCCGAACGGCCAAAATACTCCCGGCGGAAGGTCAAAAATTTGGAGCGAGGCTTTGCAGTATTACAAAAAGCCTGGTTTTCAAGATTGCCACTATGAGAATTCCATATGCATGATATAAAAACTATGTGATATATTATTCAATTGAGTAGATTTTTTATTAATCATCAACAAGTAAATCAATAACTAAGGTAAGGTTGTCACAAATTAGTCTATTACTCATCCCTTGTGGCGAGGAGGGCCTTTGGGCAACCCGACATCTTAGAACACTCAAAATAAACAAGTTGAGCTTTATGCTAGTTGCCTTGTTCATTTTCTACCCTTGTTGATATCAACGATCTTGTGTTCATTCTATATGATGCAATCTGTTATTATGAATCGATATGGAATCATGTGATGTTTTGATCATTTTGCTCTATGGTTATTTGTAACATCCCAAATTTTTCTTTAAATGTATTTATGGCATTTTTGAATTAATTGGAATTGTTTGAAATTTATTTGGAATTTTTGGGGTTAATTTGAATTCAAGCCTTATTGAACTAATTGCATTAAATAAAGATCATGCATTTAGCATGAGCATAAAATCTAAAATTTTTTATAATAAAGATATTTGAAAAATAAGAATGTTCCTTTTAAATGTTTTCAAAAACTAGATTATAAATTAAGTTTGTCGATTTTATTAAAATCTGTACAAGTGTCTGATTCACTAAAAGAATTTTTGTGAAAAATCTATACGTCGAAAAGTTCTGAAACCAACCGTTAAGTTCCAAATATTCCTAGTATTTTAGAGGATGTTTCCAAAACTTTTAGAACCTCTCTTCTATTTTCATTCTAAACGCGTTTTGTTTTAGCATTACTCGAATTCCGGAATGCTTGAATGTCACGTATGTGGATGTTATTCTCCATTGAAGCGTTGTAATCATTCCACACGCGCATGACCTTTCCTTTCCAGTCGCTTCTTCTACCAGCTGTTTTTTTTTTCAATTTCTAAGCAATGCATGCACGTTTCCATTTCTCTAGCACGCATGTCCATTTCCTTTCTAGCCGTTTCTCCATTCCTGTACGCACGAACTAGCAATGCCATTCTCCTTAGAAAATGCCTGCTCATTTTCAGCCGTTTCTCCATTTCCTTTCCAGTCGTTTCATTTTCCATACGATGAATACACCTGCTCATTCTCATTCTGGCCGAGTCTTTCCTTCTTCCATTTCATTCTCTCTTCATACCTTCTCACGACTTCGTTTCTAAGCGATCGGTTCGCCGATTGCCGCTTTGGCCATCGCTGTAGTCAACTCTGATGCTGCCACCTCCGCCAACGCCGGCGCACCTTTCGACCACACCTTCTCCTGCGCCAGCAGTGCACTGCATTGCTGTGCTTAGCGGTATTTTTTCCCCTCTTTTCCCTCTCGTGTTCTATCTCTCCGATCGGATGATCTCGCCATGTATTCACGCATGTATAGACATGTTAGCGTATATATGTTATACGGATATATATATTGAGCGCTATAAGTATATACCTTAATACTTAATGAGGCTCGTATATGTTTATATATTAGGCATGCGTGTATACGTATATATATTAAGATGTAGCATGTATACATGTAAGTATATGTAAGCATGTGTGTGTTTACATATATATGTTAGTGTATATATATATACTAGCTAGCATGCATGTATCTATATTAGTCAGTATGTACATATATATATATATATATATATATATATATATATATATATATATATATATATATATATATATATATATATATATATATATATATATATATATATATATACCGTGGTTATATTAGGTTAGACCGCATGTGTATATATTCGATTCGCTAGTAAAATTTTCCATATGAATGTATATATATATATATCACTAGGATGATCTGCATATATATACATATGCATATATACCAACCCACGATGTTTGGTTCGGTTCACGCTATCAACGAGCAACTATAACTAGGGTGCAAACGGATCGGATACTTGACGGATTTCACTTATTTCATATCCTATTCCAAATTTTTTCTTGGATATAGAATCGGATACTGACAAAGGTCGGATTCGAATACTGAATATGGATTACTTGATCATGAATACGGAGCAAATCTGATCGTTCGGATATGGTTAGTCTCGGTCACGAATAGTTAGTCGGAAAAAGCGTGAAAGCAAAAACCATATATGTCATGCATATTAGGATCGATCAACCATACACAAAACTTTACTAGAACCTTCAAGACATATAAGTGGTTCAAATTCAATAATAGGTGTCTTCCCTACATAAGAATAATATGCAGCCAAGTATAATTTCAATCAACATATGAACTTATATGATGTATAATGTTTATGTTTATCGGATCTGTTATCGGATATCTATTTCACTAATTTACACTGATATTTTTCAGATATCTCAGATATGCGGGTACGGATCAGATTCAAATCGGATACATCAATCCCATATCTTAACCCATATTTTTTTCGGATAGGCGGATTCGAATCCGGATCTAATCCGGATATAACTGGATATCATTTTTTCGGATTCGAATCGGGTTTTAAACAAATTCGGGCTCGGATCGGCCGAAAATTATCCGCTCCATTTACACCCTTAACTATAACCATGTTTTGGCGCCATCGCCGTAGCCATCGCCGCCGCGCTGCCACCGCCGACCTGCACTCGCCGGTCCTGTGACGCCAGCCGTGCGCCTTCTTTTCCTATTTTCTCTGTCTCAAGTAACCAAAGTCCAGCCAAGCAATGTGCAGCCAAAGAATACACGTATATGTCATGAACAGTGCCATGCATGAGAAAACTAGAACTAGTTTGTACATAATAATTTTTTTTTGTAAACACGAGATTTGTCATTTTCACTACAAACCCGTTCTAGCTCCAAATAGTATGAGGCAAATTTTGTTAATTAGTAGAAATTAATATCTTCCAACAGTAATTTTATGAAATTTTATAAATAAATTTATATTGATAAATTATTCACGGAATGTCTAAACCTGCGAATTTTGTAGTTCTTAAACTATACGTCCAAAAATATCGAAATAAATTTTATAAATCTTAGAAAATGCCAAACTAATTATCTGGAAGTTTTCATAAGATTATAAACTAGTTTGATTTGTAGTATTTTTCCGAATGTGTGTTTATACATTGTTTTGAGTGTTTATTTGGTTCTTTATTTGCTACGCGTAGACGTCGAGTTGTGTGACGCTGTTGGAAGTGAAGATCAGGACCAAGATCAAGTTTTAGACCAAGACCAGCTATTTTTCGAAGGCAAGTTATGCTTTGATCATTTTGCTCCTATGTTTTAAAATGTTATGTTGATTTAAATTATGCATGCTAATTTAATTATAAAGCTTTCAAGTAATTTGGGATTAGATATTTACCACTTGATATTGTCACCTTGTCCATAGTATTTGTATGTCACTAAATCATTGTCACCCTAGGTTGGATTTTACAAACTGGTCTATACTAGTCGCCAGATTGGGGTAATTAGAACGTGTTAGTTTGCTTAGCCATGCTATCCTAACCAACGATTACGTTGTTGGGAATAAAGTCAAATATTGACTATTGAATTATAGAACATGTTTTGAAAGAATGTGGCATGTGTTATTGAAAAGATGATGGCACGTGGTGCATGGTAACCAATTGGGTGGGAAAATGGTTTAGACTAGGGCAAGTGGCAAGATGTTCAGTGGTGGGCCAGATGTGGCATTTGGGCGGTCGCATTTGGATTTGGTTTTTATTGACGTGTTGACATGATGAGTTTTTGGGTAGTCTTGCCTCGGTCAATTAAGGACTTAACCTTGCAAGAATTTGAGCTGAGCTAACCATACAACCACAAGTTCCGGAATGGGACAGACCTAGCTAAGTAAATTGTGAAATCTATTCTTCGGTACTGTCGTGGTGGAGTGAGTCCTGGGTGTACGGGTGGTAAAACTCACGAGTGCAAGAGGGGGGCCCTATTGTGGAGGTGTATCCTTGATGTTGAATCCTTAGTGGGCGATCGGGTTTAGACGGACCTTTAGAAAGGCTTTATTACGATCACTGCGCCTTTGTGGTGTTTGGCTCAGTATCTTGTGGGTAAAGTGTATAACCTCTACTGAGTGTACAAACTATTGAATAGCCGTATCCACGGTATTGACATTGCTCGGGATTACAATCAAGGGTTAGACTTTATTAAAAATGTGGTTGGGCTAAAAGATGAAGTTGATGGAGGTATGAATTAGGATGTGGAAATGCTTTTACTTAACTTCTGGAAAAGTTATTGTTAATTCTACTTGTTTTTACTGCTTTCGAATCTACTTATGTTACTTGTTAAATGTCTTTATTGCAAATCAACCTTTAAGCCATTCCATTGGAATAAGCCTAGCATGTAGCATATTAGGTTGCATTCTATGCATAGCTTGTTGAGTACCAATGTACTCACCCCCCCCCATAATCACAACATCAGAAGATGAAGAACCGGCTAACTAGGGAAAGGCCACGGTTGTGTGGCAAACCTGGGCTCCACGAAGATTTATTTCATTGCCATCATTATTTGTTTATTCTCGAACTCACTGCGTGGCTTAATATTGTAAGGTGACCTTAAGGTCTTAATAGTTTAATTTGAGATAAATACATTATTGTTATTATTTCCATTTGTGTATGTGTGATGGTATTCATCTTTGTTGTATCTGTGAGCGCCAAAGATGATCCTCGATCGTGTATCACACGAGTGTTCGGAATTCAAATTCCGGGCATGACATTATTTATATTGCAGCCAAAAGTAAACTTCAATTTGGTGCTTTGTATATGTTCTTGAAAGATATATACATATGTTGTAAATATTTGTTTTGTAAAGATAAGTGTATGTGTTCGAACTTGCAGGGGCCAGTCAAGAAAGTTCGAGAAGCATATGGTCGCCAGAGAGCGTCCCAGACACTCGAGAGGCGGAGCCACGAGGTGACGTGCTTGCTTGACATGGAATGATTGCTTTGATTTCTTTTGGTGTAATAGACTACTAACATACTAGTTGTGGATTTATAACCTTATTTTATTTTTTGAAAATCATTTTAGTGTGGAATAAGAATGATTCATTATTTTTTATCAAGCAAATATATTCTAAAGAATATATGAATTTTTTCATTTTAAGATGTATATGTATCATGTGAATTTATCTGTTCCAATAGCATGTCTAGTACTCGCGAGAAACATGTATGTGTACAAAAATATGTTTGAATTCATAAGTATGTGTACAAAAATATGTTTGAACTCATAACTATGTGTATGTGTGTTAATTTGAAATTTTTGATTGCTAGGAATGGCTTCTAATCAGGGACAAGTGCCAGAGGGAGTTCGGCCCTCGAATATAGACGAAGTAGGAACGGGTAGCCCAATGTACTACCTGAACCTACAGGATATTGATATGGACCAACCTGTCGCCGCTGCCATGGACAAAATTGACGCCACTGCCATGGACCAAGCTGACGCCACTAACATGGGCGAGGTAAAGTATTAGTACGTTGTCATTCCCAAAATATTGTAGGGTTAGACGACTAATAACAAGATCCAATTGCAGGCCGTGGTCCAAGCAAGATGCCTAAGGGTGTTCACAATATAGTAGAGCTCTCGACAGTCGGGGAACCACTACAGGAATCCGATATATTTACGTCGGCCAAATATATTTCCGTCGGCCCAAAAAAATCGACGTAAATAGAGATTTATTTACGTCAGCCACGCCAAACCGACGTAAATAGAGAATTATTTACGTCGGCCACGCCAAACCGACGTAAATACATCGATTTACGCCGCTTAGCCGACGGAAATCGAATAATTCCCGACGCCAACGCGCCACGAATGCTACCAAAAACCCTGGTTCACTAGCGACACCCTTTGGACCCACTCATGTCCGAAGGGATTACCAACACATGATAATTCTCCATAACAAAATCACTTGAACCGAGAATTTCCAAGAAGGCATAAAACCTAACATCTATACGAACTTGATCGCAATCAACCACTAAACTCTAAAACCAATTTAAAGCTAAGTCACGAAATTTACAAAATTTCGCATGACCTCCTAGAAACTAGGACATCCACTCAACAGCAGAGAAAACATTGCGGTATATGATATCATTCTAGCAGGTCCTTAGTTAACCGATCTCACATCCAATATAAATTAATAACTACTCCACAACGAACAACATATTACAACCTCAATCCATATCACTAAGCTTTACAAATCGATTTAAATAGTTTGATGGTGACCGAAGTCGG
The DNA here is from genome assembly GCA_036346375.1 of Guadua angustifolia. Classification (NCBI taxonomy): domain Eukaryota; kingdom Viridiplantae; phylum Streptophyta; class Magnoliopsida; order Poales; family Poaceae; genus Guadua; species Guadua angustifolia. The sequence goes on along the minus strand of JAYEVE010000715.1, from coordinate 109,251 downwards.
TATGTGCTCTACTCTCATCCCATGAGCCACTTCAAAGAACCTAAAAATAGGAAGCAAACAAGCGTGAGTCCAAGACTCAGCAAAGTGCAATCAAGTAAGAAAAGTAATGAATTTGTCTAGAATATAACCGCTTCAAGAGTAAAGTAAAAGTTTCTTTAATTTGATAGCCGTAAATAAAAGAAGCAATTTGAATTCATATAAAACCAAACATAAGAGCACAACTACTTCATTATTTGACATAACCAAAACTAAATTGAAATCATCCAGGTAAAGGAAGCAAAGAATTAGTCCCATTTACCACATCTAACTCGGAAACATAACTAAACCGTACTCATGCCTCAACAATCATTCCAGGATGAGTCCGCGACTCAATCCTCAACTGTCATTTCCATTCTCATCAATTAACACTTAACACTTGCAACACATATAATGAAATGCGATGCTTTCATGCTCTCATCCTTTTCTCATGAATCATAAAATGAATGCACCATGCATGCTCATAATGCACATTGTCACAACAGATACGGTATAGCTGAATGCACACCCGTCGGTGTGCACCCTCAATCCCAACCATCCGTGGCGGGGCCAACTCTTACTGACTCGCTCCCATTCACCTCGATGAATGGGACTACGAGGTAGGACTTTTTGTGCTCACTACGGGTGAGCACCGAGGCCCGCATCAACATGGGACGCCTCGTCCATCATGAATGCAATTATGCAATTAACGTGAATGCATTTCACCCCTCATTCATTTTCACCACACATAGCTATAACCAATATGGAAGTACCAATTAACTTGCTATTTCCCGGTGTGACTCATTCGAGAGTAAATAAAGTCATGAATAAAATTCAGGAAAGGCATCACATAATTTCTATAAGGTAAATTAAATTGATGATATGACCAACTAGGTGATTATAGTGCAAGCTTGTTCCTACACTTGCATCAACATAACCATACCCATTCGCACAATTTCAGAACGCAATGCAATAAATGGGAATTGAATAACTTACTTACCATTTGCTAACATTCATCCATCCTCATCACCATACTAAAAACAACTTCTAGACATGCTATTAAACAAAACCACATCATTAGAAGTTTCATAATCTTATCGCAAACAAAGTATTTAACGCCTAATAACACTCTAGGGGTTGCACTTGCCTTTTATTGAAGACGGTAGCGAGGAGGGTAGAGGTAACCCCAAAGACCCACTACCCGCTTGAACCCTCCAAACATCCTAAAGTGGAAACTTCTCCTAGGCCAAAATTCAAGTACACTCAAGCTCCGCAAGAATACGAAGAACATTGTTGCATCCGGGGTAGGCATTACCTAGCTTGAAGGCCCTAGCATACAAAGTCCCATCTATAGCATATCAACTGTTGTGGCGACAAAATAGGAAAAGAGTACCATATCTCTAGGACAGTGTCTCCATGCCAAATAATCTTGGCGTTACTAACAATATATACAACATTGCTCCGAACCACATCTAATTGTACAATCCAACGCTCACAACAAATAGGTTATGTACGAAATGCATGTATTTCAATGGGTATCATACATTCTGTTTCGAAGAGAGTATTATGCATTAGTCTAGTTGTACTCTTTGTTTGTTTTACGATAGTCCATTAGTTCTTCAAAGAAGCGTAAATTGAAAAATCATCACTACCGTAAACCACCAATGTTCCTTTTTTCTCCTCGTCAAGTCGCAAAACATTTATATAGCATAATAGCTTTTCTTAAACCCTTATTATATGAATATTTGTCGGTCATCACATGTTTTTTTGTTCTAAAAACCTTGTGATGACAAACCAAATATTCCTATAACAGAGTTGGCTTACATGGGTTTGGCTAACTACAAAATTTCGCTTCATGCCTAGCTCTTTATTGAGTTGCCCCCGGTCGATCGCTTTAGGGGATATGATACTCCCATTGGTTAAAAAAAGTGTCATTTCCACATCACCATTGTCTCGATAATTAACGTTCAATGCAATCCAATATCAATCAAAAAGCAGAGATTCTACAAATCCATTAAAAATCAAGAAATGCAAGATGCCGATACCAACTAATCAAGATAATGTATATGCTAATCACATTCAACAAACCTAAACCTTCTAGGCATTTCATCAAATATCTAGCATGCAACAATTAAATCCCCACATTTCTTAGGGTTTTACCTCAAGGGAAACATAGGGAGGAAGGAGGGGTGGGGAGATCTTTGCCACACTGGGAAGAAGAGAGCTCGGCCACGGAGGAAGGTCGCCACCGGTGAGCAGACGAGGGCGCCAAGGCCTGGTGGAGGCGGAGGGCGCCGCCAGGAGAGGCAGGCACGCCAGCCAAGAGGTGCCGGAGCGCCGGCCGAAGGAGGCAGAGGCGCCACCAGAGGAGGAGCTGGGCTGGCACGGAAGCACCACAGGCGCAAGGCAAAGACAGAGCAAGGGCATGGGAGCAAGCTCAGGAGTTCTTTTTCTTTCTTTGCTTCTCTCTCTCTCCTTCCAAGTAGGCATAGACCACACATATACATATATATATACTTGCACATACCCAAATTGAGAGGATGCAATGAACAAAAACTAAGGGGAAAAGAATAAACGCCACAAACCCCAGAGACCTAAATTTTAATCATCTCCAAGAACTCGACATTTCAAACGCAGGAGAGAAAAAAAACCTTTTGAGTAAAACTTGCCGCAAAAACAATTACGGCTCGGTGAAATCCTTTTCCGAAAGGCATCCGTAGAACTTAGAACTTCTCGCTAAAATCCTTAAAAGCGCGAGATGCCCAGAAACCCCTGAAAAACAAATCTTGGGGCATTACTGAAACGAAGATCAAACCGAGTCGGGAAAATTAAATTTCGAAGAGCATATTACGTCGGCCAAAGCCGACGAATAGGCCACGTGGCGATTATTCCGTCGGCTTGACTCGCCGACATAAATAGCGCAATTACATGGCCTATTTACATCACTGCTCGGCCGACGTAAATGGGCCGACCAAGACTAATTAGCGCTTTGCGCGTCAGATTCGCCTAATCGACTTAGCAATGGCGCCTCGCCGCGCCGCCCTTGCGCCAAGGCCCCTTGCGCCCACACGCGCCGCCACCGCCTCCACGCCGCCCGCACCACTTTGCCGCCGCACAAGACTCGACGCTTCACGTTCTTGGCTACGACCTCGTCCCCTCGCCTCCGCGATTGCTCAGTACCGCCACTCCTGGAGGCCTCGAGGAAGAGGTATAGTACAGTTCTACCACACAACATTTGTTCTCGTCGCCGTTGTGTTTGCTTGAACGCTTCGCATAAGATTCCCGTTAGATGTTTGGGGAAATGCTAGTTTGGCGTTAGATAGGGAATAGTCAAGTGCAACAGTAAATCAGCCTCTAGATAACCTGATTGGTGTCTTGGTTTGGTAGCGATCAATGAGGTTAGCCCGGAATGGATTTTGGTGATTCGACAAAGTTCTCTTTTCTTGCATTATTAGTTCTTGATTTTTGAATTGTGGGATGCAAAATCACACTCATTCACGCTTAGCTGGACAATTAAGTGTTATCCAAATTGTTTGCTTGCGTCTTAAAGTGGGAAGCCGGTTCATAAAAATTAAAGCCGTTCTAAAAGTCTTCTTGTCATAAAAATTAAATATTTATTACAAAATAGGTCACACCATATGAATTAGCAATGCAACAAGATCACATTGTAGAAGAACTAGACCACCGCAATGGAAAATTGCTTTTAAAAAGGTTGTTTGTCTCATGGATGCAAGAAGTGGAAATGGGGATGCAAACAATGACCAGGAGGACTATGAGGGACATGGTCTACAAAGAGAGCTGTCTGCTTGTCTTACCATATAAACTCAAGCAAAGGAGCTGAGAAAATATTGGATGATGGTAACCTGTACCTTTAATATTCCGTAGGACCTGACATCAATTCTGCCCATTGATTTGTTGATTCACATTGAGTGGTGGAGCACCTGAGAATGACGAGCAATAATACGGCTTATTCTCTTTTGTCATAACCGGATCGCATAAAGAGGTAGGAATGGGCATCTTTGGTGCGTGAATGATGCCCTTCGATTGGCGGGGGTGCTAGCAGTTGCACTTAGCCATTTACGATTTTGTGTCCATTTGTTGTGAACTAGTATTATTTTGTCGCTTAGGGGACCAACCCTTCTTCGATTTGCCTATGCTTCACCATAATCAGATCTCGAGCAGTAGTCATAGAGTTTTCTACAACTAGTTGCATTACGTAGTTTTGAATTTCGAAAGCAAAAATTTGTAAGGGGTAGATAGAAGCCATTCAACTAGCAAATTCTAGCAACTATTAATATATTGTTTGATGGATTTTCTAGCAACTTGAAGTTTTGTTAATCACTAGGATGTATTCTTCGTGGTGGGGACTTGGAATCCCAAGTGTTTGACCCGGGTACAAAGATTAACTCAAGTAGGGATAAATTGAAAATACTCTTTCAAGAAAAGTTGAAGTTTAATTTGTCCAATCAGAATTTTGTTGCTAGTGTACATTGATTTATGTAATTAATTTATGTTAGTTTATTAAATTATGGTAGTTTCTTTACTAATTTAAATTAAGGTAGTTTATTGCCCAATTTAAAATTAGGTAGTTTAACCCATTTTCACATATTGTTTTTGCATTCAATAGTCGAAAAGATGGCAGGGGACCGTGGGTGGATGTATGATGGCTGGGATAGATCTATGAATCACACGCAAGATTGGAAAGTAAACACACAGGCTTTTCTGGATCGACTCTAGGTCTATGCTAATGCGACTGTAATTATTTGATAGTAACACCACTTTTCCATGCAATGCCTATTTTACTACTAGTAAAGTTGGTTCCATGCAGTTGGTTAGTTGATGAAATTCGAGAAAGTGCACCTAAGGTACTTTTATTTAATCTTGTTTGGCAATTTAACTTTATTGTGTTACTTATTGGATTTCAGATATCCTGTTATCATTTCTTTTTGTTACTTGGCAAATGCATTAATATGTTGGTTTGCTTTGTTATGTCATAATTGTTCTAGTCTATTTTATGTCGATGATTGCTCCTTTGTGGGATCTCTTGTGTTGATATTGAATTTTGTGTTCATCACTATGCTTTCCAATGAGGTGTCTTTATGCCTAACTTGAATTTTATGCAATTTATAGTGTGGTGAAAGCTTAAAGGAACAAGTTACATAATCCGGAGTTGGCATTAACTTCATTTCATTGTTTCAGGAATTAGATTTCTTGTATGAAATCCCACACAGACAGCCAGGTATACTCACACAAGGACACAAGACACAATGGGTTTTGGTGCTGCTAGAGGCAGTACAGCTTTTCTGGTTTTTCCTTTATTTAAACACAGCCCACGGCTTACAATTTAGGAAGGAGATTATCTCCATTATTGCAATTTTGATGCCCCTATGATTCTGGCTATAAACCTTACTGATTTACATGCTAAAATCAAGCAAATGAACCTAGATGCCTAATCTGGTCACACACATGATTACTTTCCAACAATCTCCCCCTAATCCTTGTGTGTTGACTTGGAGTTAATCTGGACCATCCCAATCTTTGCTCGAAGCTCATGGAACCTGACCCGCCCAAGTGCCTTCGTTTGAATGTTAGCGAGCTGATCCTTAGTGCCGATGAAAACAGCACTTATACTCCCATCATCCAAGCAATCCTCGATGAAGTGGTAGCGCACATTGATGTGTTTGCTACGTTCATGAAAAACAGGATTTTTCATCGGTAGCTAAAGCTGATTTGTTGTCGATCCTTAACTCGGCGGTCTCGGCCCTTTCCTGAGTCGCCGAGCAACCGTACTTAACCACATCGCCTATGTAGTTGCGGTAGTGGCAGCAACATACTCCGCCTCACAAGATGAGAGAGCCACTACCTTCGTTTGTGAGCATGCCAACTCACCAAACTATTGCCGTGAGAAGAACAAGCCACGGATGTACTCTTTCTTGTGTCAACATCGCCCGGGTCGTCATTGTCGATGTACCCGACAAGCCGTGCCCCTCCTGTCTTCCCATAGTGACACCCAAGACTTAGAGTCCCAGCCACATACCGCAGGATCCTCTTCACTGCCGTCATGTGCTCCTCCGTAGGCCGTTCCATGAAGCGACTCATGTACCCCACGCTGAATGTAAGATCCGGCCTTGTGTGGACGAGATAGCGAAGACTTCCGATGATCCTCCGGTACTACGTCACGTCCACTTCTGCCGTCGTGCTGTCACAACTTAGCTTGAGCCGCTCCTCCATGGGAGTGTGCGCGGGATTGCAGTTCTGCATCCCCACCATCTCCAGGATGCGCTTGGCATAATGTGCCTGGCACAACGTGATGCCGCCATTCTTGCCGTCCTGCTACACTTCAATCCCGAGGTAGAAGGAGAGCAAACCCAAGTCGCTCATCCTAAACCTCGCCTTCATTTCTTCCTTGAAGCGATTGATCTCTTCCTCGACTGATCCAGTGATGATTAAATCATCAACATAGACCCCGAGAAGCAACAGTGCTCCACCTTGGCTACGCCTGTACATCGCAGGCTCATGCCCGCTCTGCTTGAACCCAAGAGCTTGCAATGTGGAGTGAAGCTTCTCGTTCCAGGCACGCGGCGCTTGTCGTAGCCCGTACAACGCCTTCTTGAGATGCAATACCTTGTGTTCTTGGCCACTGACGACGAAGCCCGGTGGCTGCACGACGTACACCTCCTCCCTCAAATCACCGTTGAGGAAGGCCGACTTCACATCCATGTGATGTACCGGCCAGATTTCTTGTGCAGCAACAGCCAGCAGCAGGCGCACAGACTCAAGGCGAGCGACGGGTGCGAACACCTCATCGAAGTCGATGCCTGGCTGCTGCACATAGCCCTTGGCAACGAGACGAGCCTTGTGTTTGATCACAGCTCCTGCCTCGTTTTTCTTGAGTTTGAAAACCCATTTCAATCCAATGGATCGATGACCATGAGGAAGCTCCACCAGCTCCCAAGTCCCGTTCTGCTTGATGGAGTTCATCTCTTCACGCATGGCCGCCTGCCATGCTGGATCGTGCTCTGCTTCAGCAAAGGAGCGAGGCTCCCCCTCCTCACCGGCCAAAAGCAGCTCCTCTCCAGCTTCCTCGCCATCGATGGCACGATTGGCAAAACCCGGAACTTCTCCCCCCCCAAGCATGTCGTCGATGCGACGGTAGCAGAGAGGGGTGGTGTCATGGTACGCATCCAGCCTGGAGGAGTCGTTCGGCGGCGGAGAGACAAACTCTACCGCGTCGTCATGTGCAGAGGAGGTCAAACCGGGGAGGGCATAGTCTCCTGCGCGATCTGCGGATGGGTTCGGCGCGGATGAAGACACCCCAGCGGGCGTGCTTGCGCCGGCTGCAGACGGAGCAGGGGAAGCCACCCCTCCACCGCTTGCAGAAGACAGCCCTCCGTCGCTTGAGGAAGACACCCCTCCGCCGCTTGAGGAAGCTGATGCAGAGTCTCCTGTGTCGCTTGCAGAGACTGTTGATGGGTGGATGGAATTGATGACGAGCTCCACCTGGAAGTCACTCGTCAACGTTTCGCCATGTCCCAACATTGACTCCCAGTCCCACCCGACATCCTCCTAGAAGACGACGTCGCGGGAGGTGAAGACTCGCTGAGATCGAGGCTCCAGCATACGGTACGCCTTGGAGCCTTTCGCGTACCCGATGAAGACCATCGGAGTGGAGCGGTCGTCGAGTTTGCACAAGTTCGGGCGGGTGTCCTTCACATACCCGAGACAGCCAAACGTGCACAAAAAACTGACCACCGGCTTGCGCTTGTACCAGGCCTCGAAGGGAGTCTTGCCGGCGAGACTTTTAGTCACCTTGGGTGAGGAGGAACACCGCTGCTGCTCAGCCTCCCCCAAAACTCTGCGGGCATGCCCCTCTGTTTCAGGAGGGCGCGAGCGGTGGCGAGGATCGTCTAGTTCCACCTCTCCACAACGCCATTCTGCTGCGGCGCGTACAGCGCGGAGAAATGGCGTTGGACACCCTGTTTTTCGCAGTGGCGCGCGAACTCAACGGAAGTGAATTCGCCGCCGTTGTCCGTCTGTAGTACACGCAGCTTGCGTCCGCTTTCAACTTCCGCAGCAGCTTGAATCTTCTTGATCCCCGCTGCTGCATCACCCTTTGCTGTGAGAAGTGCCAACCACATGTAGCGGCTAGCATCATCTACCAACAGCAAGAAGTAGCGGCGGCCTCCTGGTGTCGTCGGTGTGATAGGGCCGCAAAGATCGCCGTGTACAAGGTCGAGGATTCCATCTGCGCGATACTTCGCCTTGACTGGGAACGGAGCTCGGCGGTGCTTCGTTGTGATGCAGGTGTCGCAGAGCTGCTCCACATGTTCCAGTCGTGGCAGCCCTCACACCATCTCCTTGCGGCTCAGCTGATGAAGAGCGTCAAAGCTGATGTGCCCGTAGCGGGCATGCCATCGCCAGGAATCGTCGTTGTGCTGCGCCGCAAGGCAAATCGGCTGCGCAATATCTAGGCGCAGGATGTAGAGCCGATTTGACCCACGGTTCACCTTGGCGATGAGTTGGTGGTGGCGATCCCAAATGCGCAGCACTCCATCTTCAATTAGCACTCTCGAGCCACACTCATCGAGTTGGCCGATGCTAATGATGCTATTCCCTAGTCGTGGGATGTAGTAGACATCGGAGAGCGCCTTGTGCTCACCATTCTTGCCGGCGAACAGCACCGTACCGCAGCCTTGGATCTCAACAAGCGAACCATCACCGAAACGGACGGTCCCCCGTTTCGCATGGTCGAGCTTGGAGAAGACTTCGCTGCGACCGGTCATGTGGCTGGTGGCACCGGTGTCGAGATACCATCCCTCCTGGAGTTCACTAGCGTCCGCTTCACCGAGGAACGCCTGCGCCCGAGGTTCTTCGAGATGAATGGTGGTTGCTGGCGACTCAAGATTCTTGATTGGCTCGCAGACCTGTGCCATCATAAGCACAGGGTCGTCTTCCTCATCCTCCTGCGTGAGATTGGCCTGCGCGCGTTTGGCTGTCGGCAATCCCGGGCCCAGTGACCGCTGCGGCCGCAATTGTGGCACTTGTCGCGATCATCAGGACGACCAGCAGCCTTGCCTTCAGCAGCGCCGGCGTTGCCGCCCTTCCTCCGCGTGCCGCGAGAGCGACGATTCTTCCCTCCATTGGATGTTTGCGAGCCACCTTCGCCATTTTGCCTCTCCTTCTGGCGCGCGAGCCACTGCTCCTCCGTGAGCAGTAGCTTGCCATCAGCCGTTGATGACGGCGCCTTGTCCGAGTCGAGGCGGTCCTCCACCGCCTTGAGTCGTCCAGTGACCTCCTCAATCGACATCGTCGAGATGTCGAGAAGAGTCTCGATGGAGAGCGCAATCTGCGCAAACTTCGGCGGGACAATCCGAAGGTACTTGGCGACGACCTTGTCATTGGATCACCGAGGACCTCCAATTGTTGGACGATCCCGGTAAGGCGCATGGCGAAGTCGTCGACAGACTCACCGTCTTGGAAAGAGATTGCCTCGTACTCCTTCCTCAGCCTCTAGGCAGTTGCCTTGCGAGCGCGTTCGGAGCCGACGCACATCGTCTTGATCGCGTCCCAGGCCTCCTTCGCCGTCTTCTTGGCAAAGCCCTTGATCATCTCGGGCGGTACTGTGCGCATGATGGCCTCCATGGCCATCCTGTCGTCCAGTAGTTCCGCGCCACCGTTCTCGACAGCACTCCACAGACCGCGTGCCTGAAGCATTACGGCCATCATCACCGCCCACTCGGTGTAATTGTGCTTAGTGAGCATCGGGAATGCCCCTCCCATGTCCCTCACCACTCTCTGAACTACTACCTCTCGGCTCCCCGAAGGATCTTGGTTCAGGGAAAATGGCTGCTACCTGCCATGGAAGTGCTCCAGGCTCTGATACCAAATGAAATCCCACACAGACAGCCAGGTATACTCACACAAGGACACAAGACACAATGGGTTTTGGTGCTGCTAGAGGCAGTACAGCTTTTCTGGTTTTTTCCTTTATTTAAACACAGCCCACGGCTTACAATTTAGGAAGGAGATTATCTCCATTATTGCAATTTTGATGCCCCTATGATTCTGGCTATAAACCTTATTGATTTACATGTTAAAATCAAGCAAATGAACCTAGATGCCTAATCTGGTCACACACAGGATTACTTTCCAACATTGTACGAAGCTAAAAACAGTGAAAAATGTTTGGATAACTTTAGAAAGCTGTCTCCTCACATATCGGATAGCATATATGCCCCCAAAGTTTATTGGAATCTGAGCACATGTAGAATTCTCACTATGGAATTTATGGATGCCACTGAGGTAACTTGTGTTCATCAATCCGATAAGGAAATTTGTGTTCAGTGAGTTGGGGCATGTGAGTTCTGCAGATTTATGAGAACATGGTCATTTGTACCAAGCTCCAATGTGCCAGCATGCAGCTTTCTCTGTTTAAGCATTTTATATATGTCTGATTAATCAGTTACTGCATTATGCTGTCTGGTACATGCATATAACGCAACCAACTGTCTATAAGATTTTACTTGAATGTAGGATGGAAAAGGCCGCAACTGATTCTTCTTGATCATGGTCTTTACAAAGAACTTGATTACGCTACTAGGATAAGCTATGCATCTCTTTGGAAGGTGACAGTGTTATTACAGTTTCTTTTCTGGTCATGAGTCAGTAGTCAGTACTTATTCTTTTTTTATGACATTTGTTCAACACAGGCACTTGTTTTCGCTGATGCAAGAGCAATTAAGGAGAACAGTGTCAAACTAGGTGCTGGGGAGGATCTTCACACACTTTTCGCTGGTGTTCTCACGATGAGGCCATGGAAAAGTGTCATTGACCCATCTGTTGATCATCTTGTCCTGGATGGGAATAATACTGATCGTTCTGAACTTCAGGTTATATATGTTATGCTATGTTTGTGGTCTTAATGGCCACCCATGGTACCACAGTAGGTATAACAGTGCAGATGAACAACATTTAGTAATGAATACTACCAGTATCTATAGGGTATATTACCATGTTATCACCTTGTACTAGAAATGAAGTTTGCTTATTGCTACTGCTGTGATTTTCTCACTGTTCCTCCAAGAACAAGAGCTCCAAATCTTCGCAATCTTTCCTACAGTAATAAAAACAGACTTGGTATTGCCCAATATGAGCCCAGGCTCTAAACTAGGATGAAACCTAAAAAAATGTACATTCTATATTCACTAACTGATGTGTTACCTGCAATCCGAAACCTATTTACCACCTGTACCATTCTTTTAAATAGTCATGTTGTCCAATTTTTTTATGGACTTGTTTTTCCTGTAGCCATGCCATTATTTTTACAAGTTTGCATGGTTCTTGCTCTTCATGGTCATTTTTTCCCCTTGTACCATGATTTCTAATATTAGATAGTTGGATTGGGATTTGTCAGTCAAGTTTCTATGTTAGCTTATCCATGGAATCCCTTCTACCTTGAGGTCCTTGAGGATGATCCACTCAATACTTGATTGTTTACTTTTTGTGCACAGATGTATGCTTCCTTATATTTATCACAAATCTCAGAGCTCCTAAGGAGACTGCCAAGGGTCATCTTGCTGATGCTTAAGACAAACGATTGTTTACGTGCAGTCAATCATGCCCTGGTAAGTGAAATATTTAGTTACTAGCATATTATATGGGTTGTCATATCCTGTTGCATTTCTAACTTGTACTGTCTGATCATTTGCCCCATCCTTTTTCTTTTCATTCAATTCCATTTTTGGTTTTATGATCGAAAGATACAGTTGTTCTGCAAAATAATTGAGATAACATAGGAAGCACGGAATTGAGCTATGGGATTTTGTCATAGCTGGTATATGTGCTTGAAGCACCTTCAATTAATTGGGCAGTAATAAGCAACTAACTACAGGAAAGCATTATAAATCAAGGTCTGGCTTCACTTGCATAAAACCTATCTTAATCCGTGTCTTTCTTTTCTATGAAAATCAATGTGGCATCATATCAGGTTAATTCAATTTTGGGTCATGTTTAATTTAGTTATATTGTTATATACATCTGAAACACTAACAAGAAGTATACAAAACCGGTAGTTTATTATAGGTCTATTGGCCCTCATTAACATGTGAACGCCTTTGGCAGGTTGGAGGTTCCTCCTTGGAAGCATTTGTGATCATTGGACGGGTCTCTTCTGAAGCTGTGTTAGAAGCTAAAAGGATGAATAGGAGATCCTTTCTAGATAAACTGACGATATGGCTGGAGGAAATTTTGCTGGATGCTCGATTCTTTATGTTGAAGCTGCTGTTGTGTTATATGCAACTGAAGAATTTATTGCCTGGCTAAAAGCAGCTCAGCATGTCAACAGTCCTTGGACTAGTGTGTAAATGCGAAGTTGGCACCTTTGTTGAGAGAGAGAGAGTTGGCAAATAGTTTCGGTTGCCACTTTTTTTTGTATACATCATTCTTTGATCAACCATTTTCTCACCATGATTGGCCTTAGCTTTTCATGGTGGTTGTACATTTCCAAATAGAAGGGGGTGTCACTATGATAGCATATGTTGATTTTGATAAGTGAATGAAGTGAAGAAAATTACATGACTGTACTGTGTTAATTCTAATTCCATGGATCCAGCAAACGGCGGCATGCTTGTTCATTGTGTGTTACAAAATGTAAGAGTAAACCTGCTATTTAAAATAGATAAACCCTAACATCTAAAATGAAGAAATTAATTCTAAAAGTTACTGACAAATTAAAATTCCGAGACCCAGTTTAGACCACAATACCTCTAGTATTTACGTTGGCTAGGACCTGGCCGACGTAAATACGATGACATGGCACTTATTTACGTCGACTTCTGACCGACGGAAATAAGTGCCGCGTCAGCTCTACCCAAGCCGGACATGGACTACTATTCCTATTTACGTCGGCCTCTAGGCCGACGTAAATAAACCTTATTTACGTCTGCACCGACGTAAATACGGGCTATTTACGTCGCTCGGTTTACGTCGGCCTATTTACATCGGCATGCCGACGTAAATAGATATTTACATCGGTTTTTGACCTATTTACGTCGACTTCTGGCAGACGTAAATAAGTCGGATTCCTGTAGTGAACCTGCCATACCTGCGTCAACGTTAGGGCCGTACAGGATAGCTTGCGGCACTACTACACGTTTACACATCACAATCGGTTCTTTTTTATCATCGCAATCGGTTCTGGTGGCGACACTAAGCGGTTAGACAGAGATGAGGCGCTATTATTACAGTCGGTTCTTGCCCGATTATAATCTCTATCGCTTCTTTCGAAGAACCGATAGAGATGATGAGTTCATCTCTATCATTTTCTTGTAGGAACCGATAGAGATGTAAACATTATCTCTATCATTTCTTACAAAAAAACCGATAGAGATGACAATGTCATCTCTATCATTTTCTTGTGAGAACCGATAGAGATGAAGGGGTGTGCTACTTTCCAATTGACCCTCCAATCAGCACATATTTCACACAAATATATATATGCACATATCACAAACATACAACATGTATATCACATTCACATTCATAGAAAATGAATACAACTCATTCACGTAAAATGAATACTTTAATTGTTACAACAAATACATATCACATTCAGAAAATGAATACTTTGTTACAACCGACACATGCTTAACCATCATGTACACATGTAATCCCATTCAGATTTGTAATATTGTTCACATATAGCCTAGTACGAGCTTTGGGATCTCTAAACCGTCCCGTCCTCCACCATACATTCCATCCAAGACCAATCGCATAAGTGGTCCCTTATCTTGTTGAGCGAAAAGCGGTCTATACTCTTCGGGGATATTGAGAGTCTGCAAAATAGAAACGAGTGTTTTAATTTAAGTTTTGAAATTTCTATGTGAAAGGCTACTTGTATTATTATGCATGTACATATATACCGGGGAAACGGTGCGAGAGGCTAATCAAGATCAGCATGTGATGCATGACGACAAACCGCGAAGGTCGTCGCTGCCCCATTGATGGCAATCGTGAAGAAAGAAAAGAAATTAAGAGACGAAGAAAATATGTCAGAAATCTAAATCTTATATAGGGAACGCCACTTGTACCTTGAAGCGCACATACTCGACTTGGAGCCCTTTTTTCGATCGTGTATCCTCCTTCTGCGACGAGTCCGAGAAACCCCTATATACATTGGAGAGACGTCATAAGTACAAAATAATGAATGTACGTAGTTAAATACGAAAGTGTTACATAAGAGTAGTGCACTTATCGCCCAAAGGAGGCTTGATCGCGTGAGGCCATCGGTCTCTTCTCAATGGAATTAAAAGTGTAGACCACGTTGTTACTCGGAATGATCACGAGTAGGACCCAATGGTTGCTTATTAAATGGTATGCAATAAGGAAATAAGTTCACATACGGTTGAAGTGCGTACAAGTAATTGAAGGGTGTAGTAGTACTTACTCCTCGTGGTAATGAATAGAATGAAGTCCTTCTTGGCCTCGACTTTCAACGCACCCTTGATGTAGCCGGCAAGCCATTGCGTTGAAGCCTAGCCATCGCTATGGACACCGGCTAGTGGTCGATTTAACCCAATTAGTTGTCGATTCGTCACGACTCATTGCCTCATTGCCCCGCAACTCGTATTGAATGTTCTGAAGCATAATGCAAAATCCTATGGAAGTTCTAAGGTCATGCTACGTGGTGCGATACTCACAAAGTCCGTGATCGCATAAAGGAAACGCCGATGGAGATCATTTGGTAGAGATGGAACAGATCCTCAAACTCGACCGAAATGTCCCGTCGTCCTCACGGTGGAAATGTCCTTTTGTACCTAACATTGAAGTCGACCCGACGCTCGTTCCCTTTCACTTTGTCAATGTACCATCCATGGAGCCGCCGAGTCCACATGCCTAAAGTATTCAATTTCGCGAGAGGGTAAGGGCTTTCCATGTTCATACGCCTTAAAATTATAGGGCTTCTCAGGGCTCAGGCCGGCTCTCCTTCTCGGGTCAAGGAGTCTCCGAGGCGGGGTTGGAGGCTTTTCACATGCACTGAGAGGGCACTGTGGTCTGTGTGAGCCTTGGCTTTTTAGCGGAGGCCTCCAAGTGGTTCTGTGGTTGTCGTGGTAGCCCTTTTATGCACCACCAAGATTGCTCTGCAGACTCGTCCGACCGTGGGAGGAGGCGCAGTACGTAGGAACCTACAAAGCACGCCAGATGAACAACTTGTTGCAATACTCTTTGAATGGTATGTATAGCGAGGTTTTTACCTTGACCAAGACGACGCTGCCAGTGGGCCATTTGATGAACGATATGTGCGCTTGCGAGAGTGGTGATCTCTTCGTTGGGGGAACTCGAGCACATGTGATAAGAAGGCCGTGGACGAGTCCACTGGACCCTCATGTAGCCCTTCCCCAAAGGCCGACCATGCATCAGGTCGGTCTCGTTGCATGGAAATGCAACCCGCGTGCAGCCTCAACAGAAATCCGCCTTCCGTCGGCGTGAGTCGGCGCCGAGGGCGCCGCAAGAGGTGCGCAACTTAAGAGAAAATATTGGGGAGTTACCTCGCACTCGAAGCCATGCAAAATTAACTATTACCTTTAGTCATGACCACCTTTATCGCTTTTAGACCCTTGTTCAGCTGGTCGCAGCACGTTTTTCAGACGGCGGGGTCATCCGCTCGACTGGGAGAACATCGCCATCATCTCGGCCTCAAGCGGTCCATCTCTACCCTCATCTCCTGCTCACGTGCCATCTCCCCTCATCTCCTCCTTGATCTCCTCCCCGGCGTGTCCTTCATGCGCTCCGCATGCGTGCCTCCCATGATCTTGCCCCGCACTCCTAACCTCGTCTTCGGCACGCCTTCTTCAGATGTTCCCGCCCTACGGCAAGTACCGCCCTTATGGTCGGACTTCCCGATCATGGAGGACAAGATGTCATTTGACCCTTGGCTAACAAAGGTCCCCCTCTTTCCTCTGGTGACCTCCTCCTGCAAGAGGGGAGTACGAATTAGATCTGAAATACAACAGAATGGTTGATCGCAATGTAGTAAGTTTGTCGACTTACGATGGTGGAGACGACTTGCGCGTGAGCGGGTTTGGTACTACCAGCTGCCCGTCCATGATTTCTTTGTCTCGCTAATACCCAACACGTGCCGCTCCTCACATATGTGGGAGTAAGGCAACTGTTCCGAGTTCGCGCACTCCTCGGTTACTCGCGCCCATTCTCGCTTTCTTCCTTCAGAGCCACCGAACCGAGGTGGTGCGGTACGGTTCTCGCCTCGATACCAATGTTCTTCGTCTCGGCTCCTCCGCCTCGGGCGTACCCTTGATCTCTCGTGAACTCCTCCCAAACATCGGAGTCACGAACGGATACCTCTCGAATGGTGTAAGGCCTTTCAAAGACGTACTCACTATGCATGTAGCCCCGGTGCCTCAAAGCCACACCCATCCTCTTCATGGCGCATCACCGCATTGTTTTCGTCCTCCTCTTCTATAATCCATTTGCCCTTCACCTCGCCCCACACCGGTTCTTCGCTTCGGCCGACCTCCTTTCTCCGGTCCTTAACCGTTATGGCAACCCTCTCCTCACCAATTGGCCGAGGAATGAGCGGTACGCCCTTGTACTTAGGAGGACCCGTGCAAACCCCGTGGCATTGAACCGAGAACTCGCGGTGTTCTCCTGTGGCCCCTTTACTCGGTCCTCGGGCCTTCCTCACCTTACTCGGCCCCTCGACACTTGGAAGTTGGCTCGGCTCGACACTTGAAGTTCGCTGCCCCTCGACACTTGGAAGTTGGCTCGCTCGACACTTCGAAGTTCGCCGCCTCGACACTTGGAAGTTGGCTCGGCTCGACACTTCGGTTCGCTCGCCCCTCAGAGCAGCTAATTCGGTTCGTCGGCGATGAGTCGATGCTCTCTAGTTGCGACATTTTGGTTTTCTTATCCGACATGGTCATATATTTGACATGAGATAAAGCAATTAAGTAGTAATTATGTGAAGTTGACAATAAATCATGTAAAGGAACAGCTCATTGACAACAAACAGAGAAACGAATGATCTTCAACGATGACTCCTAACCTCTAAATAGGTTTGGTCCTAATCCCATTCGAGGATAGGTTAAGGCAAGTTCCTAAGCCGTTGTACTACTCGGAGAAAATTTGGCGGATCTTCGCTGTTCTCCGGATACACGCCTCGACAACAAGTCAAGAGGGTGTGTATCCGGAGAACAATTGGGAGACGCCACGAAATCTACTCGTGAGTTGTACAACAACCAGAACTTGCCCGAACCATATCTCGAACTATCCAAAAACGTGGACAATTCGAGATCGCTTGTTTATAAATATGCTATTCCAAAGATATTTATAATTAAGCACTTTCGACGGGAGACGAGGTTACGCAACCTAAACTCTAACATATGCCGAGATAAAAAAAGTAATATGCAATTAAGATTGAAATAACTATACCATCGCATACTCAAAAGTTGCTACAAGCCATCATCGCATATATGAACAAGCAATCAATGCATATGGAAAGATTATGCTATATAGAAATGTATGAATACTTTTGCGGTTAACTTTGTAAAATACCGTGACTATCCAAGAGATACACCAAGCATAGAGAAAATCGTAATTGAGTAATCATATAAGGACAAATAAGACCATATATGTTGCGCTTGTTAAAACTAAGACAACAAAGATAAGGTAATCCACATATATAGCAACAACACATATACGGCTTAACATCAGTTTTGGTAGTTTGCAAACTGTTGGTATCGAAGTCCACTTTTGCTAAACTAAACTCGTAATTGAAGTTTGGAAATTTGGTTTCGGATCATTGAAATATTTGCGATGAGCATAATGAAACAATGACTTAACCCATATATAACTAAGCACACATTATCCATTATGCCAAGAACATATGATAAAATCATGACTTCAACAGAACAGGCTTGTAAGCAAAGTAATTCATGATCGATCACAAATAAGCATAGCATCTAGCATGGATAATAAACAAACTAAACAAACCAAAGATACCGCTTCATGGTTGATTTAGCAATTTTGCTCTCAGATTTCATAAATTGATGGGTTGCTCCAAATGAGCCCTCCAACACCAATTTCAGCAAGATATATCACGAATATATCAATCAAATCGGTGAATCTACACAATTCAGCCTTGCTTTTAAGAAAATTGATTCACTAGAACTCGCTTATGGACTTATGACAAACTCCCGAACAAAGAAGACAAAGATTAAAATGGTCTAACACACGGGCACCGGACTAGTAACAATAAGTTCCGAATGTACCGATGATAACAAAGCTATTCAAGCCATGTAATGTAACTAATCACGGGATGACATAGCACATATCCGTAAGCAACAAGGCCAAGATGAAGTCTAAACACAATGATCTAAAACAGGTCAACTATAGAAAGCATTCACTAGCTAGCAGATCAATATAATCTCAACTATTTGAATCATCATTGAGCGGCAAGATATAACAAACTTCGGTGTTTCCAGATCAAGAAAACAGCCTCTAGCTCGATGGCTAGTTCCCCAAATTCCTCAATCGGTCCAATCGACACAATACCAACAGAGGGAGTAAAGTTCCTTACTCACGCGATCCGAGCCGATTTAAGACAATCTACCAAAGTGATTGGTGCGGGAGGAGTCGACGGCGTGGGAAGAAGAGTCAACGGGGAGGAGTCGGCGGCGGGGGCGACTTCGGCGTGGGGAAGAGTCGACGGCGTGGGGAAGAGTCGATCGGGAGGACTCGACGGCGTGGGAAGAAGAGTCACGGGGAGGAGTCGGCGTGAGGGGGCGACTCGGCGTGGGGGAAGAGTCGACGGCGTGGGAAGAGTCACGCCGGGAGGAGTCGACGGCGTGGGGGCGATTCGGCGGGGAAGGAGTGCACGGTGTGAGGAGGAGAGGGCGTGGAGGCTTGCGGCGACGTTGGCGGTGGAGGCGAAGAAATCGTGGTGCGGAGCAATTCAGGCGTGGGGGAGCTAGGGCAAAAAATGGAGGAGCGCTTGTAATATTGTTCACTCTCCTCATTACTATCGGTTTTCCAAAAACACCGATAGAAATACTTGTACTAAGGAAAACCCCGAGGTATATTCCTATCGGTTTTCAACTAAAACCGATACAATTATAGTATCTCTATCGGGTTTGTAAAAGAAAACCGATAGAAATACTTGTACTAAGGAAAACCCTAGAGTGATATTTCTATCGGTTCTAAAGTAAAACCGATACAATCAAGGATAATATTACTATCAGCTTTTATTACAAAACCGATACAAATGATTATGTATATGTGTCGCTTTCGAATAAGAACCGATACAAATATAGGCACTGTTTGTTTTCCTGACAAACCATAAAGTCTGAATTTACAGAGATATCTGATCAAAGAGTGAAAAGGCCATATCTTTTGCACACATAGTTGGAATTATTTGAAAGTTTGCAGAAACATACTTTGTGATACTACAGATCTTTTCTAAAAAGGATTTTGGCAAAATGAGTAAGCATTGAAAACAGAAGCCCAAATTCACTTTGTAGGCATACTTTTTGGTCAAAGAGTAGAAAAGTCAAATCTTTCTCAAATAAAGTCCAAGTATTCTGAAAATTCCCAGAAATGATTTGATGTAGAGTGCCTTCTTTTTATTCCATTAAGTAGCTACATACCACAATGCATTGACAAAATTTGTGAAAGTTTCATACGTACACATAACCTTTGCAAACACATATCAACTGATACAATGATGTACTCCTTTTATTTACAATATAACCCTTCTTGATGATCTACACGCATATAATTTCTTCCATGTGTGTCGTTGTCACCGCTAAGACAGGCCCCATCCGCAAACGGAGGTATTTCATCGAATTGGTCGTATTCTTCTTCATCTATGACATTTTCGACACCAACGATCCGCCGCTTACCATAAAGGACGACGTGCAACCTCGGATTGGCCGGATCACGCACATAGAAGACTTGATTTGCTTGCTTCGCAAGTACGAATGGGTCATCTTTATAGGCGAGTCTGTTGAGATCCACAAGAGTAAAACCTCTCTGTCGACCTTCACTCCATGTGGAAGTCCCACCCACTTACATCGAACAATGGAATCTGGTATATTCCGTAATCGAGCTCCCAAATTTCTTCGATCACCCCGTAATAAGAGTTCATTGCCATTGAGGATCCTCCTTTCCAGTGATGTTCATCGGACAAAGCATCTATGCTGACACCGCTGTTTTGAACAGTACTCTTCGCATCCTGACTTTCAGTGTAAAAGGTGTACCCATTAATATCGCACCCTGCCATGTCTCAGACATTAAATCTAGGTCCGTCGGCCAACCATTTGATAGTATCACTAACGAGAGACCTCTCGCCTCTGCTTTGAACCATGTTAGAAATCTATCGTTGTGTTCTCAAGATGATGGAAAGCTCATCCATATGTGGATTCTCTTCTCGTAAAATCGACTTGTCTTTTCGATATACCTCCGCACTTTCGTCTTTGTCTTTGCAGGCTGATCGCCGATGCGCTTTGCAATACATATCAAATCTGGGCCTCGTTAGTTTCGCCTCAACAGTTCCTTTGCCGATAGTCCGCCTCATGGCGAGATAGAGGAACACCGATTGCTTGTCTTCTCCGAGATAGTCCACGAGAACTCAATAACCTCTTCACCCCATAACCTTCCACAATACTACCCTCGTGTTTCACCGATTCTCACGAGGACTTTAATATACCCATGTACCTCTCGAACGGATACATGTAACGAAGAATGCGGGGCCACATATCTTAATCTCTCGACAAGGTGAACAACAAGATGGACCATGACGTCGAAGAACGATGGTGGGAAATGCATCTCAAGTCGACATAGAGTCTGCACCACCTCACTCTGTAAGTTGTCTAGCATATCGTGGTCAATAACTTTGCAGAGATCGCATTGAAGAAATAACAGAGCCAGGATTGCAAACCCGACATCCTCGAGCGAGAATATTTCGATAGCAACCAGGAGCATTTGGGTCATCAAGACATGGCGGTCGTGGGACTTCATGCCCAACAACTTCAAATCATCCATGGACACCAAATTCTTAATGTTTATGAGTAGCCGATGGAACTTTAATACCTTGGAGACATTTGCGAGATCTTCTTTCTCCTTCTTGGACAGGTGTAGCATGCAATGGGATGTACGGACCTTTCCCATCCTCCTCTATCACCGCAAGCCCGGGCCCGATTCCCATGTAGGCCATGTCGCGACGAGCATTCACACCATCCTTGGTCTTCCTGTATGTTCAAGAGGATACCAACCAAATTGTCGCAGACATTCTTCTCAACGTGCATGACATCAATACAATGTCGGACATCTAACTCCTTCGAAAGACGGCAAGTCCCAAAATATGGACCTCTTCTTCCAAATTGTCCTAGTATGCGAACAGATTTACGACTCTTTCCGTCATGAAGTTCAATATCCTCCACACGTGAATATACTTGCCTTCCACTCATAGGTCATGCGGGGCGAACGGACTTCCCTCTTCCCATCAAATTTGTCATCCATTTTATGGTATCGATGACTTCGAGGTAGAAACTCACGGTGACCCATATACACGGTTTTCTTGGAATTCGGTAGCCATAGGCTCTCGCTCTCTTCACAGATAGGACACGCTTTGGCTCCTTTCAGATCAGACTCGCCAAATTACCAAGCGCCGGAAATCATTTATGGTACAAAATACCATAGCTCGTAGGGTGAAATACTCTTTTTGTATGCATCCCACACCACGACCCCTCATTCCACAATTGTACCAAATCCTCGATCAATGGTGCAAGGTACACATCAATATCATTTCCTATTGCTTGGGTCCCGAGATTAGCAAGGACATCATGATATACTTCCGCTTCATGCACAACCAAGGAGGGAGGTTGTAGATACACAACAGAACTGGCCACGTGCTGTGACGGCTGCTCATGTTACCAAACGGATTCATTCCATCGGTACTCAACCCAAACCTTATGTTCCTCATTTCGGCACCAAACTCCTCATGTTTCCAATCGATGTTTCTCCATTGAGCCGAATCAGCAGGGTGTCTCAGCTTGCCATCTTCCTTTCGAGACTCATAATGCCAACACAACAATTTTGCCTCTCTGGGATTTGCAAACAACCGCTCAAGACGGGGAATGATGGGCAAGTACCACAATACCTTGGCCGGTGCACCTTTAGTGACCTCTTCACCATCGTTGCCTCGGCTCTTACGCTTCTTGTCGTTACGCTTCTCCTTTTGTTTGTACCGGGGCACACTGCACACTGGACAAACGTGCAGCTCCTGATATGCGTTACGGTACAAGATGCAATCATTAGGACATGCATGTATCCTTTCTATTTCCATTCCCATGGGACACAGTAGCTTCTTCGCTTCATAAATGCTTGTTGGCAACTCGCTTCCTTCGAAGCACATCCAATAGAAGAACTAGAGGTGCATTGAAACTTGTATCCGCCCAACGGTGTTTTGCCTTCGCTCGAACAATGCAAGGACCGAACCCAACTTGGTGTATTCCGCTTTGCAACTTTGTGAACAGCGGTTTGGCATCGCCTTCCATCAAGCTTTTAAACTTTTCAACTCTCTTTCCGTAATTACCCTCCACATCCCGCAACATTTGCTCCAAATTCTCATCCTCAAACATATCATGCTGCAACTCGTCATCCGGTTCCACCGTATCTTCGCGTTACACGGAAGGGTACCACCTCTCGCCGTGATGGATCCAACACGTAATTCCTCACAAAGCCACGCCGAATCGTGGTCCTCGATTTGAGCCGAAGTTGTTAAATCTTCTCAGATTGGTGCAATCAATGCAAGGACAATATATGAAGTTTACACCCTCCTCACAATGTCCTCTTCGCAATTTTTTGAACTCCTTAACACCCCTCCAAATTCAGCACTCAAACGACTTTTCCGATACATCCATTCCTTACGGTCCATCAGTAATTAAACTTCGCACAATAAATATTGAGACACCTAGCTAGCTATTTGAAATATTGAGACATCATTTCAGGTTAATATTACCTTTATGAAATAGAGGACAGGTTCCAAGATATGTAAAATATGTACTCCCGATCGATATCTAGATTCTTCTCCGGTTTAGTGCTTTGAATTCCTTACATAGGAGACCTACATTTTTAACATCAACAATGATATCAAATAATCTAATTATATAGCTCTTGTAGTACTTGCAAATCTTTTGACTACAACAAAACAAAACAAGGGTACCAACAATGACTCCTAATCTCTAAATAGGTTAGGTCCTAATCCCATTCGAGGATATGTGGTTGGAAAGTTCCTAAGTGTTGTACAACTCAGAGAAAATTTGAAGCATCTTCGCCGTTCTCCATATACACGCCTCGACAACAGTCAAGAGGGTGTGTATATGGAGAACACCAGGAGACGCTACCAAATCTACTCGAGTTGTACAACACACCAGAACTTGCCCAAACCACATATCTCGAACTATCCAATTAAAAAGCGTGGACAATTCGAGATCGCCACTTATAAATATGCCATTTTGTTCGCATATTTATAAACAAGCATCCTCGAACAGAGACGAGGTTCCAAGCCTAAACTCTAGCATTTATCACATGATAGAAATTAACAATAATTCCATATTAACAAGAGCACTACAATAATTAAATAGATGTGTGCTTGACAAATTAATGGAGAGTGTGAAATCTGATAGCATATACTCAATTCCAAAGGTAACTTAAACTTTATTCACGATGTATCAAAATTACCTTGTGCAAAATTGAAGGGTTTAATTTAAAGGCGGATTGCTCACATTTTGAAGAAAACAGCAAACGAGGGTAAAAAGAAGGAATCTCCTCAAGATAAGGCTTCAAATTTGCCCTCTTAACACCAATCCTTGAGGACTTCAAATTTTATCATCCAAGTATTTGCTTCCAAGCACGAATATGAGTGCTTTTCTTGATCAAGCGGCGGAGAAATCTCCTCCGAACAACAATGAGATCTTGTTCCCGAGTGGTATATATAACCTAGCGAGGCACATCACAATCGGTTCTCTACTAAAACGCGATAGTGATTTCCACAGTTATCACTATCGGTTCTTTCCATAAAGAGATAGTGATGATCACGTGAACATCACTATCGCTTTTTTGGAACCGATAGTGATGTATACCCACATCACTATCACTTCTATAAAAAGAACCGATAGTGATATATACGTGATCATCACTATCGCTTATTTTCTTGGAACCGATAGAGGTGACGGTCCATATCACTATCGCTTGTTAGTTGAGAACCGATTGGGATATGTCGAGTCCATATCACAATCACTATAATCTCGTAACCGATAGTGATTATTACTAACACCCCGTCCGGGTTATCTATCACAATCGTTTTTCTGAAAACTTAAGAACCGGCACGTATAAAGCGATAGTAATGTGCCGTTCAGTAGTAGTGCGAGTACTTGCTAGGGATAATGTGCCCATCACTATAGATCATGGAACGACCGGCGAGGTTATCGATGGGTGGTTCCCGATGACTGAAGGACTTGCTATGGGACAAGCTAAAAGAAGTATTCCAGTTCCCCCAAGGGTCCGAGTTGGTTGCAAAGAAATGTGCACTAAGTATCATGTGCACATCGTGGAAGAATTGGAAGACGATTTTGAATAAGAACTATGTGAAGAAGAATGAAACGCCAAATTTTAACATGTATCCAAAGATAAGGGAATTTTGGGAGGACTTTATGCGTACAAGAATTCTCAAGAAGCCCAGATAGTGAGTCGAGAAGAACAAGGCTAACACGGATAAGAATATGTAACCCTCACACACTAGGCACTGGTGGCTACGTGAAGAAAATACTGCATGGGATAGGTGCGAAGAAGAGCTAACCTGCAGGGCGCCATTCTCTGCGATACCGAGTTGAGTGAGCGATCGAAGCCTTCGGTTGCTTGGGAGGGCTTACGTCTCGGAAGATGGCAGCTTAAGCCAGGAGCGATAGAGCCTGTGAAGTGTCGCGGAAAATCACAGATGCTCACGTCTTTGTCTTTCCAAGGCTTTTTCAGCCACGAAGGAGAATGACGAGCTCACCGTTGCCTTGGGTAACAAGGAGCACCCTGGGCGCACCCGAGGAGTTGGTTTGGTGCCGTGGAAAGAAGGCTTCCCAACTGGCGCATCGTTGTACAAGCAGCCAAAAAGAATAAGAGAAGATCAACTGGACCGTCAAATATAAGATGTTGTGGCAAGAGCGTTGCAGAACAGAGAGCGGAGCTGGATAAAGTTGTGGAGTGTAGTGACCCCCATTTTTGCATAAATGCAAAAATGGAAATCTCATGTGCACACAGTACTAGTCCCTGGATCAGTAGCTAGTACGCACATTTATACAATTGATATCATATCCATACTCTTTATTGCAAATGATAAAGGAAATGTACATCATAAAGTCTTACAATTCAGAGAAATGCAATGAAAGAATTGAAGTCTTGTAGTATGCCCATACAATCCTCGTGCAACCCACTGTATAATCCCTAGAAGACTCACAAGATTCCCGAATCCTGCGTCGAATAAATTCATTGAGCTATTCTGATTCTTTACCCTAAAAACAACATATAAGCAAGGATGAGTACTTGCGTACTCAGCAAGACTTTTGCGAATCCTATTATATATATGCAGGCCATTCAAAGGAAAGGCTTTCATGGTAAATTTGTAGAAAAGTTAGTTTGCAAAAGAATTTACTGAAATTTAGAACATAAACGGAATTTAAATAAAAGCATTTTAGTATAACAGAATGTAAATACGAATCAGTAAAATCTCACGAACCTCTGTTCTTTTGATCATCTCCATGAATCAATTATTACCATCACATGGTATAAATCTGAAATATTTCCTTTCCAACAAGGATATCCAATCAAATCATGATGCTTGACAGCACATATCAAATTCCACATTTTGTAAAATAAAACAGCTAACTATGTGATGACTTTACCAAGTGCCCATGACCACGGGCACGGCTAATCGATTAGTTTTACACTCTGCAGAGGTGTACAGCTTTACCCACAAGAAATGATCATCTCTTTGTGCAGCGCTATTAGCACACTTCCTTTGGTGTACCGCAGAGAGATCAAAACATAATCGTTACATTACTTAACCCTAACTTTGCACCAGCCTAGTGACGAAAAACCCATACTATGGCAGTAGAAGATATTTGTACTAGTACGACAAATGATGATACATCAAATTGTCCCACTTCTCCCTATAGCGGCAGAAGATATTTGTACTAGTACGACAAACAGTGGTATACCATTTGTCCCACTTCTCCCTATAGGGCAGAAGATATTTGTACATAGATCGACAAATGGTGATACACCAGAGTGTCCCACTTCTCTCCCATAGTATGGCGTACACCATTCTCCAGCCTACCAATGTGCAAAGCTAGTTTTAAGGAACTTAATAGGTTAAGGCTATCTCACACCAGCACTTGTGGTTGTACGGTTATCTTGGCCTGAAAACAACCCATAGTTCGGTCCTTAATCTGACACGGGCAATACTTCACCCTACACTACATACAACTTCTCTTGTATATCCGGCTATTGCCAATATTGCCCGCATCAATATTATAATTTTATTTTCATTTTTAATTAAAATAACCAAGAATCACCATCATGTCTCAACATGTCTAAGAATCATCTGTAATACTACAAAGCCTCGCCCCAAATTCTGGTCCTTCCGTCGGACGAGCAGGGGCCGTCTGGCAGTTATTCTCAGAGGTGGTTGGCCCATCTGGGGGGGTTTAGGGTTAAAGATTTAGGTTGGGAGGGGTATATTTGGAATTTCTCCTCTCCACCTACCCTTTCACCTAATCTCTCTCCTTCTCATGGTTTTGTGTGGTTGGAATTATTCCTAGGAAGGCTGTCTTTTTTTTCTTCCCTCCTGCCGACTCCTTCTCCTCCTCTCATTCTCGGGATTCTTTTTGGCTCCCTGGAAGCTGGCCTCCTCTCCCTCGTTACGCCGGCTACCTGCGGCCTCTCCCACCGGGCGCGCCTCCTGCGTCCACTCTGGCCGAGCCCCCACTGAGTTTCCTCCTGCCTCCTCCTCCTAGCCGAGCCTCCCGGCCCGCCCACCTGCTCCCCTCGCCGAAGGCCGCCCGGCCACCCAGCCACGCCTCCTCCCAAGTTGTCGCCTCCCTGCTCCTCCCCTTGGCAGAAGCAGCAGCCTGCGCCCTCCCTCCCTCGGCTCGTCAAGCAAAGAGCACAGCGTCCCGGCATTCCCTGGCGGCGCCTCCTCCAAACCAAGAAGAAGCCAGCCGTGGTTTTCTCTGGCTCGGTGCCCTCCTTCACCAAGCAAGCCGCAGCCCAGTGCACCACCTCCTCCTCCTTTCTCCATGGACTTCTTTGAGGTAAAACCTAGGAGGTGGGGATTCATTTGGATTGCATGTGTGGTGTTCGATAAAATGCCTAGCTAGGTCTTCATGAGAATGAAATGATTTTGCATGCTTGTGCTGTGTCCCCGTGATTCAAGTGTCCATGATTAGTGCTGAGTTTTTGTGTGTATATATATATATGTATGAATGCCTGCTCAATACCAATCTTAGCAAATGATTTATGCTTGCTTGTGTTGTGTATCTTGAGTGATTAGATTATACCAGAATCGAACTGAGCTTTGTGTCATGTGATTCACCAGAGCATGCCTAATTCTCTTTGCGATGCTATTAGCAGTTCTTCTCCATAGAGATAATCATTCTTGTTGTTGTTGTTAAGTCTAAGTTTTAAAAAAGGGGGAAAGAAACAAAGCTACTCTGCTAAATAATGCTACGTTGGTTGCTATTTGGAGTGCATGCTTGTGCATGGTTTACTTCCTACCAAATTAATGCTAATACCATGCTGTGGTGGTAATTTGTCTATCCTTCTTCCATTCCGTTACATACCCAGTCTATTTGTAAAAATTCAATTGTAAGGACATCTACAATTCTAAAACATTTATATGTAGCTACCAATACTGTCTATGCATGTTCAGGTGGCATTATTGCTTAAACTCTTGCGTTTAAGAAATTAGTATGCATGGCACCATGTCAGGCTAATCTAGTATACTAGCAGTTCTAGCTCACATTGGATGCTCTGATTATTTTCGAAGTACTTGCATGTGCTTTAGTTTTGCTTGCTTGATTTAGAGCTGGTTGTTTATATGTCATTAGTTAGTTGATTTCATCTCCTTAGCTAAATAAATAGTTTGATAGCAAAAAACCTTTTGGGCCTGATGGGGGCATTGCTGATGTCTGGCCTGATGATTCTAAGATATGTTCTAGTTGTCAAATTTGCTATGAAATACCAAGTGCTAAGCTCATGACTGAATTTAATTATTCAAGAAGGTAGGCTTGTTTGTTTAGTAAAGCATCAACATATTGCCTTCTTAGGAGTTATGGTGGTGTGTGCTCCCACTAATGCATGAAGATGCTATTTCCTAGTTCATATCTAAGTTTGCAATTCTGCTTTGTTTGAGATAATTGTTGGCACTTTAGTGTATGAGATAATTGCTGGCACTTTAGTGTAGATTATATTTATCTGAGTCAGCCTAAAAGTGGAGCTTTTGGGGTTGTAGTTTGGGGCATAAAGCTTTGTTGAGAGGGTATAGTTTGTAAAGCGTTTTGCGACGGTTGTTTCAGGTGGAGTAGTTTTGGGAGTGGCAAAGCATCTTCCTCACGCCACTCCGCTCCTTCCGGTATAAGGCAAGTACATCGAGTAGGGTGCCTAATTGAATTGCTTGTTGTTATTTATCTATTCAGGGCTAATTTTCTATTGATTATGGCAAGTATGAGTTATATTGGTGATCGTCCCTTCGAGGACATGATTAGCTATTGGATTCGAGTGGTCACTAGTAAGCCTTCATCTCGGTGAGTTTACTGTACATTTGTTAATCTTGCAGTGATTAACTAGGATGGGGTACATGGATACTCGCGGTTAATTTATAAGAGTTGTACTTAACTATGCCCCGTCTGGGGAATGGAATTGAGTATGTGTGCGAATCGATTAGATAATTATGATTGTAGTTTGAAATTAATTGTGTTAATTGTATGACAGAAAAGCTGTAATGTGTTGTCATGTCTTGTTGTTGAATTTGATGAGACTAGTGCCGCTAGCAACTTATGAATGTGAGAATTTCCTATGTGTATGTATGTGGTTATGGTATGTTAGTGTTGGCATTGAATGAAAAATTGCATTTCATTCATGAAAATTGCATTTGTGCATTCATAATGGAAGAGGTGACCCATGTTGATGCGGGCCTCTGTGTTCACACGTAGTGAACACGAAAGTCCTACCTCATAGTCCCATTCATCGAGGTGAATGGGAGCGAGACAGTAAGAGTAGGCACCTTCCACGGGATGGAAGGGACGTGAGGGTGCACACCGACGGGTGGGCACTCGGCAGTACCGGTACGTGCATCGAAATGAGCATTCATGTGCATTGCATCTTTGATAATGAGTGTTGTGGTGCCTGGTGTGTCATATGGATGGTGATTTTGGTAATTGAAGGGTGAGTCGTGGACTCAACCCAAAAAGGGGAGATTGAATTGAATTCGATGAATTAGCGCATTTCTTTGCCTTGCTAATTATGTTATATGAATACCGTGAAGTCGAGTTTTGAACTCAAATGCAATTGATGAGAATGGTTTGAGTTGTAGCAAGGGGTAGTTGAGGTGGGAGACGTTGTAACATAGAGTAAGTAATGCTTCTTTGGTGTTGAATGGGTTTATTATCAAGTTGATGACTTGATTGCGATAATTTTTGATATAGTTAAGTTATTGCTTTAAATGGGTAT
The DNA here is from genome assembly GCA_036346375.1 of Guadua angustifolia. NCBI lineage: Eukaryota > Viridiplantae > Streptophyta > Magnoliopsida > Poales > Poaceae > Guadua > Guadua angustifolia. Next base: position 79,446 of record JAYEVE010000715.1, on the reverse strand, counting down.
AAATGCGTATTGTTCGGATGTTGCTTCATTTGTATTACTTGTTTTTAAGGTCAAGCTCTTGTTTTACTTATGATAAATTGGAATTAATACTGTGTACTTTTGTCGAGTCTTCGACTCACGCTTGTTGGTTGTGTTGTTGCAGTACCTTGAAACCGCATGCACTACCGAGGGTAGTAGCACAATCACGCTTTTGCATCATCACCTCTCCATTATGTTGACGTTTAGTTCGATATAAATAGCTTGAGTAAATTATTGTAAGGGCATGTCATGGTTATGTTTATTGAGTTCCTGTCCTGTAATAATTTATGTGGTGGAATTACTTAATTCCTTTTGGATGTGTGATTGGTTAACTAAGGACCTGCTAGAATAATATCTTAGAACTGTAAATGTTTTCTGTCTGCTGAGTGGATGTCCTACCTTCTAGAAAGGTCATGCCAAAATTTTGTCAATTTCAGTGGCTTAGTTTTAATCTGGTTTAAGAGTTTAGAGGTTGTTTTCAGTCTTTTTGAAGAGGTGTCATTAGCTATTTAGAGTTTGTTTTTGTAGCATCCGTGGCGCGTTTGGCGTCGGGGTGTTACATCATCATCATAGCTCAGCATATCCAAGTATCATTTGATCAATGTCTCTAATTTGATGTATACCAAGTCTAAAACATGGCTAAGCAAGATTATCATGTATACCCAAAATGACATTATATATTGTCTGACCATGATTCTAAGGTATCAAGGTTCACAAATTCATTATATCAAGGAGGTTTCAGGAATTTACAGGTATAACTACCACTTCCCACAATATAGCAGAGTTTAATGAATATACACATGCAATAAAAACATTTAATGAAAATATTTATAAAACTAGGATTAACATGGTCAAAAGGGGGGTGCTTGCCTTGCTTATTTGCTGTTTACGATGAAGTCGAGGTTGTAGTCGACGATGGAAGTTGTTACGTCGAATTCTACGCGTCGTTCCAATGAAAGTAGCAAATAACATCTTCAATAAGGGCAAAAAGAAAATAGATAAAAAGTCAAATAAAGACAATCTACAGAAAGCAAGCATGGCTGTGGTTTGGATTAAATGATATTAATCTCTCGTATTTTAAAAGACTAAACCTTCATATTGATGTTAGCGTTTAAGTTTGATCGGAGAACAATTTACTTTTATATATTGTCTATTTTCACTTTACAAATTCAAGAAGCTAAATTTATGTAATCTTGTATTTATAATATCGAATTCAAGATGCAAAAATTGTTTAAGATTAAATAGATATAATCATTTCAGGCTTAAGGTGAATTCTTACCTTTAATTAGGATTTAGATTCAAAGTAACATTTAATTAACGTTCTAGTTACAAAAAGCTAACCTATTGATTTAGGCTATTAGCATTATTTACATGATATTTAAGAAGTTTCTGGCGATACAAACTTCATAATTATTGATTTCTCATTTATGCCTAAAGTTCATTCATTCATATTATCTGATTCGGAAAACATACTACTTAGGGTTATACTACTATCAGGATTTATATTCAAAGCACGGCAAAATAAGATTATTTCTTCAGAATAGGGTAGTTTATACTTTGGAGAGCATTACTAGGCTAATTTTATAAGTTATAGGATTTGGACGTGACATTATATTCCTTGCCGAAAAGGCTTAAATGATCACATATTCAACATCACTGGAAATCAAGTTTCATTTTAAGTTTGCGGCTACATTCAACATGATTTCTTATTCATTTTTCTGGCATTAGCAGGGGATAACTCTAGGAATGTTTTAAAGATAACTTTACCATATTTTGCATTCATCCGAGATGTTATTCATATGAATCATCATTAAGGCCTATCATGAACTTATTACAAATTTACACAAACATATGTTATTTTTACATAAACAGAGTATTTATGATTTTACTAACATTTAGGAATCCATTTTACCATTATTTGATCTCATGAACTCAAGTTAATAACTATTTTAACTTCTATGCATTTGAAAGACAATATATTTCCAAATCTAATTCAATTCAGATTCAATCCTAAATGTTTTTGCATATCTAAGTTAATTACTAATTTTGGAACTTATACAACTAGTTTTACATGATTTACATTCTATTTGCAAAAGATATTCATATTTGAATACTCAATACATTGAAAGCAATCTAATTTAGAAAATGATTCAAATTAAGTTAGAATCTAAATATTTTTATATATTTGGGTTCCTGAGGATTTAAGGTTTCCAAAAAAATTGGTCTTATTCAAATCTTAGCTTGTTTGCATAAACTTTGTTAAGAGATCATATTAGAGTTTATTCAAGTTTCTATTTCAAATAAATCAAACCAAGCATGAGAATTAAATATTTTTGCATATTCAGGCTCCTAATATCATAGGGATTCTAACAAAATTTTCTTTATTTAATTTGGAGTTCATTTGTAGAAATTCTATGTATAACATATTTTTAATCCCATTCTTTAAATTTAAATTTAAATTCTAAACAGAGTTGAACTTCAAAATAGTTTTGCATATTCTGAATCTACATGAATTTAGATGAATTTACAAATTTATTTCACTTCATTTTGACTACTAGTTCAAAAGTTATAAACAATTGAATTGTTTTGGGTTTGATTAAATACTAGAAAATGGAAAATTTGCCAAAAAGGGAAATTACGTTTTCTCACTGGGATTACGCCTTCTCTTTTGGGCTGTACCGGATTGAGCTACTGGCAAGTGGACCCGGGGTGGCAGTGACGCGGCGTGAGCTCCAGAGTTTGGCAGGTGGGCTCACTTTGGCAAAGGTCGATCGGCTTGGAAGGCTGACAGAGGGACCCGCTCGGCTGCGAGGGAAAACAGGGTGCCTATTTTCACCAGCTCACCGGCGATGAGGGGTGCCAGAAATGGTGAACAGGTTCCACCTCAAGCATCAGGGCATCCGTGCGCATGCAAGGGAGGTGTCGACTTGTCCGGTGATGCCCGGAATTGGTGTGCCACCGTGAAGGGGCGGCGGACACCATGGCCGTCTGGCGAAGGTGCTTGAACACGGGTTCCCGCTGTGAATTCGCACCGGATAAAGCATCAGGGCAATTACTAAGTTCCATTTTAGCCTTCAATCGAAAAGGAGAGTAAGTGGAAGGGAGGTCTCACTGTGCACCATGGGCGGCGGAATTGGAAGCTCGGTTGCGCGACTCACCGGAGAAGAAGAGGTGAAATCGACACCAGAGATGGACTCTAGGGATCATGAGGATGCTTCGGTGTTGATGGTTCGAGCTAATTTGAAGTATGGAAGCGCGCAGGTGGATTCTCCCCATTTCGGGCTTCTACCAGACTTGGAGAAGAAACGGCAGCTTGCGCATGAGGGGTGGCCCAGGGGTGAGTAGAAGTGGCGGTGATGGTCTCTGGAGGTTAGCCGAACGGGATTTTATAGCTAAACCGAGTCAATTCGTTGCAAGTGGAATGAATGGAGAGGCGGTGAAGTAGTTCTATCGATATTTTGCTGTGGCAGCGAAAATACACTGAAACTCTTTGCCGTGGCAGGCTCTGGGCAGGCGTGGTTGAGACGGGAGCTGCCCGATTCATGCCGTGGCAAGGTTTGGATTGGCGAGACTTTGCCACGGCAAGGATTGGCAGAGTGGTGAGAGCGACTGAAACTTCGCAGAAGGGTTCAACGCCTTGCAGGGGGCGTAGCAGCCGAGGTAGCAGCGTGGCAAAGGGGTGCAGCAGCCGAGGAATGTCGTGGCAGCGGCTGGCAGAGGTGTAGCCTCGGGTGGAGAGTTGCGGCGCAGGTGAAGCCAAACCAGAGAGGCGGTGCTCTGCCGATCTTTTCGGTGTGGGAGCAGAGAGGGAGAAGGAGCTGACAGTGGGCCATGGGGCCACTCGGCAGGGAGAGGAGGAGAGAAAAGGGTGGATTGTGGCTGCGCTGGATGAATGACACGTGCAGATCCTGTGGTCACGGTGAAAAGGGCGGTTCACAGTATGCTGGGGTCAACTTGACCTACTAATTAAAGTCATCAAACCGACTTAAGAATTTATAATAATTTTTTCAAAGGTTGGTCAGGTTCATTCGAAGGTCCAGGTGAATTTTCAGATGAAAACTCATTGTTTATATTTTATTAAAATTCTGTTAATGAACAATGCACAGGAATTTAAATTCATTTTTGATTTACTAAAGTGTCCCAATGATTTTATTTATTTTTCAAACTTTGTTTTTAGAGGAATTTCATCTAATAATGCTTCTGTAAAATTTTAATATTTTTATATTTGATAATTAAATTATAAAAATTCTAATATTGCTATTTTTAGTTTTATTGGTTTTCTGTTTTTGAATATTTAAAAACTTCAAAACTAATTTTTATTTCTTATCTTTTTACCAGAGATATATATGGGTCTTATGTCAGCATGTTAAAAATATCAACTTGAGGAAAGGTCAAGATATTACTACAAAAATCTGACATGGTTCAATTCAGCTTTCTTATTTCAGGATTGTCTCATGTTTTCTTTTTATTTTAATTATTCATATCATCCCAAACATCATGATTTGATTCTGGAGATATATTGAGAGCTCTTGAAATTTTAATATTATTTTTTTGTTGATGTTTTATTTTTACCTTTTTATCTTTTTATCATTATCCATTCCTTAATTCCCTTTTATTTGATTCTTCATGCAATGCATAATTCCAAAGGAAATTCAAATAAAACCAATAATGCCAAGAAAACTTAGAAATAGTAATATTCAAATTCAAAGTATTTATTTTTATTTAATTGCATTTTTCGGGATGTTACATGGAGCAAGCAGTACACAAGGCTCTCAGCTCATGACCGCCACCCGATGACAGCCCTCGGACCTTCAGCCACGGTGTTCGTAGGAGTAGCTGCGCGTCCACAGGAATCCCCGAAGAGCATGGACTCCATTTCCAGTGGATGACATCACAGAACTGACACCGTGCAAGATGCATTTGTCCGCACATGGCATTACCATCAAGGTGGTGATGGCGGGGCTTGGCCATGCGGCTCCTCGCAGTTCTACATCGCCGCCCGACATCACCGGGATTCACCAGGTCGGCGTAGACGAGTGTAGTCCGACAATATCGGAAAATGGAGGTAGAGATTCCTGGTGAGGATGGAAAAAACAAACTTGGAGAAAACGTGCATGGCTTCCTCGCGTGGTGCAAGAGCTTGATTATGTTTGGCTCGGACGATGAGGACGACAAAGACGATGATGATGATCAGCCGCGCTCTCCACACGCAAACCTGTCACCTAGGAAAAGTGCAACTCCTCCGCCAGCACCAATTAGGAAAAGTCCAACTCCTCCACCGGCACCAGCCAGAAAAAGTCCAACTCCTCCGCCAGCACCTGCCAGGAAAAGTCCAACTCCTCCGCCGGCATATAAGAAGAATCGAACATCAGCACCATCTCGGAAGTCTGCACCATCTTGTAGCAAATCTTGGTCATCTGTGAAGTTAGCACAGCCTCAGAAGAAATTACCAGCCGAGATGACTGAAGAAGAACGGAAAAAGGAAATAAGCGCCTGCGTAACATCTCACTTCGAAAAGGTGCCATCACCTGAGAAGACTAAAGTTGATGCTAATGCGCAGAAGTTTTTCTTGAGTATGGAAAAAGTCAAAGAGACAGGGCGGGCTTCTGAACTTTCCAAAATGTCGAACTACGAGCGCATCTCTAGAAAGCAATACTTGAAGGCGGCTAGTGCCGACATGTTGATATCGCAAGTTAAAAGAGATGCTGCTGAACAACTTCGTGCTCACGAGGAAGGTCTAAGAAGGAAGTTCTTTCTGGGGCAACCGCTGGTTGAACCAGCTCATTTAGACCACCTAACAACACAATTGCGGCGCGTCCATCAATGGTACATGCAGCAGTGCAAAAATGGTATGGAGGCGCTCCCAGTCAGATACAAAGAATCAGATTTTCACAATGGGGATAACATATTCTGGACGCGAATGTACTCAGACTGTGGACTTTGTAAGTCTCTATTTATATTATTGTATATTCTTGTACCATTTAACTGCATGTCTAACTTCTTTTTTATATATGTAGAATGGAGATACAGATATGTAGAAGAACTGACAATGACAAGTTAGGATTTCTCGATACGGGGCTTGTCAACGAGAAAATCATCCAGCAGGATCCACAGTTTGTTGAAGACTATTTATTTAATACTTTCTTGAAGCTGCAATACAAAACCTCCATACTTTTATCCCATAACTTTAAGTACGTATTACCTTACTTCTAATATTATTTTACTATTTTTGCGTGACACGATGTGGGACTAATAGGCTATGTTAACATATATGTCTAGGTTTCACTGGGTCCTCCTCATCATCGAGTTAGTGATAGAAGGATTGGTCCCGATCTTTCGATGAGAGGAGGGTAACAATCGATTTGGTAGGAATCGACGTTGACGGCCCGACTACAACCATCCAGGACGTTGCGCCTTAGCGACCGATACACCAACTCCCGAAGTGTTATTGATCTTGCTGGAAGCACGATCAACCTGACCACGAAGGTCATTGTTCCTGCAAGCAATCGAAGAACATAGCAAGAACAAGATGAACAACCAACTAAATTGGCAAATATGTATTAAGATCAAATCTGAAAGTTTCACAAACGGTGGGGTTCTGTAATGATAAAGCATGCGGTCTATCCGACACGCGTGATTATCGGTATGTAGCAAAGGCTAAACATAACTAAACAAAACCCAAGTCCTAGATGAGGGTTTGGGTGGTTATTTATACTAGGGGGTCAGGAGGGGGTCGTCCAAAGCATAGGAGATCTAATACAACTCAAATTCAAAGCACCAATCCTGCTTTGACTAGAGTTTGACTCGGACTGAAAAAGTAATGTGTAGTTTTTTGCTGTTTCCGGACGCATCTGAAGGACTTTTGAGGTAAGGCCAGATCCTTTTGAAAGTAGACTCTGAGATCTTTCAAACGTGTACTCATGGGCCTCCAGAAACCTCCGGAATCAAAAGTTATGGCATTTTGAATTCAGCGCTATTGGTGAGGCCGAACTGGAGTCGAACTCGGACTGAAAAAGCAACATGTGGTATTTGGCAGGTTTCGGACGCATCTTAAGGAGTTTTGAGGTAAGGTCAGATCCTTTGGAAAGTAGACTCTGAGATCTTTCAAACGTGTACTCATGACCCTCCCGAAACCTCCGAAATCGAAAGTTATGGCATTTTAAAATAAGTGTTGTTGGTGAGACCGAACTGGAGTCAAACTTGAACTCCTCTTTCCAATCCGAGTTGAACTTGATCTTTGACCCAACTTTGGTCCACGAGGGTCCTTCTCCATGGTTCCTAAGTACAATCAAATCATGACAAGTATTAAATAGCATCCCATTCATATTATCACTAATGGGGAGGCTTAGGAACGCATTCACCTGATGATTAAACTATCGTGCGCGAGCTCGAGTAACCGGTCCTTGTATAATAGCAGCGGGTTCAAATTGATGTGTAGATATGGATGTATCCATGGAAGTGATGTCCTCATCATCCTCCCCTTCTTGCATTTGAGTCATCCCCGACTCAAGCTCACCTTTTAGCACGTCTAATAATTATCGATATAGCTCAAGACTTCTTTCCAAAGATATAATGGTTTGATGAGCGCTAGCACTCTTGATGCTTCCTCCCTCCTCGTAGGAAAACCATCCTTGGTTTTGGAAAAGCTGGAAAAGAAACAACTAACAAAAAGAAGAGTGTGTACACAACATATATGTATATATCCCATATTTCATTGTTCTTTTGGATTCAAGGCGGCTATTTTCATAACAACAAAAGAAGAAATCAAATTTAAGCAAATAACCTTTCCTCACAATTCTGTAAGTCGATTCGTGGTTATAAGTGAAGCATATAACATCAAAATTAACATGATTTAGTTTGCAACTTAATTTGCAAATATAAGTAAAGCACATATCTATCCCTGACTTTTGATAAAGAAAACTCATGTTTTGTGAGCCGCGTTCAATAACATGTTTTGTGGGCAAAACTACAAGTTCTGGCATCAAGCATGGATCATTCATATCATCAAATTGTAAATAAACAATATCAAACCATTCCAATAACGGTGACACAATTTTAATGGGCTTCCACGCATCAACCACGACATGCTGATTTGTAATACAAGTTAATGTACGAAAATTCGAACAATGGGGCAACAAGCTATGGGTATCACACATTTCAGGGAAATTTGATGGTGCCGTAAATGAAACAAGTTGTTGCATACAACTAGAATTGCCCAAAATAGCAAGCTTCAATTCAGCAAATTTATCACAAGTTATGCATATTCTGTAAATAAGAAACTTGCCATCTACACCATAATCACCAACTAAATTGAATTTAAAACAATAGGCATAGGTGCTAGACAAAGACTTAAGAGATGAAATTTCAGAAATCTTGTCCATAGCACAAGTCAAACTAATAGGCTCATTCAACATGATATAGCTCAAAATAGTGGCAGGGGATATTCTAGCTATCACCTCCTTTTGCTCAGTTGTTACATTTGTGCGTGATTCATAATGCTCAGTACATAAAAAAAGGAAAACAACAGATATAAAGGGGGAGAAGTTTCTCTATTGCTCTCTTTTTGCATTCTTGATGAATCCATTGTCAAAGGGGAAGAAATTTTGGAATCAAAAGGAGAAATTTTTGGTCACACATTGCACATTCACACACACATTTCTTCTTTCTGTTAGGGGGAGTTTCTCTTTGTCATGGGGGAGATTTCTTTTTAGATAGGGGGAGATTTTTGTTCTTCTTTGTAGGGGGAGATTTTCCTTTCTGTCTTTTGGTCACTTTACTTCTTTTAATAATGGTGTTGCCATTGTGAGGTGAATGCCAATGTTCGTTTCCAAATGGTGTTGCCAATGTTTTCATCAAGGGGGAGATTGTGAAATCATGTGATGAAAAATTGGCTGAATGGTGAAATTGGCATTGCAAAGTGGTTTTGGTTATGGCATGTGTGGTGCTTGTGCATGTGATATGTTGAGATGATTTTTATGCTGGTGATAGCATAATGGTTTTGCTTGATGCAATGCACTCATGTGAGTGGTTGCATGGATTAATCTTGAGTCAAGTCGTGGACTTGTGCTCGGACGCATTGTTTGTTACTTCATGTGCAGGTGTTGCTCGAGGGCGAACGTGGTCGATGACGGACCGGAACTAGGTTCATGGAGGAGCCGAGGTTCGGGACTAGGTTCGTGGAGGAATCGAGGTCTTGGTGGTCAAGGATGTCATGCGGGACGCTCGGGCTAGAGAACATGCACATGGAGGTCGGTTAGTCACGTAATTACAGCAGTGGGCTGTTCATGCGTGCAAAGGGTTGATTTCGCCATGTTGGGCCAAGTTGAGATAGATACTGAACTCTTTCCATGTTGGAAGTGGAGTTGTACTCAATCTCAGTATTTTGCTTTGTATAAATAGGAGGGTGTGTCTCTGTTTGATACAAGCGCCCGACTAGGGTTTTCTTGTTTTTGGTTCTGTGCGTGTGCAAGGAATTAGGGTTTGTACTCTTGTGTTGGAGTACTTTAGACAATGAAATAAAATCAATCTTCCAAAAAGTTATTTCTGGCGGCTGTGCATTGTGAGAGAAGTTTTTCTGGTTCTAGGGTTTAGACCTTGATCAAGCATACATGCCAAGAAAAGCTTCTGAAGACCATCATGGCTGTAGCATCGTGAGAAGTTTAGTCCGGCGTAAGTAATTTTGTCTTGGTCCGTCGCTGCATCTGAAGATTGGTCCGTCATAGCTTTTGAAATCAATTTCCGTCATCATCTGATTCAGTCATCTTGCGAAGGTAATATCTTTTAATCTGTAGATCCGATCGAGTTGATTTTTATTGGGTTTGATTCGTAATCTAATCTAGTTTCTACAGTTAAAATTTCATATCAATCTAATGGTTGGATCTTCAGTAATCTTGTTTTTAAGTTTTGTCCGTCACTGGTCTGATTTGGTCCGTCGTTATTAGATCGGAATTTGTTTCAGCTGTCTTGCGAGGGATATAACTCTAGATTTGTAGGTCCGATTGAGTTGATTTATTTTGGGTTAGCTTCGGAATCAAGTCTAGTTTCTACAGTTAAAATTTCACATCAATCCAACGGTTGGATCTTCGGGAATTATCATTTTAGTGAACATGTGTTAGGCTGTTTTCATTTTGTCCGTCATACACATATCAGAGGCGAAGTTTAGTCCGTCATACACATGCAACTCCTTTGCTACAGAGAAATTTGGTCCGTCATACACGTGCAACTCTCTGTCCGAGGCTAAGTTTGGTCCGCATACATGTGCAAATTTGGTGCGATGCAATAAGGTTCTTGTTGAATACAAATTAAGCAATCTGAGTTTGTTTGGGGTGTTTCAAAAGGCAAAATTTGATTTTAGCTTCAGCGCAATCATTCACCCCCCTCGATTGCTAGATCAAGATATATTCGATCCTACAAGTGGTATCGAGCCTAGTTCTTTTTCTAATTAATCTTAACCGATGATTAGAAACCGTAGCGATGGATAGGTATTCGACAAAACCTTGTGTTTTCGATGGTGTTGATTTTCAGTTTTAGAAAGCAAAGATGGAGGCATATATTCAAGCTCAGGGTTTTGCAATTTGGGAAAAGGTCTACAAGCCATACAATGTTCACGAGAATGATGAAGTCAATGACACCAATCGAACACATGTTGAAGCAAATAGCAAAGCAAGGAACTTGATCATCTAAGGACTAGGAAGAAGTGATTTTGATCGTGTGATTCATCTCAAATCTGCATATGAGGTATGGAAATCTCTTTGTGATTATCATGAAGGTTCTAACAACATCAAAGAGGTTAGGCAAGATATTTATAAGAAGGAATACATGCGATTTGAGATGAAGCCTAGTGAGTCTCTAGATGATTTCTTTGCACGGTTCAATAAGATTCTTAGCAATTTGCGTGCTGTTGGAGTTTTCTTTGATGAGGCTACAAATGCTAGACAATTACTTGGTGCATTAGACATGTCTATTTGGAAAATGAAAGTTACATCTATTAGAGAATCTACTGTCATGAGTTCACTCACTTTAGATGTACTGTTTTCTAAATTAAAAACTCATGAGTTGGATGTTCTTGCTAGGAAGACAGATCATAAATCAATTGCACTGACTTCACAATCTAGCATGAACAATACTTCTTCAAGTTTTGCCTTGTCTTTCTTGTCTTCACTAACCGATGAACAGATTGAGGAATTTCCAGAAGAAGACTTGGCATCACTCTCTTCTCGTTTTAATAAAGCTTTGCAGAATGTGAGAATGAGAAAGAGAATTGGTGGTGGCCCTCCAAGATGCTATGAGTGTGGTGATTTCAACCATATTCGTCCAAATTGTCCTAAACTTGCAGGAAAAGCATCAAGAGAGGAGGACAATGACAAAAGAAAAGAGAAGAAGAAATTCTCTCCAAGCAATAGAAACAAAAAGAGCTTCATCAACAAAAAGGTTGTTCATCAGGTTCTTTCGGCTCTTGAACAAGTGAACTTGAGTGATGTGGATTCGGAGAGCAGTGAAGATGACACAACAACTCCAAGCAAACACGAATTGATGAGGTTGTGTCTCATGGCAAGGAGTGATGTAAGCTTCACCGAGGGCGATCATGACAAAGGATCGCAATGAGGTAGAACCTTCTTACGATGAATTAACTATTGCTGTTGTTCGTCTTGGGAAATTACTTGACAAACGCGACAAGAAGATTAAGAAACATGATGCTCTTGTGGAATCTTTGAATGCTGAAATTGCTAGACTTAAATCTTTGATTCTGATGATGATGCTTGCAAATCATGTGACTTAATTTACTGAGGAGCTTCTCGTGCTTAGGAAAGAACATGTCTCTTTGTTAGAACATGTCAATGCTGAAAAGAAAGAAAATAAGAAACATGTTAAAAACGCTAGCTGTTCAACTGTTGATTTGCATGATACAACTCATTGTTCTAAATGTGCTATACTGGAATTGAAGTTGCATGATGCAAATGCTAGGGTTTCTCAAATGACAGATGCTATGCTCACTCATGAAGTTCTCTCATGCTCAACTTGTCGCAAACAGAAAGGAAAAGTGGACGTTCCATGTAATAACTGTTTAACTCTTTCTCGAAAGGTTGATTACTTGGAAAAATCTTTAGAACGGTTCATTACAGGAAAGAAAAACCTAAACATGATTCTGGATCAGTCAAGGGTCAGTACTCATCACAAAGGTTTAGGTTTTGATTCTTATGCTCATCATAAATCACATGCTCCAACTGTTATTAAGACACTTGAAAGAGGAAAACTTGAGATTGCAAATGAGCCTAAGAAAACAGTTTTCAAGTCTGCTGGTGTGTTATCTTCTACTATAATGAATGCAAATGTTACTTCTGTTACTAAAGCTAAACATCATGTTAAGTATACTTGCACTCATTGTGGTAGAGATGGACACTTAGTAGATTTTTGCTTTAGGCTAGCCAAACAGCAAAAGAAAGAAAAGGCTAAGGCTAGGTCTAATTTCAGGAAGGCACATTTCACTACTCATTTTGTGCCTAGGGTGATGCAAACACCTTTTTCTGCTAGAAACACGAGAAAGGGCAAAATTGATTTTGTGAACAAGAATACTCGTGTTGTGCCTACTCGTCATGTGTCTCAGTACTGGATTCCCAAATGTTTTATTTCTAACCCCAGTACCGAGGCCTTGACATCTTCTTGTGCTATGTAGGCTTTTTAGGATTGGGTTGGAGAACAGAAGCTTAGTGGATCTTGGTCTTTTGCAAAATGGGGTCAAGACTTGGATGGTTCTCACCCTTGAGATGGTTTTCAAGAAGCATGTGCAATAATTCTTCATCTACTTTGTGAGCTATCTTATACACTCATGTTCTTTACATTCACAGATATCTATTTGTGACATAAGATGACATGTTTGTTCATATGCTCATATGTATCTCCTGGCATGTTCAATAATGTTATATCTTATATCATGCCTTTCATGCTTTGAATTCACTTATCATGATCCATGCTTATGCTTAATTGAACATACCATGATAACTCAAGCACATGTATATCATCATCTCCTCTCTGTTGATCTCATTGGTTATCCATTTGAGGGGGAGTTATTGGTTATTAGTGAAAATTTCTTTTGGTTGCCTTTTTGGGAGGTTTGTTCTTTCAGTCTTTTGTTTTTAAAATAATTCCCTTCAGGTGACAATTTTGTAAAAGGTTTTTAAGATGGTTGTTTTGAGGGGGAGTTTTTGAAGTTTTTGTAATATTTTGTAACATACTTTTTATTTTGTGTGTTTCTTAATTGAAAAACAAAAAAAATGAAAAACAATAAAAAGTACTGAGCATTGTATTTCATACACATATGTCATTTGAAGCCATGTTTATGCTACAAGGTCTTTGCAACTTCCGGTTTATACATATATGTCTTGTAGTTTGTGTCATGACTTTTTAAATGGAATGACAACTTGAATTAAATCTTGTCATGGTTGAACTTTCTTGGCTATCTTGATCCTGCTCAAAAAGTGCTAAATATGAAAGTTGAGTGCTAAAGCTTAAAAAGTGATTGTTGATAAAAGCAAGATCAAGGTTATGTCTTCGTCGCACTTCCTCTTTCTGAGACCGCTTATCATTGCACTATGATATGAACTTGGAAGAGGTTGTGTATGACCAAAACCATGAAACCTTAAGCTTGTGATTGCTTGGCATGGTTGAAAAGTAAGGCTGATGGTGCATGTAATTCCTTGCAATTGTGATTGTTGCAATCAAATTAATAAATCAGTTTTTTCAAAGCACAAATAAAGTGCACAGAAATTCAATGTTTTCAGGTTTTAAGATTATTGAGAAAGGGAGATCATGCCATGCAAAAAATCGTTAATAGTACTTGATTTCTAGTTATGCTTACTCTACATTGTTTATGTGTAGATTTGAGGTGCAAGTCTTGTTGATAGCATGACTTGGTGATCAAGTTGTTACATTTGTGCATGATTCATAATGCTCAGTACATAAAAAAAAGGAAAACAACAGATATAAAGGGGGAGAAGTTTCTCTTTTGCTCTCTTTTTGCATTCTTGATGAATCCATTGTCAAAGGGAGAAATTTTGGAATCAAAAGGAGAAATTTTTGGTCACACATTGCACATTCACACACACATTTCTTCTTTCTGTTAGGGGGAGTTTCTCTTTGTCATGGGGGGAGATTTCTTTTTAGATAGGGGGAGATTTTTGTTCTTCTTTGTAGGGGAGATTTTCCTTTACATCTTTTGGTCACTTTACTTCTTTTAATAATGGTGTTGCCATTGTGAGGTGAATGCCAATGTTCGTTTCCAAATGGTGTTGCCAATGTTTTCATCAAGGGGGAGATTGTGAAATCATGTGATGAAAAATTGGCTGAATGGTGAAATTGGCATTGCAAAGTGGTTTTGGTTATGGCATGTGTGGTGCTTGTGCATGTGATATGTTGAGATGATTTTTATGCTGGTGATAGCATAATGGTTTTGCTTGATGCAATGCACTCATGTGAGTGGTTGCATGGATTAATCTTGAGTCAAGTCGTGGACTTGTGCTCGGACGCATTGTTTGTTACTTCATGTGCAGGTGTTGCTCGAGGGCGAACGTGGTCGATGACGGGACCGGAACTAGGTTCATGGAGGAGCCGAGGTTCGGGACTAGGTTCGTGGAGGAATCGAGGTCTTGGTGGTCAAGGATGTCATGCGGGGCGTTCGGGCTAGAGAACATGCACATGGAGGTGGTTAGTCACGTAATTACAAAGCAGTGGGCTGTTCATGCGTGCAAAGGGTTGATTTCGCCATGTTGGGCCAAGTTGAGATAGATCTGAACTCTTTCCATGTTGGAAGTGGAGTTGTACTCAATCTCGTGTTTTTGCTTTGTATAAATAGGAGGTGTGTCTCTGTTTGATACAAGCGTCCGAACTAGGGTTTTCTAGTTTTTGGTTCTGTGTGTGTGCAAGGAATTAGGGTTTGTACTCTTGTGTTGGAGTACTTTAGACAATGAAATAAAATCAATCTTCCAAAAGTTATTTCGCGCGTGTGCATTGTGAGAGAAGTTATTCGGTTCTAGGGTTTAGACCTTGATCAAGCATACATGCCAAGAAAAGCTTCTGAAGACCATCATGGCTGTAGCATCATGAGAAGTTTAGTCCAGCGTAAGTAATTTTCTCTTGGTCCGTCATTGCATCTGAAGATTGGTCCGTCATAGCTTTTGAAATAAATTTCTGTCATCATCGATTCAGTCATCTTGCGAAGGTAATATCTTTTAATCTGCAAATCCTATCGAGTTGATTTTTATTGGGTTTGATTCGTAATCTAATCTAGTTTCTACAGTTAAAATTTCATATCAATCTAATGGTTGGATCTTCAGTAATCTTGTTTTTAAATTTTGTCCGTCACTGGTCTGATTTGGTCCGTCGTTATTAGATCGGAATTTGTTTCAGCTGTCTTACGAGGGACATAACTCTAGATTCGTAGGTCCGATTGAGTTGATTTATTTTGGGTTAGCTTCGGAATCAAGTCTAGTTTCTACAGTTAAAATTTCACATCAATCCAACGGTTGGATCTTCGGGAATTCTCATTTTAGTGAACGTGTGTTAGGCTGTTTTCATTTTGTCCGTCATACACATATCAGAGGCGAAGTTTAGTCCGTCATACACATGCAACTCCTTTGCTACAGTAGAAATTTGGTCCGTCATACACGTGCAACTCTCTGTCCGAGGCGAAGTTTGGTCCAGCATACATGTGCAAATTTGGTCTGATGCAATAAGGTTCTTGTTGAATACAAATTAAGCAATCTGAGTTTGTTTGGGGTGTTTCAAAAGGCAAAATTTTGATTTTAGCTTCCGCGCAATCATTCACCCCCCCTCTGATTGCTAGATCAGTATATTTCGATCCTACACAAGTGAAGCTAATAGTGCATTCAAACATTCAATACTACAAGCACTTTTCAACAATTGTGAAATTGAACGATATGTTTGATCAATAAGAATATCCTGAATACCCTTATTAAGCCCATGAATGAACCTAAACTGGATAGCTTTATCACATTCTTCTACACCACAACGTAACAAACAAGTTCGCAATTCATGATAGTATTCTCTAACAGTATTACTCCCTTGTTTTAAGCATTGAAGTTTAGCAAGCAAACACTCAGCGTAATATTCAGGAACAAATTCAAGTCTCATAATTTTTTTCATGTCATTCCAATTCTCAGGTTTTCTCCCTTTTCTACAAACATGCTTCCACAATGTTAATGCATACCCAGAAAGCACATTAGCGGCAAAACTAATCTTCTCATTTTCAGACAAATCAGACATGCTAAATTGTTTGTCTACCGCTATTTCCCAATCAATATATGCTTCAGGGTCAAAGTTTCCAGCATATGGAGGTAATGTTAATTTGAGGTTACCATGTTCAGGAGTAGGAGACAAAGCCATCATGTTGTTTATGTCACAAATCTTTTGGTTAAATCGAAGTGAACTCGTTTCATGTGGACCTGTCATGATTAGTAGACAACAAGGAAAAACACAACCATATGTAATCCCCTATCAACTACTAGATGTGGCTAAACGAGTCGCTCACACTCAACTCGTTCAATCAAGTTCTTACCAATTCTTACCAACTAAGCAGGAGGTGATGGCAACCGACAAGAAAATATCTTCTGGAGATAAGTGTATCGGTGCCAAACACTTGTACCTGGGGGTAGTAGTATATGTGGAGCTATAGGTGGCTGAAAATAATATAAAGGAAAAGCTAAAACCACATTAGTCAAAGCAAGTTGAATAATCGTTCAACGATGGTACCGTGCTGGTCCTAGGCCTAACCGTACTAGAGACGCGAGCCGGGACACAAACGTCGTCACGAAAATCCAACCTTCTAACTGAAAAGCAAAGGCATTATCCCAAACTCCCTTTTTTTCTTTCTTTTCTTTTAGTGCGGCTCTTTTATGTGCACTTGCATTTTCCTTTTTTTTTGCACTTGCCTTTTTCTTTCTTTTCAACTTTCAGATGGTATAGCAGGGCTGAAACTTTTACAAAGAAACCAAGCCACTATTTTTTGCAAGGTCACTCAACAATTTTAGAAACCAATCTGCTATTTTTGGGAAGATTGACCAACAATTTTGGATTTTCCTTCTAGGATGAACACAAACCCTAGAATTGTGATGGCGGTGGCTCTAATCAACAATGGTAGCACGCTGCAATGAAACCCTAGGTGACACAAGAGACAATGACTACGATGATGACGAAAACAAAGGTGACGATAAACGTGACTCGAACTCGAAACTCTAAGGGAAAGACACTAAAACCAGCACACGACACAACGATGCAACCGAAGACTTAACAAGCATGGACTAAGTAGTAAAAGTAAAAACTCAAATTGGTTTGGACAGAGGCAATTTAATCTACTTTTTTTTGGTTTTCTGGACTGTAGGTAAATAAATGCAAACTAGTAATCTCTCACCGATCAACCTAGCGCTCTGATACCACTTGATAGAAATTATTGGTCCCGATCTTTCGATGAGAGGAGGGTAACTATCGATTTGGTAGGAATCGACGTTGACGGCCCGACTACAACCGTCCAGGACGTTGCGCCTTAACGACCGATACACCAACTCCTGAAGTGTTATTGATCTTGCTGGAAGCACGATCAACCTGACCACGAAGGTCATTGTTCCTGCAAGCAATCGAAGAACATAGCAAGAACAAGATGAACAACCAACTAAATTGGCAAATATGTATTAAGATCAAATATGAAAGTATCACAAACGGTGGGGTTCTGTAATGATAAAGCAGGCGGTCTATCCGACACGCGTGATTATCGATATGTAGCAAAGGCTAAACATAACTAAACAAAACCCAAGTCCTAGATGAGGGTTTGGGTGGTTATTTATACTAGGGGATCAGGAGGGGATCGTCCAAAGCATAGGAGATCTAATACAACTCAAATTCAAAGCACCAATCCTACTTTGACTAGAGTTTGACTCGGACTGAAAAAGTAATGTGTAGTTTTTTGCTGTTTCCGGACGCATATGAAAGAGTTTTGAGGTAAGGCCAGATCCTTTGGAAAGTAGACTCCGAGATCTTTCAAACGTGTACTCATGGGCCTCCAGAAACCTCCGGAATCAAAAGTTATGGCATTTTGAATTCAGTGCTGTTGGTGAGGCCGAATTGGAGTCGAACTCGGACTGAAAAAGCAACGTGTGGTATTTGGCAGGTTCCGAATGCATCTTAAGGAGTTTTGAGGTAAGGCCAGATCCTTTGGAAAGTAGACTCCGAGATCTTTCAAACGTGTACTCATGACCCTCCTGAAACCTCCGAAATCGAAAGTTATGGCATTTTGAAATCAGTGCTGTTGGTGAGACCGAACTGGAGTAGAACTTGAACTCCTCTTTCCAATCCGAGTTGAACTTGATCTTTGACCCAACTTTGGTCCACGAGGGTCCTTCTCCATGGTTCCTAAGTACAATCAAATCATGACAAGTATTAAATAGCATCCCATTCATATTATCACTAAAGGGGAGGCTTAGGAACGCATTCACCTGATGATTAAACTGTCGTGCGCGAGCTCGAGTAACCGGTCCTTGTATAATAGCAGCGGGTTCAAATTGATGTGTAGATGTGGATGTATCCATGGAAGTGATGTCCTCATCAGTTAGATGCTAGCAGGATTTTTGTTTTGGACTCGCTGAGAAAACCACTTAATTTGTATAAGGACATGATGAACAGGTAAACTCGATTGTTGCGTTATTTCTCTAGTAATATTTTATTCTATTGTATTTAAGCTTAATTACTATTTAAAATCATTCACAGGGCATTCGAACGATATTGCAAGATAAGTGTTCGGTATCGTCCCTACAAGAAAGATTTCCAAATAATAAGCGACTTTCCATGCATGAGACAGGACCAAGGAAATAATTTATGTGCATACTACGTATGTACAAATATACATTCAATTGTCACAGAGAGTGTCGGCTATAACGAAGCCATGGTATATACTTACACATTGATGCCTACTTTTCTTTCATTTAACATCTATCATCATTAATTAAATTTCTTTGTTCTTCAATAGCAGCGCTCCAGGATGAGAACCAATAAGTTACTGCTAACAGAAGTTTTAGCAATTCAAGAGCAGATCGCTGGATTCATTCACGATGAGATCATCAATCCAAACGGCGAGTTCCACGTGCAACTTTAATTCCACCGGAGTCGTTGAAAAACCAAAGTGAACGAGATGTAATCACACTACATTTGTAAACAGACTATTGTAAAAACTAAATATTGTGATGCTTTAATATATTTTAATTATGATCTAACGACACTTTATATACTATATATTTGAAGGCAACATATCATGTGCACACAGGGCTTCCCGTGTACACACCGTGCACACCAACTAATAAAAGTCACAAAAAACTCTGAAAAAAATTGTAGATGTACTTCATAGATTGCTTTACCTATGTATAAAATTATAGGTTCAAATTCAATACATATCGGGACTTACAAAAAGAAAAAATTCGACAAGTTTCAACTTCGCTCCCATGTAGCGATCCCCAGGAGCAATTATCATCGGACTACACAAAGGGAAAAGCTCAAGGTAAGATTGAACAAATGTGATTGCAAGTCGTCTTCCCTGTCCTTGGGGCAAGAGAAATCACACACCACTGCAACATCGGTGTTCACAAGGTGCTTCAAATTGCTCAATTGAAATATCCCTGCCAACTTTGTCCACATGAACTCAAATCCTTCTTGCTCGTAAGGGAACATGTGGATTTGAATTCGATGTCTTGACAAATTTAACGATAAATCACAGTTAAACATTGAATAAAACATTTATATTACAAAGTGCACTAAGGACAATAACTACAGTAGCATGGCATGTAAACAACACCAAAGATATAGAAGTAATTCATAAAACTGGGATACAACATAGGTCTTAAAACCATACATTTCATAGCCATAGTTCTCGGAATAGGTCGGTACCATAGTTATATATTGGTCCCGAATAGGGTATGCTTGGATACCTGATAGGACTTAATCTAATATCATCTTTAGGATTAGAAGGACTCCGAGGATGCAAGGTTCATGGTCTAGGTGGCATGAAATCGTCATCATCATCGTCATTTGTACGGTTAGGACGTACCCCTCCTTCAGTGCTGGTTAGACGTCCTCTTGTATTATTCCTGGAACGGCCTGTTCCAGTGCTTGAATAGCCAGTTTTGATAGTGCTTGAACGTCGAGGTCTAGGTGACGTGAAGTCGTCGTCGTCATCGTCATCGCCATAGTTAGGAGCAAGCTCTCCTTCCGTAGTGGTTGAACGTCGTTTTGAACTTTGTGCTGCAATAGTGATGGGTGGACCTCTTCCGCATCTTCTGCGTGAACCAGACATCACACCCCCACTAAAGAGCACAAACATCGCTACGAATTCTGGGATATCTTTGTTGATTAACTCTTTATCCTCGGGGAATGACTAACACACAATACGAGCATACGAAGTACTGAAGTTACGGATGATGCTAAAAAGATTACTACAGGGAACAAATATGAAATAACTAATAGAAGTTGCATAGAAGTTCCAAATTAATAGAAGTTGCATCTAATAGGAACTACTCTTAAAACATGATAATAATAAGGGATAATTCATACTATACCACTCCAAAGATTGGTACTTTAGGATATGCCACTTATCGTCTCTATGACATGTATGTCATTGAGACAACAAGTGGTATTTCATGAAGTGCCAACGAATGAAGCAGTATAATATGAATTATCCTTAAAAACACTAAGCCTTAGTAGCCACTACTAGAATTCTAACCAAAGTCGGTGGTGAAAGTAAGGGATTGTTTGGTTCATAACCAAAATTTGCCACACTTTGTTACACATCAATTTAGAAAAGTTTAAGCATGTTAGGCGTCCATTTGGTTCATAGCTACACCTTTAGCAAGATTCTTTCTTGCCATCTACGTCCCATGCGTTATTGACAACACAAAATGTGTGGCAAAATTCATTTTACTAGCTAAAATGTGGGTTCAATTTTGATGACCTAACTTTAGTCAAGTTTGGCAAAAAAAACTTCAGTAATTGCTGTCGACTATTCAAACTTCAAACTCACGGCATTCAAACTTCAAACTTACGGCATAATGACCAATGGTATAATGTGATAGCCGGTGGTTTATTAACCCTCGGTAAAAAATAGGATTCTAGTAGTGTGCCTAGTGAACTTTGAATGGTATGGATTAATTTTGGGATGTCTGAATGTACAAGTGTTAGGGGTAACAATTTATGGGCTCTTTGAAAAGTGTTGGTAGCTTTTGATGTTTATCGAGTAAATTATCTTCCATGGATAAGTCATACATTGATGAAGGAAAGGAGAACAATAAGTTTTATAAATGCTTACCTCCAGGATTGGAATAGGCTTCGACACTGCAAGCGCCCGCTTCTGAGGCTTGGAATATCTTGCTCAGCCTGGAGGAGATGTCCGAGTCCAGCAAATCTGGCATGCAAGCGAGTCAGTTCATCATTCATCGATGAAGGAAAGGAGAACAAGAAGTATTATAAATGCTTACCTCCAGGATTGTCCCTTGTGGCATCTTTCGCTCCGGAGTAGTCCCAGGCGAAGTGATCCCTGCATTTCAGTGGACTCGACCGGCTAGTGACGAAGTCTCTAGCGATGTGCCACCCAGTCAACCCGATTTTCCTTAGCTCCTCGATCTTTTGAACATAATAAGAAGTTCGAGCGGTCGAAAGAGGGGCTTTTGTCCAGAGGTCAATTGCATTGAGGAAGAGTGGTCGATAGCTAGAGGGAGGTTCATGGTGTCTGGAGAAGTGATATAAAATCACTGTTTCTTCCAGTCTGATTGCTAAGAGGAGGTAACGGGGATAAGGATAAACGAATTCGACACGCTGCTACGGAGGTGAAAACTGGCACCCCCAATAGCCTCATTCTTCATCGCCCTCTTCAAACTATAGAAGTGGCAGAATAGATTAAGGCAGGGGCTAATCCCTAGATATGCCTCACAGAGATGGACGAACACACTAAGCATCGTGAAAGAATTGGGGCTCAGGTGAAAAAGCTGGATTTGATAAAAATCAAGAACACAGCGAAGAAACTGAGAAGGGGAAAGTTGAGCCCACAATGGAAAAAGGCCTCAAAAACAATATACTCATCCTCATTCTTGGGGTGGGAAACAATTTACCTTGTGATGGTCTCCAGTGGAAGAACTCTCGCAGAGGGACAAAGCCGTCTTTCTCCATCTCGATGAGATGTTTCTCCGTCATCATTGATTTTTACCATACACTTTTGAAGGTATCATCCTCAAAGGCCGCATCGCCACTACGGAGAGAGGTCAGAGCTGCATCAGGCTTCTTCTCCTGCGATGGGAGGACCTTTCCGCTGGTTGAAGTGCTGGATGCCATTGAAAGGAGTGGAACAAGCTTTTTGGAGATGGCAACTCTAGGGTTTGAGGAACACTACGGAGGTTTCGAGAGCAAGAATGGAGGTGGCAAAACCTCTTCTTAGACAAACGGTTCATTCCCCGATCTGTCGCCTTGATCAGTGAGAAAGGTGGGATGATGGTGTTGCACCCCTCTCGGCATTGCAGATGAGAGCAATAAATGCTCAATTGCCAAATATTTAGAATTTCTGAATTTTTTCCAACTCAGCTCAAAGTCAAGTCGATAAGGCGACATCGAGTAACTTGCGGTTATCCTAAGAACTCAAGTTTGGTTGGTGTCCGGGCGCTCGACCCAGCAGCATTCATACTCGATACTTAGTGACTCCCGATCTACATGAATAGTTTGACCCCAAGTTGATAGGACGTTACTCGACTAAGCCCATACTTGGCAGTAATTGACCATGCGCTTGAACGGACTCTCCACAGAACAGAGTTCGGGGGCTACAACAGTCGAATACCTAAACATGGGTATACGCGCATGCAGGATAGAGAAGGATATGTTCCAACAACTTATGGAAGTTCTAGATATCACGGGCCCGATTATATGGGATATGATGATGTGTCATACTCTAGTCCATGGAAGTAAATGACAATGGAAATAGCTAAAATGGAGGGGTATAGAAGGAAAATGGTAAAAAATCACCTCGAAATTATAGAATGACATATGTTTAGGAACAAAATATGAAAATGTGAGACCCCGTTCTGATGAACAGGAACCTCCATGTGATTAATGTGCTATTCCCTGGATCAGTAGCTAGCACTCACATGTTTACAACAATTGGAAATCACAACCATACAATATAATAATTAAGCGGAAACGATTATACAAATAATATTACAACTCGAGAAATATAGCGAAAAAGAAGCAAGCCTTGTGGTTTACCCATTCAGATCCAGCAGTAACCGACTGCATAAACTCCTTAGAAATAAATCGCTTCAAAGAAGAACCCGAACTCGCGATTTAAAAGAGACTCAAGCTCGCTAGCAAACACCTACAATATAATTAGGCAAGGGTGAGTACTTTACATACTCAGCAAGACTTGAGTAAAACCTACAATACATGCAGGCCATTTCAAAGGAGGCTATTACAGTTAATTTGCATAAAGCGAATTTGAATTTGGAAACCAAGTTATTTGCAATCGGAATTTAAAGGAGCAAGATTAATTGATAGCAAATAAGTAAAGCATAAATAACACTCACCGTCCTCCATGACGTGAGCGACGAATCAAACCTTGCCATCGCATGGCATATATCCAGTTCTTTGCCCACACAAGGCACAACAGCTGACACCAACACTTGCCAACACATGGTATAGTATTGGGTCATCTGTGGGGTAAGCTAACTTATAAAAATAAACCTTTTTGAAAATCAAAGCTAACATTGGAATGACTTCACCGAGTGCTCATGACTGCGAGCGCGGCTAATTAATTAGATTTAAACTCTGCAGAGGTGTACAACTTTACCTACAAGGAATGATCCACCTTTTTGCAAGATCACACACGCCTCCAATAGGACATTGTGTCTGCCAGGCAATCATACATAGCCGTTACATTATCTAGACATGGCTTTGGTCCAGCCCGGGACGTTAACCCCCGCCAGAGGAACAGAAACACACACACATGACGTGGGCCCTTTCACGTATACACAACACACACACACACGCTTACTTCATGACAAGGCGTACACTGCTGCACGGTGGAAACCCTTCGAGCAGACCAAACCGGAATGCCTGTGCTAAGCTCCCGCCTACCAATGAACAAAGCCATGCCCAAACAACTTAATAGGCTAAGGCTACCCCGTAATAGCCCTCGTGGTTGCACGGAAATCTCAGATCAATAGCGTCCCATTGCTCGGTCCTTAATCTGACACGGGCGACACTTCACCCTACACTACGTGCAATTCCTTTCGCACATGCGGCTATCGCCAATAATCGCCCGCATCAAAGCATAGTTTTCTTTTGGGTTTTTAATCAAAGTACCCACAACCAACAATGTCATTTTCAATGTTTTCAGGAAACAATTACTGGTTTGATCATGTACATCATTGATTCTAAAGCATGGCTAAGCATGAATAATATGAACGCATATACCCATGATGACATTAAGTAATGCCTAGCCCTATTCTATGGTTATCAAGGTTCACATCTCCATAATCATCAAGGAGTTTCATGTGACAACAGGTATAACTACCAATCCACAAAATAGCAATTTACATAAAGTAATCGCATGCATAAAACAATTTGATGCACAAAAGGAATATAAAATACTGGGATCAATATGGTCAAAGGATGCTTGCCTTACTTAATCGCCGCCATTTATGAAGGCGAGGGTTGCGGTTGACGACGGCGACGGAAATTAGAGACGTCGGGTTCTACTCGTCGATCAACGGAAAATAAAGCAAATAAAAGACTTCAATAAGAGCGAAAGAAATAGATAGCAAAACAAATAAACTTTTTACAAGAACAGGGATTGCTCTTTATGAATTTATTAATCTTGTTTTACGAATTCAAGATGCTAAAATTGGTTAAGATTAATAGAATAAATCATTAGTTGCAAGTTCCATTGATTTAGTATTCATAATATGAGTTTCAAATTTCTATAATACTTACGGGTTTTTCTCTAGCAGGATTCAGAGTCAAAGCAAGATAAATTAAGGATATTTTCTTAGATTACTATAGATTATATCTTAAAGGTCATTTCTAAACTATTCTGTACTAAATTCAGATTTAGATGAACTACTTTGCGACTTAATGAAAAGGCTTAAATGATCATGTTAGAGTATGAGTGATTTGCTCTTTATCTTTAATTGAATTTTGCTTAGAATTAGCTTTTACTGCTAGATCCATTGATTCAAAGCACAGGACTAATTTACACGATATTTGAGAAGGTTCGGTGATACAAATATAATAGTTGCTGATTTCTCATTTGCATTCAAAGTTCATTCATTCATATTACGATCTGAAGTAATGTGATTACTTAGGGTTATTAAGCTACTGAGATTAATATGGAAATTATGGTGAAATGATATTATCTTTTCGTATTAGAGTAGACTACACTTTGGGGAGTGCTATAGGGTCAATTTCATATGTTTTAGCATTTAGATGAAACATTATATTCATTGTTGAAAAGGCTTATGTGGCACTGTAAGTTTAATGTTATTCGGAATCGGCCAAAAAGTGAAACAAAAGGTTATCGCTTAAGGGTTTTGATCTGATGAGATTAATATGCAAACCTTAATGGAATATGATTCTTTTTATAGATTTTGGTAGTATAAACTTTGTACAGTGTTTCTAAACTAGTTTTACATATTTTAGCATTTATACAAGTTATTTTAACTATTGTTGAAGTAGCCTAAATGATCACAATACAAACGCTAAATCGGCCAAGTTTCGAACTTGATTCCCAACTAACCTATACATGATCCTTGATTCATTTTTCAGGTATTAACAGGTAGCAATCCTAGAAAGGTTATAAAGTTGATTTTGCATTGTTTTAACTTTCATTGCAATAGGTTTCCAACTTACCTATTGTTATAATTAACATTTCCTTTCATTAAAAGAATGAAATTTCAACCTTATCTTAAATGTTTTCACATACAGATCCTTCTTGTTTTTAGGAACTTATTGCAAATTACATTATCATTCTGTGAGCCATTATGCTATTATTCTTACTAATGTTCATACTAAGGTTTATTAATGGTCACAATGCAAAGCATCAAACTTAGTTCAAGCATTTAATATCTCTGCATGATTAGGCTTATTATGAGTACAGTAATGCATAAGCATTTATCTTATGATTCATGAGGCCATATTTCTCATATGCACAAAATGCTTGTAATAGAGTTTATACCATTTTTAACCTCTCATAAATGTTCTGGAATTCAGAAATTAATTGTTTTCATATATTCAAATTCATCCTAGTCTTCTAAACAGATAGGAATGTATTTTATTATTTGATAACATATTGTGCACAACTTTTTATTAAAGACCACAATGCGATTATAATCATGGATAGTTTAAATAAATTGTTCTGTAGTTCAAAAATGTAATATGTTTGCATATTTAGATTCTTCTGGATTTTAGATGAATATAGGAATTTGTTTCACTGGGATTGAAACTATATTTAAAAAGATATTCATGATTGAATACCACTCGGTTTGGAATTTAATTGGAATTTGAAAATACGCTTTGCATCAGAGATTGCGCCTTTTGACTCAACTCATCTTCCACCTCTGGCGCCTGCCGTTTTGGTCCCACCGCGCAGAGAGAGTAAACAGAGGACCGGCTAGGGCTGCTCACCGGCGGCGAAGAAGTGGCGGAGAGGCTTGGCCGAGGGCACAGGGAGCACGAGCTTGGCGACGCGCATCCGATGGTAGGGTCGGTTATCGCCGGAGGTGACCGGAGTGGGCTGCCACCGAGAGGGGGCGGCGGCAATGGCGGGAGCTCGTCGGAGAAGAAGAATGAGTGAGGCTCGGTTCGAATGGGTAACCTTGTGAGCATCGGAGGTCGTGGCTTACCTTTTGGTGGTTGCTTCGTCCGGAGAAGTGCCGAGTTGGGCTGCCCACGGCGGCCGGCCATGGAGAAGAGGAGGCGCACGGTGGCGGCACTATTTTGCAACTAGGGTTCCAGGGGCAAGTGAGGGGTTTGGCTCAGTATCTTGCGAGGGTGCTGTGGCTCAGAGGAATTTGGAAATGGAAGTCTCTCTTGCTCGCATTTTCCCACGCGCCTTGAGCACAGAGCTTCGGCAATGGTGAACACTGGGGCGACTCTCTTGCGCCTGGCTTGAGGAGAGGACAAGGGAAGTGAGGGGGAACGAGAGAGGGCCTCATTGCGGACACTGGGGTGCAGCTTATAGTGCAAGAATTGCAGCGAGTGAGTGGGATTCGTGGCGGCAATCGCTGGGTTCGGTCAGAGCTTCGGGAGAGTTCTTCGCTAGTGGAGCGAACCGAGTGGAGCGAACGGAATTGAGGACGATGCGTTCGGCAGCAGGCTCCTGGGTCCATTATCAGTGACTGGAAATTCAACAATGTGCCAACAAAACGGGAAATCAACAAATGGTCCACACGTCGGCGACTACGATTAAATTGTGTTTCGGATTTTGATTCTTGATTGAGATCAAATGAAGTATATTACTTTTCAAATTTTGTTTTTTCAAAAGTATTTGATCTCAGAATACTTTTATAAAATTTTCAATTCCATTTGTGAATCCATTATTTTATGTGAATTCCGACAATGCATTTATTTGGATTTAAAAGTTATCTTTTCATTTTACTTCTTCATTATTTTATGCATAAAATCTCACTTGGTAGCTAAAATAATTTAATTGAATGATCAGGGTTCTCATGGCAATTTTTCTAAATTTTTACTTTTTATATTTTTACCTTTTCCTCTTTTTCATCCTTCATTCTCATTCGTTAGATTCTTCATGCAAAGAATAAATCCGAGGAAATCCAAATAGAGCAATTATTGGCAAGAAACTCAGAAATAAATATTTTCAAATTCAAAATATTCATTTTTACTTTATTCAATTTTTCAGGATGTTACAGAAAGCTAGAATGACATGTATTCTTGAAGGAGGGAGTATCAATGAAAGGCAGTGCTACTGGTTTGTAATTGAATTGGTTGTTCCTCGCATGGGCTTTTTCCCCTAGGTTGAGCTGATCAATCTTTCCTTCATTCTTACTACCTCCATTCTAGAATAGATGTTATTCTAGGTTTTTGCATTTTTACCAAGGTACATCTATAAAAAACTATATTACCCCTTCTTTATTATATCAGAAGAAATGTTTACATATTAATTGGAAGAAAAGGAGAAAGATAATCAAAATGTACATACACTACTACAGAACGACACATCACTATCACTGTATCTGTATCGGTTCTTAAGTTTTTCGAAAAAACGATTGTGATAAGTAACTTCGAGAGGTGTTAGTAATAATCGATATCGGTTACGAGATTATAAGTGATTGTGATGTAGCATGGAACATCCGAATCGGTTCTCTACTAAAAGTGATAGTGATATGCACGATCATCACTATCGGTTCTTTTCATAGAAGTGATAGTGATGTGCACGTGATCATCACTATCACTTCTATGAAAAGAACCGATTCGATAAACGTGCACATCAAGATCACTTTTAGTAGAGAACCGATTCGATGTGCACATGGTTATCACTATCATTCTTTTTATAGAAGCGATAGTGATGACAAAGAACATCACTATCACTTGTTGAAAAGAACCGATTACGATGTGCTCGTGCTTATGTAGTGATGGCGTGCACATCAAGATCGCTTTTGAAAAGAACCGATTCGATGTGCCTCGCTAGGTTATATATACCACTCGCCTTTGAACTCTTCTCTCTGCTTTTGCTCGAGAGGAGATTTCTCCGCCGCCACCCGAGAAAATAGCTCATATTGTGTGGTTGGAAGCAATAGTTGGGTGAGAAAATTTGAAGTCCTCATGGGTGGGTATTAAGAGGGCAAAATTGAAACCCTATCTTGAGGAGATTCCCTCTTTTGCTCTCTATTGCGGTTTTCTTCAAAATGTGAGCAGCAATTCTTTAAACCCTTCAATTTTGCTCGGTAATTTCAATATGTCGTCAATAAAGTTTAGGTTGCACTGGAATTGTGTACGTGCTTTCAGATTTCACACTCTTTATTTGACAAGCGCATATCTATTTAATTTTTGTAGTGCGATCTCCTGTTTATATATATGGAATTATTATTGCTATCATGTGGTAGCTTCAAGTATTAGAGTTTAGGCGTAACCTCGTCTCCCGTTCGAGGGTGCTTATTTATAAATATCTGAGCGAAGGGCATATTTATAAGCGAGCAATCTCGAATTGTCCACGTTTTTGGACAATTCGAGGATATATGGTTCGAGCAAGTTCTGGTAGTGTTGTACAACTTCGAGTAGATTTGATGGCGTCTCTCGGTGTTCTCCTGATACACACCCTCTTGACTGTTGTCGAGGCGTGTATCCGGAGAACAAAGCAGGAGATGCCAAATTTTCTCTCGAGTTGTACAACGCTTAGAACTTGTCTTAACCATATATCCTCGAATGGGATTAGGACCTAACCTATGTAGAGATTAGGAGTCATCGTTGGTACCCTTGATTTGTTTAGTTGTAGTAGAAAGATTTGCAAGCTCTCGCACTAGCTATATAATTAGATTATTTGATATCGTTGTTGTTGTTAAAATTTATGTCTCTTATGTAGGGAATTGGCGGAAGCTTTAAACCGTGGAAGAAGCTAGGTATCGATCGTGAGTACATTTATATATCTTGGAACCTGTCCACTATTTTGCAAAGGTAATATTAATTGAAATGATGTCTCAATATTTAAAATAGCTATAGCTAGTTGTTGCTCCAGCTTTTTCCTTAATTTATTGTGCGAAATTTAATTGCAGATGGACCGTGAGGAATGGATGTATCGTAAAAGCCGTGTGAGTGCTGAATTTGAGAGGGTGTTAAGGAGTTCAAAAAATTGCGTAAGGCGATATGGTGAGGAGGGTGTAAACTTCATATATTGTCCTTGCATTGATTGCACCAATCGAGGAGATTTAACAACTCATCTCAAATTGAGGACCACGATTCGACGTGGCTTCGTGAGGAATTACACATGTTGGATCCATCACGGGAGGCGGTAGTACCACTCCGATATACAACGTAAGATACGGTGGAACCGGATGACGAGTTCTTGATGATATGTTTGAGGAGGATAATTTGGAGCAAATGTTGCGGGATGTGGAGGTAATTACGGAAAGAGAGTTTGAAAAGTTTAAAAGCTTGATAGAAGACGATGCCAAACCACTTTGTTCACAAAGTTGCAAAGCGGAATACACCAAGGTTGGGTTCGGTCCTTGCATTGTTCGAATCAAGGCAAAACACCGTTGGACAAATACAAGTTTCAATGCACTACTAGTTCTTCTATCGGATCCGCTTCCTGGAGAAACGAGTTGCCAACAAGCATTTATGAAGCGAAGAAGCTACTATGTCCCATGGGAATGGAAATAGAAAGGATACATGCATGTCCTAATGATTGCATCTTGTACCGTAACGCACATCGAGTGCACGTTTGTCCGGTTTGCGGTGTGCCCCAGACAAACAAAAGGAGAAGCGTAACGACAAGAAGCGTAAAGCCGGGCAACGACGGTGAAGAGGTCATCACTAAAGGTGCATCGGCCAAGGTATTGTGGTACTTGCCCATCATTCCCGTCTGGAGCGGTTGTTTGCAAATCCGAGAGGCAAAATTGTTATGCTGGCATTACGAGTCTCGAAAGGAAGATGGCAAGTGAGACACCTGGCGATTCGGCTCAATGGAGAAACATCGATTGGAAACATGAGGAGTTTGGTGCGAAATGAGGAACATAAGATTTGGGTTGAGTACCGACGGAATGAATCCGTTTGGTAACATGAGCGATCGTCACAAACACTCGCTAGTTACATAGTGTATCTACAACCTCCCTCCTTGGTCGTGCATGAAGCGGAAGTATATCATGATGTCATTACTAATCTCGGGACCCAAACAAATAGAAATGATATTGATGTGTACCTTGCACCATTGATCGAGGATTTGGTAAAATTGTGGAATGAGGGGTCGCCGTGTGGGATGCGTACAAAGAGAGCATTTCACCCTACGGGCTATGGTATTTTGCACCATAAATGATTTCCGGCCCTTGGTAATTTGGCGAATTCTGATCTGAAAGGAGCCAAAGCGTGTCCTATTTGTGAAGAGGAGACCGAGAGTCTATGGTCACGAATTCCAAGAAAACTGTGTATATGGGTCACCGAGGTTTTACCTCGAAGTCATCGATACCGTAAGATGGATGACAAATTTGATGGGAAGAGGAAGCCCGTTCGGCACCGCACCTATGAGTGGAAGCCAAGTGTATTCACGTGTAGAGGATATCGATGTTGATGACGGAAAGAGTAAATCTGTTAGTCCTAGGACCATTTGGAAGAAGAGGTCAATATTCGGGACTTACTGCGTCTTTGGAAGGAGTTAGATGTCGGCATTGTATTGATGTCATGCATGTTGAGAAGAATGTCTGCGACAACTTGGTTGGCATCTGCTGAACATACAGGAAGACCAAAGATGGTGTCAATGCTCGTCGCGACATGGCCTACATGGGAATCGGGCCCAGACTTGCGGTGATAGAGGAGGATGGAAAAGGCCCGTACATCCTGCCGCATGCTACACCTGTCCAAGAAGGAGAAAGAAGATCTCTGCAAATGTCTCCAAAGTATTAAAGTTCCATCCGCTACTCCGCCAACATTAAGAAGCTTGTGTCTATGGATGATTTGAAGTTGTTGGGCATGAAGTCCCATGACCGCCATGTCTTGATGACCCAAATGCTCCCGGTTGCAATCCAAAATATTCTCCCGAGAGGATGTCGGGTTGGCAATCACAAAGTTGTGTTATTTCTTCAATGCGATCTCTGCGCAGTTATTGACCCGATGTACTAGACAACTTACAGAGTGAGGTGGTGCAGACTCTGGTCACCTTGAGATGCATTTCCCACCGTCGTTCTTTGGCGTAATGGTCCACCTTGTTGTTCACCTTGTCGAGAGATTAAGATATGTGGACCGCTTCCTCCTCGTTACATGTATCCGTTCGAGAGGTACATGGGTATATTAAAGTCGACGTGAGGAATCGGTTGAGCTCGAGGGTAGTATTGTTGAAGGTTATGGGGTGAAGAGGTTATTGAGTTTTGCGTGGACTACGGGTAAAGACAAGCAATCGGTGTTCTGATCTCGCCATGAGGGCAGACTTTGTGGTAAAGGAACCGTTGGGTCCAAACTAATGAGTCCGAGGTTTGATATGTATTGCAAGGCGCATTTCACGATCTTGCGAGAATAGCGCAGGTTAGATCCATACATCGAGCGACATAAGTTGATATTACGGAAGAGAATCCACAAATGGATGAGCTTTCCATCGCACAAGAACACAATGATCGATTCCTCACATGGTTCAAAGAAAAGCGGAGGTCTCCTTATCGAGAATGTAAAATGGTTGGTGACGGACCAAGATTTAATGTCTGCACATGGCAGGGTACGATATTAATGGTTACACCTTTTACCGAGAGTCAAGATGCCAAGAGTACTATCCAAAAGCAATGGTGTGAGTATAAATGCTTTCTCGATGATCATCACTTTCAGCAGTCTCCCCAACCGCAATGAACTCCTACTATGGGATGATCGAAGAAATTTGGGAGCTCGATTACGGAATATACCAAGTTCCATTGTTCCGATGTAAGTGGGTGCGACTTCCACATGGAGTGAAGGTCAACAAGAGAGGCTTTACTATTGTGGATCTCGAGAGACTCGCCTACAAAGATGATCCGTTTGTCCTTGCGAAGCAAGCAACTCAAGTCTTTTACGTCTTGCGATCCGGCCAATCCAAGGTTGCACGTGGTTCTTCATGGCAAGAGACGGATCGTAGGAGTTGAAGATGTTGTAGATGAAGAAGAGTATAACCAATTCGATGAGATACCTTCATTTGCGAGATGGGGCTTGTCTTAGCGGGGATGATTTACACACATGGAGCCAATTACATGCGAGTAGATCATCATGAAGGGCAATATTGTAAATAAATGGACTATTATAATGTATGTAAAATAGTATTGTAAATCCAAGGTGATTAATTGCTGTTTGGAGGCTTCGATGGAAATGCATGCAATTTCTCTTTATGCCTGCACTTTGTGCCATAATTTGTGAAAGAAAATTCCATTTGACAAAATTATTGTTGGGAAAGCTTGTAAATAGTCGAAAGTTCATTTCTGGAAATTTTCGTACAATTCCAGATTAATTTGAAAAAGTTTTGACTTTTCTCGCTTTTACGCACAAATCATGTCTCTGAAATGAATTTTGGCATATTTCTTGAATGAGGTCGCTTTTTCCAAAAATTATTTTATGAAAAGTTTTGCGATCCTGAAATATGTTTCGCAAAATTTCTAATAATTTCAACAATGTATGACAAAGTTATGCCATTTTCTCTCTTTGATGAAATGCTGAAAATTCAGAACTTGCGATGTCCGAAAAGGAATAGTGTAATAAACTACATCGATGATCGGTTTTCTTAAAAGAGTGATACTAATGATAAAGAATCGATGTCGGTTTTCTTAAAAGAGTGATACTAATGATAAAGAATCGATGTCGGTTTTCTTAAAAGAGTGATACTAATGACTAACATCGGTGTTTTATTAGAAAAGTGATGATAAAGCATCGATGTCGATTTTATTAAAAAGTGATACTAATGATGAAGCATCGATGTCGGTTTTCTTAAAAGAGTGATACTAATGATAAAGAATCGATGTCGGTTTTCTTAAAAAGTGATACTAATGACTAACATCGGTGTTTTATTAGAAAAGTGATGATAAAGCATCAAGATGTCGGTTTTATTAAAAAGTGATACTAATGATTAAGCATCGATGTCGGTTTTCTTAAAAGAGTGATACTAATGATAAAGAATCGATGTCGGTTTTCTTAAAAAGTGATACTAATGACTAACATCGTTGTTTTATTAGAAAAGTGATGATAAAGCATCGATGTCGGTTTTATTAAAAAGTGATACTAATGATGAAGCATCGATGATCGGTTTTCTTAAAAGAGTGATACTAATGATAAAGAATCGATGTCGGTTTTCTTAAAAGAGTGATACTAATGACTAACATCGGTGTTTTATTAGAAAAGTGATGATAAAGCATCGATGTCGGTTTTATTAAAAAGTGATACTAATGATTAAGCATCGATGTCGGTTTTCTTAAAAGAGTGATACTAATGGTTAAGCATCACTATCGGTTTTCTTAAAAGAGTGATACTAATGACTAACATAATTATTAAAACCCTACCCATAACCATTCGCAGCATGACCGCTTCCTGCCGCTTAACCCTAACCGCTTCGAAACCCGCGTCGCCGTCGCCGAGGACCCCACGCCACCCCACACGCCGGCCTTGACGCCCCACTCCGGTGGGATTCGGTCTTCAAAGCATCACCGCCGCCATCCATCTTCATCGTCGCCGACCTCTCCTCCCGGTGGGATTCGATCTCCCGATCGCATTTCGTTTGCCACTTTGATACTGCACTTGATTCTTCTTTGGTGAAGGAGGTTTTGCTCTGTGATGATATTGGGTTATCTTATGATCATGACAATTAATGAAATGAATTAGGCCTTGAACGGTAGATCACTTGTTAGAAAGAATTGATTTATTTAACTAGCCAAATTGATAAATTGTTGATCGATGAGTCCGCATCTTTGAAATACCTTGTTCTTGATCCTGAACATTAGCGAGTTCGGTTAGATATTTAACCGCTTTGCGAGGACTAAATTTCTCGATTAAAATTACATTCTTGTTGGTACTTTCTTTGTCAAGAAGTCCATTTCTTGATGTTGGGTTATCACATCTGTTAGACCTAAGTTCATTACAGCTTAGGTGCTTATAACGATGAATAAAACAATCATTCTTGTGCTAAGGTGGTAAGGGTTCAAGGCCCAATTTGTTGAATTAATTTGTCTAGCCTATTTGTGATTGAAGTGAAGATTCTAATCTTCTTTCAAACGCTTAAAATCTGAGAGCAAACATCTATAAATATATTACATTCTTTCGGCCATGGTAGACATGTTTCATCTCCTGAATGCCATAGTCTACATAATTTGTGTCATCTTCTCAATTATGTTAGATTGGTCAATTTTGAAACATGTATATGTAATCGTATTGTTATTTGGGTTAATCATAAAGATCTTGCTCTTACACTCTAAGTATTGAATTGCGTGCTATCGGTTATAGAAATGGTGCTATATTATTAGGAGCATACAATGTCGTCATTTTCTACAATATATAGATTTCAATGTGGTAAATTTCTCGAACTGTGTGTCCTATATTTTACAAGTCTTTGTTAAGTTCCATTTTGTTATATGTAGATATACTGAATCACAGCTTTGCTAATGGCTTATTTTTCGCATATTAAATTTGTTTAGACATGTGTTTACTTTTAGCATATTACTTTTGTTTAGACATGTGTTTACTTTCAACATATTACTTTTGTTTTTATCTCAAAGATATGTTAGAGTTTAGGTTATGTAACCTCGTCTCCCGTTCGAGAGTGCTTATTTATAAATATCTTTGGAATAGCATATTTATAAGTGAGCGATCTCAAATTGTCCACGTTTTTGGGCGATTCGAGATATGTGGTTCGGGCAAGTTCTGAGCTATGTTGTACAACTCAGAGTTGATTTGGTAGCGTTTCCTGGTGTTCTCCGGATACACACCCTCTTGACTGTTGTCGAGACGCGTGTATCCGGAGAACAATGAAGATGTTCCAAATTTTCTCTGGTTGTACAACAAGAACTTGCTCGAACCACATATCGAATGGGATTAGGACCAAACCTATTTAGAGATTAGGGGTTATCGTTGGTGCGTATTTAGTTGGTCAATGATATTGCATGTTATGTAAACTACTAACTTGACCTTCTTGTGTTGCTATTCTTGCATTAGTACTTTAATGCTCATATTCTCTGTTGATGTTGTGAAATCTGAAACTTGTCGGATAAGAAAACTAAAAATGTCGCAACTAGAGCATCGGCTCGTCATGCGCAGATGCAGTAGAAGGTCTTCTTGAGGGCCAAGCATGGTTCCAACTACTCAAGGGCCGAGTAAGGTGAGGAAGAGCCGAGGACCAAACAAAGGGGCTACAGGAGAACGCCGCAGTTTCTCGCTTCAATGCTAGAAGTGCACGGGCCCTCCTAAGTACAAGGGGCGATACTGGGTCATTTATTGGCCAATTGGTGAGGAGAGAGTGCCCATAACAATTAAGGATTGGAGAAAGGATGTCGGTGGCGAGCGTAAGAATCGGTTGTGGGGCGAGGTTAAGAGTAAATGGATTATAGAGCAGACGATGAACCCACAATGAGACAGTGCGCCTTGAATAGGATGGGTGTGGCCTTGAGGCACTTCAAGACCCTTATGCACAATGATGCGTCTTTGAAAGGCCGTACACCATTCGAGAAGTATCCATTTGTGACCCTGATGTTTGGGCGGAGTTCACGAGGATGAAGGGTAATGCGAGGCAACAAGCCTTGGAGAGAGGAACACCGCTGTCCGTGAGGCTTAACACGCACCCGCACCACCTCGGTACATGCGGCTATGAGGAAGAAGGCGAGTGGGCGCGACAAGCCGAGGAGTCGCTAACTCCGGATGGTGATGCCTTACTCCCATATCTCGAGGAGCGGCACGCATCGCTGTATTAGCGAGGACAAAGAACCCTCGACGGCGGCTTGTAGTTGCAAACCACGCTACCGCTCAAGTCGTCTCTACCATCGTAAGACATCTAACTTAGTACAATACAATTGACCCAACTTGTTGTATTTCAAATCTAATTAGTGCTCGCTTATTACGAGAAGAGGTAAGCCATGAAAAGAACGGGGACCTTCTTGAGCCAAGGGTCGCAGGACATCACGTCGTCTGCGATCGGAAGTCCGACCATAAGGGCGGGTGCTTGCCGAGGGGCGGGACACACGAAGAAGTCCTACTTTCAAGATGACTCTGCAGTGCCAACTCAAGGTCATGGCGAGCACGTCTTGGGCGCCTCAACGCACTAAGGAGCGGTGAGGAGGAGATTAAGGAGGAGATGAGGGGGATGCCGCACGTGAGGAAGAGATAAGAGGGAGATGAGGGGAGATGGCGGCACGTGAGGATCGCTGAGGGCGAGATGATGGCGATGATTTCCCAGTCGAGCGGATGCCCTCGACTCTCGTGAGAAGTCTGTGCCCGACCTATCACCGCGGTTCCAAAATGATCTGACCGGTCCCCAGTGAAGGTAATAATTAATTTTTCCCGAGTTCAAGCTACGAGTGTAACTCCCGCAATGTTTTTCAAGTTGTACACTTCTTGCGTGTGCTGCGGTGCCACTCACCATCTTGACGGAGGATGGATTTCCGTCGAGGTCGCACGCGAGGTTGCATTTCCATGCAGCGAGACCGACCTTGTGCATGGTCACTGTGGGAAGGGCTACATGAGGTGCGGGTGGACTCGTCCACGAACACTTCTTATCACATGTGCTCGATTTCCCCCCAACGAAGATATCACCACTCTCGGGCAAGCACGCATGTCGTTCATCAAGTGGCCCACGACGGGTGTCGTCTTGGTCAAGGTAAAAAGTCCTCCACGTCTTCTCTACCATTCCAAAGATTACTCTGCGATAAGTTAAATATATCTGCGTTAGCCGTAGGTTCCTCCCACGCCGCTCCTGCTCCTGCTCCTGCGCTTTGATCCTGCTCCTGCTCCTCCGCTTTGCTCCTGCTCCTCACGCCTCGATCCTGCTCTGCTACACTTTGCTCTCGCCTCCGTAGAACCACAGAGGCCTCCGAGACTCCGTACAACCACAAGAGGCCTCGAGACTCCTTCCGCCAAGAGGGCAAGTCGACAGAGGCCACAATACCCTTAAGGTACTGAAAAGCCCATGCCCGACCTCGGACACTCCTTGAGCCCGAGAAGAAGAGTCGGCCAGAGCCCACAGGCACCTGTATGATTATAAGGCCTCTGAGCATGGAAAGCCCCGATTGCATCGCATTTAACCGAATGAGCTAGGCAAGTGGACTCGCCTCCTCCATGGATGGTACCTTGATAAGGTGAAGGGGAAGAGCGTCGAGTCGACTTCAGCGTGAAGTATAAAATGGTACATTTTCACCGCGAGAGAATGGAACATTCCCGTCGATTTTGAGGATCTATTCGTGTGTACCAAATGAAAGCCGTCGATATTTCTACTTTACGATCATGGACGCTGTGAGTATCACACCATATAGCTTGCGCCATGACTTTTATAGGATTTTGCATTATGTTTTCTCACATTCAACACGAGTTGCGGGATAATGAGACAACGAGCCGTGATTTAATCTACACGAAGTTGGGTTTGTCGACCCGAGCTTGTGTCTGCGATCATGGCTAGGCTTCAACCGGGTTCGTTGCTAGCTACATCAAGGGGTATTGCAAGTCGAGTCGAAGAAGGACTTCATTGTATTGCCGCACCACGAGGAGTAAGTAGTACTTTTCGATTCAATTACTTATGCGCACTTAAAACCGTCTCAGAACTTATTTCCTTGCACTACATTTTATTTAATAAGCAACCATTGGGTTCTACTCGTCCTCGTTAAAGTGAAAACACATCTACACATTTAACTCGATCGAGAAGAGACCGATGGCATCTGTGATCAAGCCTCCTTTGCGATAAGCGCATTATTGAAACCTAACACATCGAGGAATTTAACTACGTTTATTTTTTTGACTCAATGGTGCTCTCCAATGTATGTAGGGTTTCTCGGACTATGTCGATGAAGGAGGGCCGCACGACGACAAAAAGGGCAAGACACCTTGCAGATAAGCGATTTAAGGTACAAGTGCCTAGCATATATATGATTAATTTTTTGACATCTAATCTTCGTGGGCTGAATTTCTTTTCTTTCTTCAGAAGGCCATCAACAGGCAGCGGTGACCATTCTTGCTTCTATGTCATGCAAGACATGCTCATCGTGATCGACAACTCACACCATTTCCTAAGGTATAATTTTCTATCTGACCAAGTATTAGATTTATGAAGTAATACAAAATAATTCTATTGGAACACTGCCATTATCTAAAAGCACTAGTATTA
Organism: Guadua angustifolia; assembly: GCA_036346375.1. Taxonomy (NCBI): domain Eukaryota; kingdom Viridiplantae; phylum Streptophyta; class Magnoliopsida; order Poales; family Poaceae; genus Guadua; species Guadua angustifolia. The sequence goes on along the minus strand of JAYEVE010000715.1, from coordinate 40,373 downwards.
GTTAGCTCTACATGAAACACTAGTGTGGTCCAATCCAAAACGTGAAGCTTCTAAAAGATTGTGCTACATGACGTAATATTGTTCCATTTGAATTTTAGTAGAAAATTACATCACTATATTTTTGCTTGGCCTTAGGAGTATCTGTTTTAAAATATTTGTTATTTGAGAATCAAAAGATAGAATCAATAAAAAGCGAGAGAAATTTCACCTCTTACATTATGTGTCTATTGTTTTTGATCCCGCGATTGCGTCTATAATTTGTGATTGATGTATGCTCGTTACAACGTTTTACAACGCTATAGACAAATATAATGGCATGAAGGAGTAGCTTTTACATTTGTCCTTTCAACGCATTGAGGCATTACTCAATGTCTTTACTAGAATATTAGCTTCTCACATTTGGAATTTTTTACATTTTTGAATTAATCTTTTATAATCCAAATATTTTCTAAACACCTTTCGTAGTTCCCGTCTATTTTTGTGATTGCCCCTAATACTTATCTATGTTTCCCTAATTTTATGTACGTGCATAATAATATACATAGCCTTTTACATAGAAATTTTGAAACTGAAATTAATCTGATCATTTACATTTTTGCGTAAGATCAATATCCCCGAAGAGTTTAGACAACAAAGCACTCAACAATTTACGAGACCACTTATGCGCTGGTACCGATTAGAAGTTATATCGAGGATGGCGGGTTTAGAGATCTGACGCATCGTACTAGTCCATATGTAAACAATATAATATATGTCAATGTGATATGTATCGAGAGAAGTCCATGTCTTGATTGTCATGTTTGTGTTGTCTATTGTGAACGACTATGATATATATGTGTTGTAATTAAAGCGTTTACTTACGTGAATGTGATATATGCATCCCGTCTTACGTGTTGTGAATGTGATGATATATATATTGTGCATATTGTTTTAATCAGGCTTTTTTGGAGAAATTGCAAAATGGCACACCCCAATGGGTCATCGAATCGGTTCTTTAAGGAAGTGATTGTGATGATACCATCATCAGAATCGGTTCTTTAAGGGAAGTGATTCTGATGACCACCTCATCAGAATCGGTTCTTTAAGAAAAGTGATTCTGATGACACACTCATCAGAATCGGTTTTTTAAGGAAGTGATTTCGATGACCTATCATCGAATCGGTTCTTTAAGAAAAGTGATTCTGATGACACAATCATCAGAATCGGTTCTTTTGTGGAACCGATTCTGATGAGTATGTCATCAGAATCACTTTTCTTAAAAGAACCGATTTTGATGATGGGGTCATCAGAATCACTTCCCTTAAAGAACCGATTCTGATGATGGTATCATCACAATCACTTCCCTTAAAGAACCGATTCTGATGACGTTTTATCACGATCGGGTCAAAACCGATTCTGATAGCTCCACCTCATCACTATCGAAGGACATCGTATCTGCGACTAGAACCGATTCTAATGATAAAAAAGAACCGATTACGATGTGCGTTCATCTGCGAGAGTGATACCAAGTTCTATATAACTTTGTTTTCAAACATAAAATTATATGCTATAGCATCAAGCCATTCAACTATGTGGGATTTATGATTAATATGTACAAACAATACAAGCAGCCCTATAGTCACGTGTTGTATTATGCATGGCTGACATCTAGTGATCTTGGCACAAGAAACAGTTTCTCCTTTCGACGCATTGTCATTCCAAACACATCTGTCATATCAATGTCCTTTGTCTCCAGCCCATTTGGAAGCTCCCAGTCAAAGCAGTAAACAAGGTTCGCTAGCATGATCTCAATAGAGGTCATCCCAAAATTAATCCCAGGACAGATCCTTCGCCCAGCTCCAAAGGGCACAAATTGGAAATTTGTCCCCTTGAAGTCGACAATTGTAGTGCTGTCCATGAATCTCTCTGGCATGAACTCATCTGCCTTCTCCCATGACATGGTGTCTCTACCAAGAGCCCATGCATTAACGATAATACGTGTTTCAGCCGGTATCGAGTAACCATTGACATCACATTTGGTCATGGAGAGGTGTGGGAGGAGGAGTGGTCCTGGTGGGTGTAGCCGGAGTGTCTCTTTTATGACAGCTTTTAGGTAGATCATGCAATTCAGGTTATCCTCCGTGACCATTTGTTGGGCCTTAGGTGTGTGCTTCCTAACCTCAGCTTGTAGTTTGGTCATAAGGTGTGGCTTTCAGTATGAGCTCAGCCATGGTGAATTCTAGGACTATGTATGATGTGTCTGTGCCTGCTACAAACATGTCCTGCATGGATTGAAAGCATCAGCATGAAATCAGATATTGAATAGATATGGAATATAGGATGTCGAAATGGAACAACAGGGGTGTCATTCCACCATAATTTTACATATACAAATTCAAACCAAATTGGAGTATATTTTTAGAAAATTTCAGTTTTAGGGTATATATACCTATCTATAACAATTCTAATGTAACGCATATCTTTGAGAAAATGTATTTGAATTCAAAGATTTTGAATGAATTTAGATCACATGCTTTGCTGATTTATATATATATAATCACCGCATACCTACGACCAAACTACCATAAAAAAGACAGCTCTAGTTTGAATTTCAGTTCAAACTTGTTTGAACTGGTTAGTAAACTATTTAAAATCTACACCCAACAAATTTCAAACCTTTTCACATGTGATAGAAAGGGGAAATACCCGTTTTAGACCATGGTGCCCAGGCATCGTGGTGTCCCAAGTAATTATACTATGTATATCAGTATATGTATATATATTAGCAAAGAGTAAAAAATGAATTACTTCCTTCTGTGCTTATATAATACTAGTATTCATTTGGTTGTAAATCTTGTGAAATTTTCTTGTCCTGCTATCTATGGACCAAGCAAAACTTGCTATATATGCTTCTATGCGCGTGAGTTAGAATATTCAGATAATCTCTCTGTTAGCGATCGAGTTCATAATAATTTTGAAGGAAAAACATTGAAACACACATAATTAAGCTTGCTAGCGTCTGAGGGGGATTTAAGTTACCATCAAGATGACCTTGACATGCTCTCTAGTGAGATTGTACTCCTGTTGAAGAGAGAGCAGAACATCTACGAAGTCTCGCTCGTGATCTTCTTGCTGATCAAGCTTGTCGTGATGACCTAGTGATGATTTGCTTGCGTGGTCGTCTATGATCACGTCGAGCAACTCGTCCCATCTCTTCTTCAACTTCTTGGTCTTGTTGTACACCACTCTTGCGAGCAGATCTATCTTTGTTAAGCTTGGGAAGTAGTCTTCTAGGTTGAAACCCCCAAACTGAGCCACGTTCCCGTCGATGAGCTCCCGGAACAGCTTGTTCCGGCCTTCCTCCCGGAAGAACTTCCCCGACACGGCACGGCACACAATATCATTTGTGAACGAGTTGAGCAGCTCGGTCATGTCGACGACAGCACGCGTGGCCGCCGCCTCCTGGATCCTGGCGATCACCAGACTTACCTCCTCTTCACGAGCACGGCGAAACGAGTGAACCTTCTTGGCACTCAGCAGATGCGTGGTGACGAGCTTCCTCACGTGCCGCCAGTACTCGCCGTAGGGGGCGAAGGCGATGTCCGACGATCCATTGACGAGGATGTCCGCGACCATGGACGGTGGCCGTGTGGCGAAGACGTGGTCGTGCGTGCGCAGGATGTCCTCGGCGGCGTGCGGGGATGAGACGACAAGGTTTCGCACCTGGCCGAGTTGGAGGAGCATGAGGCCGTCTTGGCCATGCTTCTTGGCAAGGTTGGCGAGGGAGACATGAGGGTCGGAGCCGACAAGGTGCATGTGCCCTATGACCGGGAGCCCTGGAGGCGAGGGAGGGAGCTTACCATGGTTGAGTTTCTTGCGTGCTGATCTTCTGCTTGTTGACATGCAGTAGTGCAGTAGCAAGACGATGAGGAGAGGGAAGAGCAAGAGATAGAGCAATGCTTGTGGGGATACTGTGTGCGATAATGCTTGTACGAATTGAGCCATGACCTGCATAACACAGATAGCAATACTACTTAGCTATATGCCTGCAAGTGGTGTACGTCTAGTAGTGCAAGAACTAGCTAGTGCCCCTCTAGCTTGCTGCATCCTTTTATAGCTGAGATCGATCACTAACCGACAGACGAAAAAAAGAAGGACCTTACGATAGATCATGCATGCCTGAGCTAGCAGTGAGCTATTTGAAGTTATATTCTTCTTAAGTGTGGAGAAAGTCGTTATTTTAATCATGTAGCTGTAGAGGATTGATGAGTTGTTGCCGTGCTGCTGCTTGCTAACCTCGTGCTTTTGTCCCCATGCATCATCAAAGGTTATCTAGTACTGCTCGGCGGCCTTCGTGGTTTCACGACAGATGTAAACCTGCTATATATGCCGAATCTGCCAAACGAGTATGCATGCTGATGATGTAAGCGATGACTTAAGCGACCGACTCGACCTTCGCTTTACACTCGTTTGATAGTTAATCTTTCGGAGACCGTTTATGTTTTAAACCAAATGTCGATCGGATTTACGATCCATTTGAACCTCAATAATTTTTTAGTAACACGTGTGCCACTGCCTTTGTGTAAACGAGTCGACAAACCAGTCGGAGGTGCTGGAGACCGGTGGCGCGACGCCGGCGTTGGCGAGCGCGGCAAGAAGCGTATGCTGTTCCCAGGCGCCAGTGCCGGGGACTGGAGCAGAAGGAGACACGCCCGGAGCAGGGCCAGGAGTCGGGGACGCGATGTAGGCCTAGTGAGGCGGAGTGCCGGGCCGCGGACCCAGAACGCCAGCACCTGGGCCCGAAATGGCATGGGCCAGGCCTGCACCATCCCGGTCCAGGGGTTATAGCCAGAGGCCCACGGCGCCTGGGGTCGGGGAGCAGACGCGAATGGCGGCGGAGCAGATCCGCCGGCAGCGGATCCTGAGGGGAAGCCAGTGGCGGAGCCGCGGCCGCGCTTCTTCTTGTAGCGCGATTTGGAGCCACGGGTGGGGAAGCTGGTTGGGTAGCCGACGCCGGAGCCGCCGGAGCTGGGGCAGCCGGAGGGCCGCCGCCGCCGCCAGAGGAGGGACGCCGCTACAGGCGACCATGGCGTGGTAAGTAGCCATCTTCTGGTGTTCTGTGGCGTAGAGCTCCTCGAGGAGGAGAAAGGAGCGGGCGGAGAGGAACGTGTGAGGGGGCTGCTTGTCGGTCATGCCGGGGATGAGGTGGCGGAATTTGTCATTGAGACCGCGGAGCATGTTCAACCCGACCGGGTCGGAGACGGATGGCCGACGTCGCGCAAGGCGCCGGCCGAAGTTGCTTCGACCGAGGTGTACTCGAAATGGTCATATCACCGACATCTGAGCTCGAATTCAGCTTCCAGGTAGACGGCACGGTGAAGATGATTGCCGCGGAAGATGTCGACGATGCTGGTCCAGATGGCGTGCGTCATGGCGTCAGGAACGCGCACGATGTCGAGGACGTCCTTGTGAATGGAGTTGTAGAACCAGCTGAGAAGGCACTGGTCCACCATCACCCAATCGTTGTCGCGGCGCTGAAGAGGAGTTGGGGGCGCGGCGATGTGCGAGTGGAGACCGAATTTGCCGATGACCGCGTTAATGAAACACCGCCACTCCGGGTAGTTGGGATCAGCTATGCTGAGGACAACAGGGACATGGGACTTGATATTGACAGTCTGAAGAGCCGCGGCAGGGGAGGGCTGGGGAGGAGTAGAATCGGCAGCAGACGCAGAGGACGAGGAGTCGTTGCTGCTAGGACGAGGGCTCGACGTCGAAGAGGGGGTTGGTGGCCATGGCAGCGGAAAGGAGGTGAGCGCGGAAGAACAGGGAGGATCAAGCCGCACTACTGATACCATGTAAACGAGATTGGATCCAACAACGGATTGTATTGATCTCAAGTGTATAAATAATACATGTACAGAAGACTCAATCGGAACTAACATGCACGAAGCCTACGGGAAGCGAGAGCGCAAAAGTCTGTGATGCTAAGCGGAAGGCCGTTCAAGCATGCAGTCGTGGGCGACGGAAGAATCGGTCGAGACGGCCTCACAACACTTTGAAATAAGCATAATATTTGATACGTTAAATATAGAAAAATATTTGATCACACATTGATCTGCACACGCCGCATATCAGCAATTTTTACTTATATGTGGGCTACTGCTCTTTTATTTATTTATTTTATTTAATAAATTTTACTAGAGAGATTCATCAAACACACACACACACACACACACACATATATATATATATATATATATATATATATATATATATATATATATATATATATATATATATAAGTATTAGACTTGTTCAGGACAGGATCTCCCAGGCTCAACCGTGTCAGTAACTTCAGAGAGCATTGCTTCTCCTCCATTTACATAAGTTCCTTTCTTTTCTTTGCATGGATGCAGCTGGAAGATGCCCAACCATTTGCCACAATTGCTTGTTGAGCCTCTTCACCAGTTTTTTTTTTTGCTCGTGATTCCCTCGGTAGGGAGGAAGAAAACGCAGACTTGCAGGCTTGCAGCGTGGAAAGGAAACTGACGGAGATTGGAGCAAAAAGAACCTGAGGTGGCTGCGTGGTTGCGTGCTTGGGAGAGTACGGTATTTTGTACTGTCTTAGCGCTGGGCCCTATATACACAGTAAACGTCATATTGACCCTGTTTGCAGCCTTGCATGATATTGCTCCTTTTTTAATTTAAAAAATTGGCTGAGTTTTAACATTTATTAAGAAGAAGAGAACAGCCACTGAGCTATAAACAAGAACACACACATATTACACACGCACGCACGCACACCTTACGTGAAAGAGCATAGTGTTGTAAGCACCTGAACGAGCAAGGTTCGAACTTGAGTGACCTGCGTGCCACCGCGACCCTCTGACCACCGAGCAGAAGCTCGGTTCTCAAGATATAGCTACTAAAACACTGTTCTGCAGAGAAGAAAACACTTGCACCACACGCAGTTACAGCAATTGCAAGATTTGTTCCACCGCATTTTTTTTTTACATACCAACGTACACCCCCACACACTACACCACACGCGCACGCATACACAAACACATCATCTACACACGCCAAGAAAACTTTTTTTGAGGTTGTAAGACTTTTCAAGCGTAGAGACACACTAATGACTATCTCACTAGTACGCCCAAATTATTACTGATGAGTAGGAACCCTTGAACGCAGACAGGCTACTACCTGACAAATGGTCGGACTAGCTATGTTCTCTGTTTCCTAAGTACGGAGTAGTATACTTAAGAGCTGACAACGATAATTGTGGAATCCAAGAACAGGGCTATTACATGACAAGTGGTCGGACTAGCTATGTTCTCTATTTTCTAAGGACATGTACAATAGTACTAACTATAAGAAATATCTATATCATCTATAGATAACATATAGACAACCCTTTCAATAGATTAGCTATAGCATTGTCTATAAAATAAAATATTAGCCCACATGTAATAGATAATAAATACCTTAGAATCAGTTATAGTCGACTATACATTAAGAATAGTACTATATCTCTCTCCTCATTTTGTCTCTTCCACCTAAGAAAATCTTTGAGATAAGATCCTTATAAATGGCGGGTGACACCATTGCACATACCTAAGTAGTATACTTAAAAAAATAGCTAACAACGATAATTGTGGAATCCTAGAAGCTACGATTGATAGTGGCCATGTAAAATTAGCCGTCGTTACTCCAGCATCAATCAAGCGTACTGTAGCGATTGTCCAGCAAGTCAAACAAATATTTAAGTGCTGTACCGGCCGAGGAAATGCCACAACCTTACAAACTACCGAACTGTTCGAAACGAGACGAGGAATCCTATTCATGCAAGCGATCGGTGTCGCCACTAGAGGTGGACGTCGTGCCGGGCCGGGCACGGATCCATCGTGCTTCGGGTTTAAACCGTGTCGGACCGCGACGGCCCATCGTGCTCACCGCCGCCGGCTTAGGTTGCCTTCGCCTTGGCGAGCCCAAGCACGCCCATTTGCGCTTCGTGCTCGCCGTTGCCGTGCGGCCCAGCGTCCGCCCATTTATACTATTACTATAAGAGAAAATGATCACAGATTGATTTCTTTTTATTTATTTAGGACTTTCTTTTCTCCGGTCAAACAAAATTCTATTATGTTTATTCTTCTCGATTTCTTGATTCAGTTGTTCTTCTAGTCACATGCATACAATATACATTTACTCCTTGATTTGCTCATCCACACGCATAACACAGTGCGTGCTGTTTCGAACGTCTTGCCAAGCACGGCCCGATGTCGTCTTGCCGAACCGCCCATCGCCCATCGGTTGGCGAGGCCGGACGGTCCGCATAACCGTGCGTGCGAGCCCAGCCGTTTAGAACAAAGATCTGCGTGCGGGCGGACCTGCGTCGGGTCGGACGTGCCTCATGCCGGCCCAAAAAAGCCCGGCCCAGTGCCCACCTCTAGTCGCCACCAACGGTTGCGTGAACAGATGCAAACCCCAGCTATGCAAAGGAAACATGACGATAGAAGAGCAAGCATGTAAACCGTATCATACAGACAAGAACAAATCTTCTGATCAAACGGTACAGATTTACCGAAAGTTCTCACTGTGAACGAGCCTAGTCTACCTCCTGTTTGGAACGCCAAAAATGCATATCCATTATCCAACATCGACTGCCTAGCGTGAAATAACCTGTTGACATAGACAACATTTTCGCAGGACAAAAACCTAGTTCATCCTCCTGACGAGCTCGTTGATGTAGTTCTCACGGTTGCCGGCGTCACCACCCTCAACATAATGATTCCTCTTCTTCTTGAGGCCACCAAGCGGCGCCTTGAGCTTGAATGGCCAGAGGAAGTTGTTGGCCTCCTTGAAGTGCGGCCCAACAGTCATGATCTCATGCACGAGATCCTCGATGCAGATTATGTTGTTCTTACCTAAGCCCTAATGGGTGGGCAGTAGGCAGGCGAAAATGACTCTGATTCGCATTAAAATGAAAAACATCAAAATCAATGGGCAACTTATAGATGCCAAACCTGTTCAATGACATTGTTGTTGGTCAGAGGAATCCTCTGCTTGTTGAGCTTTCCATAACCCCTCTTGTAGATCAATTCCCTGACGCTCTTCAGGTTCGGGTACCTGATGGTACACAGAATCATCAAATCAGCAAAGTTCAAAACAAAAAAGCTTCAACAACTAGCAAAATCAAAAGATGTGCATCAGGTCACTGGGCATGTTTGCGAGCACAGGGAAAGATCGGGATCCCACCCCATTCCCAGGGTTGGAAACCCACGTGAGAATTTACCCCAGCCCCGGGCCAACTTGAGTGGACATTTGGATGACTGCACAAGCCCAAATATCCCATTCCATCCCGGGCATTCCACTGGGGAGGGAAAAAAACCTCCTGAGTCATGGTTTTTTTTGCCCCAGCTTCTCTCTTCACGATTCTGAATCGCGATCTACCCCCCCCCCAACACAAACAGAGCTCTCCTCCCCTCTCTCCGCACACATCCACATCTGCATGTTGTCGCTTCGTCGGCGATGACCAGAGCATCGACTAGGGCAATGTCACCATTCAGACATCACTTGCTGTTCGCCAACTGCTGGCCGTTGTCGCCGACCGTGTCGGTGTCGTGCCGCAGCAGATCTTGGCATTCCTCGTGCGCCCGTGCCGGGCATGCCGCATGCTCCTCGACGAGGGGACCGACATCACCACCACCGTCCCGTGAGAGGACCCTGACTACTACGTCATCGCCGTCCTTCGCCGCGAGAAGAAGACAGCTGCGACTACTGAGGACATAGTTGTGCCCTCAGTGCCACCACCAAAGAGGAGCATCCTGAAGCGCCTTCTGCTAACAGATCTGGCCTCCCTCCTCAAGAGCAGCATGTCTTCACCCTAGTTCTGGATTTGAATGAAACTCTTGTATATTCAGATTGGAAGGTGAACGTTTGTGTTTTCTACTAAGTTTCAATCTTGTTATTCACTATGCACCCTATGCACTGTGCAATATGAGCCTAAATCATTCAGTAATATCCCAGAAATGTGCACTTGAACCTTAACATCTGTGCTGTACGGCAGAAACCCAAATGATCTTGTGCTTATTTAAGTTTTGAGTTCTGATGCTAATCTCCCTTCAAACTGAACTAAAAAGGGACAACCTGGAGCAGTATTTTAAATTGTTTTACTAATTTGTATGTTCGACTGGAAGCATGTGGTTTTGTTTTTCTTCAGTTCACCCATTGGCCAACTTGATCTTTGGTTCTCATGGATCAGTTTCATGGCTGCCATTAATATTTAATATTTACCACTTACCAGATTCTTAATTTCCTCATTTTCAATTTCCTTTCCTTTTTCCCAGTATGTTTTTATATGTCCTCCAGCATGTTTCTTTCATCAAATATTTGTTCTGAAAACAAGAGAATCATTTGATGTAGTTTGGGTGGATGTTTTATATAACATTGCCAAATCTTTTAGAAGTCTTTGTGCACTTTATATGTTCGTCCGCGGAGGAGCTGAGGACTGCTTGATGATATAATTACTCCCACCTTTGAAATACCACCTAAACAAACAATACTCATTTATCACTTTGGATACACTCATATACTAATTATAAGATATTCCAATGTGATCCACATGAAAAAAATTGCAAGCGAGTACATAGTTTTTAGCGTATTTTGCAAATACCTGCATATATGCACATAAAAAGAAATGTCTAAAAAGTGTACACACTACCTCTTGAAAAATGTAAATACCACCTCGATGGTCTTATATACTCGTATACTACACATACATACTCTCCGTTGCACGAGATACTCCCTACGTTGTGAGATACAGCATAGGGAGTAACTACTCCCGAAAGAAGAAAAGAGGCTTATACATATATATGTATATATGGTAGCGCTAATCTGCGCTTGCGCGCAGCTCTACCTATTCTACGCGCGAGCCGTAACCCCCGTGTCGCAGAACTAGCCGCCATCATATGGCCCAAAAACACATAAGACCAATCTAGCAGTAATTAAGGCGTCATAACATGTAAACCATTTACGACCAAATGCTTACTGTGAACGCAAATCGATAGTAGATGATGTATGTGTGCCAATTAATAAATGTGTTTAATAGTTTGTACATGAATATGTTTCTTCTTTGCTTTAGCCATAACTTTTTATTGACAGCTTCAATTCACAAACGGTTTTTCACTAGTAGCTTACTAACGACGACAGCTACAAATTATATAAGTCTCAGCACATAAATCAAATTTTACTATCCATATACATAGATGTTACTATCAGTATACATAGATTTTACTACCATACCAAAGGTTCAAAGAATTGCGTCATGACAGAAAATCTTACGATACATTCGGTAAAATAGCAGTAAAAACTCGTCCATGCATCATTTATTAGCGAGACTTATATCATTATGTTGCTCTCATCATTAGTAAACTACTGGTAAAAACCAATTGTGAATCGGAGCTGCCAATAAAAAAGTATGACCAAATCAAAGAAAAACATATCCTAGTTCAAACAAGAGAAATAATTACTAGTTTACGTAGCATGACCAACTAGTAAATGCATTTCCTTGTTTGTACATGAATCTGTTTATTCTTTGATTTAGCCATAACTTTTTATTGACACCTCCGATTCACGAACGGATTTCACCATTAGTTTACTGCTAACGAGAGCAACATATTGATATAAATCTCGCCAATAAACGCCACATGAATCAGATTTTACTAACCGTATACATAGATGTTACTATCGGTATACATAGATTTTACTACCATACCAGAGGCTCAGCAGCCTGTGCGGTAGTAAAATCTTATAATACATTCGGTAAAATAGCAGTAAAAACTCATTAGTGCAGCGTTTATTAGCAAGACTTATATCATTATGTTGCTCTCATCGTCAATAAACTACTGGTAAAAACCGTTTGTGAATTAGAGCTATTAATAAAAAAGTATGACCAAATCAAAGAAAAACATATCCTAGTTCAAACAAGGAAAAACATTACTAGTTTACATAGCATGACCAACTAGTAAATACATTTTCTTGTTTGCACATAAATCTGTTTTTTCTTTGATTTAGCTATAACATTTTATTGACACCTCCAATTCACGAACGGATTTCATCATTAGTTTACTGCCAACGAGAGCAACATATTGATATAAATCTCGCCAATAAACCCCACATGAATCAGATTTTACTAACCGTATACATAGATTTTACTATCGGTATACATGGATTTTACTATCATACCAGAGGTTCAGCAGCATATGCAGTACTAAATCTGTCACTGGATAGCAAAAATTATTGTTTAATAGGACTTATATCATTTTGTTCCTCTCATCATTAATAAGCTACTGGTGAAAATCATTTGCAAATCGAAGCTACCAACAAAAAGATATGACTAAAACAAAGAGAAAACATATTCATGTACAAACTACCAAACACATTAACTAGTTGATTTGAACACATAACTAGTGCAGTCCATTTCGCGGCCCAAAACCATCTTCTCATCATGCATCCATTCAACAGCGTTAATAATTACGCTGCATGGCTCGGTCTGACTGACTGATCGCACGTAGATTAGACTATTCTACACACACATATAGAAGAGATGAATTTTCCAAACAAGTAAACTAATACACATTCCAAATATAGATCAAACAAGCATGGATGAACAAAAAAAATAGACGGAACAAGAATGACAGTGAAGTTCAAAACTTGTTTGCAAAAATAGTTTCGCATTCTCAAAACACAGTATAAAATAGGCAAAACCTATAAATAGTCAGACAAGTTTGTATCTCCAATCAAAATTGACATCATGTTACATTAGCATACAGTTCAGCAAAGTCACTTTATTATAGAGAAGATCTTGGGAAAGCTACTTAAGGGGGTGTTTGGGACAGCTTCAGCTCCACCAAAATCTGTGGAGTTGGTGGAGCAAGGTATTTCTAGCTCCAGAAATTTGTGGAGCTGGAGTTGTGAGTACATTAAGAGTGTTTAGGTAGATCATCTTGTTTACATTTTAGACTAAAAATATAAACTTAATTTACTTTATTTTAGCCTATAAGTTTCAGATCTGAGCTGGAGCTCTCCCAAACAGGGCCTAAGTATTAGGTGGGAAAGGTGGAAATACAACTAGGCATCTATGGATTACAACAACAGCAATACAATCATACAAGTGTGATTTGATGCAGCTAAACATAAACAGACCATGTGCTCACATCACCTAGAGAATAGAACTTACCCATATGCAACATATGGCTCAACCCTGCGCAGCATGTTAATGGTTGCCTTGTTAACCTTGAGGAAGACACCATTGAAGATCTGCAAAACCAAGCCATTCAACACAAATATTACCAACCTCACAATTACAATGATAATCACATTTCAGAGAACCGATTCACCAACTGGCCTGCCTCAACCGCAGGAGCTGCAAGATCTTCCTGGTCTTGGGGTGCATGGCATTGATACTACAAAAGGCATTTCACAATATTAGCATCTAAGCAAACCAAGAGAACAAGCAGATGATATGATGCAGTGCCCTACCCGCGGATGCGGATGACAAACAATAGCTTAGCCTCAGGGCTCACATAGAACCCACCCTTCATCCGGGCCTCACGCTTCAGCTGCACAAGTTCCTTCTCCTGCTCCAAGTAAACAGAATTCACAACAAATCCACAAAAGTCCTAAACTTTTTTCAGAAAACACCATTCTTTCAATCTCAGCAAACAGCATTCAGACAGAAATAAAAATTTAAAATGACAAACATTTCCCAACACTCGCAACAGAACTAGGTAGGAATCATCATCAAAGCATTTAATCATAACATCGCTAAACAGAGCACATGAATAACGCAAAAAAGTATTAATCAATAAGATATGTGCCCAACAAATAGTTCGAAATTAATCTAAACCGAACTTGTGATCACGCACGCCGTAAGCCCAAGGTCATGCAAACCACAAATGTATCCCACGTAGAAAGCCCAAAGTATTTGCCCAACAAAACTAAAAAACATACTCATCACCCATTTAGCCACGTCTCACTATCTCAACACATCATCAGAGGTAACAATCCAATTATAACCAATCACTTGCTCATAACAGATTTCAACGAACAATTCCTAAATGCCAGACGTCCAGTCGGCCAGATCGAACGCAGACACGACATCGCAGGAGCAAATATAACGAATCTAGCCAGCACGCAACAGCGAGGAGGCATCATCATCAGATCGGGTCCGAGGTTGCGAGGGGCCCGGGGAGCTCACCTGGGCGTCGTACTCCTGGGCGTACTGCTTGGCGCGCGCGAAGATGAGCTTGCGGCTCTCGGAAGCCTTCTTCCTCGGCGAGCGCCACGCTCTTCTTCTCCGCGGCCCACTGCTCCTCCGCTTCCGCTTCCGCAGCACCGACTCGGGCACCACCGCCGCCTTCGCCTCCGCCGGCGCCATCTGCTCAACAGAGGAAACGAAACCCTAGCGCTCAGATCCACACGGAAGAAAGCAGGAGGCGAGCTCGCGCTAGGGTTCGAGGGCGGAAGCTTACCGCGATGTGCTGTGTGGGAAAGGAGAGGAGGCGAGGTGAGAGATGGGTGGGAAATGGCGGCTGGGAGGGAGGGGATAAATGGAGGGGAGGGGTTTCGGGCTGCTAGGCTTAGGGTTTCGGCGCCCTCGTGCTGGGGATCAAACGGCTGGTTAGGCGAGCTGGTGTGCAAACGGAGGGCCCCCGGCCTGTTTACCAGGTGGCAGGGGTTTAAGGTTTATTCCCAGTGGACGATGTCGTATTTCAAAATCTAAGATAGCTATGTAGGATAAATAAAACATCCTCTTCAGTACATAGTATCATGCTACAGTATCCAAGACAGCATGTATCCATTAAATTGCTGCATATGCTATAATCAAATGTATCATGTGAACGCGTGGAGAAGACACCATAGCGACCCCAGTACGATGTCGTCCAAAAACCAAGGTGTTGGATATGGAGCCGAAGCAGTATCTTCAGGATAATACCGCACTGCTCTCTCTCCTCTTTAACTCATATACCACATCAGCAACCTGTCCTATATGGCAAGCATTAAATGAGGAAGACATCATGCACTGGGAATAACCTAAGCACAGTTCATTTTAGGGTGTGTTTGGTTAGATGTACGAGGGTGAACTGAACCGTCTTGCATAGGATCTGGTTTTGTCTCTGCGTTTGGTTGGCTAAACGGAACCATTTGGTACAGCATGAGATGGTACAGATTCTTGGAATATTCTAAAAAGATGTTGCACCATCCCGTACGGGCAATTTGGCCGAACCAATTGGCTCAGAACCGGATCGTTCACTCGCACCATCTCTTAAACCAATCTCATCCGTCAATCCAATCTCATCCCTTTAACCAAACATCATCTCATACCATCCTGCATCATTCCATCCAATCAACCAAACAAAATCTTGTATCATTCCATTCAAACAATCAAATACTTTCCCTATACCATCTCATCCAGGATCATCCCATCCATCCTGTACCATCCCATCTCATTCATCCTCGTACATCCAGCTAAACGCACCCTAGGTACGGCTAATAAACGGGTTATGTCATGCCAGCTCATTTGCCGTGTCCTCGGCTAAGCACGACATAGTGGCCTCACGGGTTGTGCTGTACCGGCACACGCCCACGTGGACCGATAGGTCGAAACAGACCGAGGCTAACCCATTTGCCTATTTGGCACTAAAAAATTCAAAAAAAATAGAAAATCATATAAGTACAAAAAAATACAGAAAAAATTTAAAAAATCTAGAATAATTAAACAAACTCAAAGGAACATAGAAAAACTTTTAAAAAATATATGTAAATTAGGACAAAAGCTAATAATTGAAATTATATAATAATCTTTATTAATGTTTGGCTACCTCGTTAAAAACTTTGCTAAGTAAAAATCAATATGAGAAAACCTTAGCAAAGAAAAAGAGTACAACTTATAGCTTAGTGATACAAGATAAAAATGTAAATTACAATTATTCTTCCTAATTATCTAGATAAAGATTTTCAAACGTCTCTGCTAACTCAACATTTTTCTATAGTGTGTTGAGTTTGTTAATCAGCTTGTTCCTAATATTCACAGTAATAAGTATTTCCACCATGTCATATGTCAAATTTGTTCTTCTCTCCTCGATTATTCTTTCGGATGTACTAAAAGTAGAATCTAAAGAAACCGTGGAGACATGAACTGTTAACACATCGCATGCTAATATGGAAAGCATTGGATATGTTATTTTGTGCTTATGCCACCACTACAAAATGCTGAAGTCCTCCTTTTGTTTCTCTTGATAGTTGATAGTATCGCTATTGAGATAGGTAGCTAGCTCCCCACCACTTGTTGTTGTGTCCGCACTTGATGTTGTCGTAGTCAAACTCTTTGAGGTAAAGCCACATGCACCCTATATCTTTCACACAGTTTTCTTCTTACCTGTTGTTGATGTTGGTGGAGGTCCAGCAAACTTCTGATCGTACTTAGTATAAACTTGAGATAAGTTAGCACGTATATTTGAAAAATAATTAGAATAATCGATCTTGTCGGTGTTTCAGATAACCTAAAGTAAATTTGTAAGTTGTAGGGGGTCGCACGTCCCCTCTCCTCGAATGGTTGGACTTGGGAGTCTGAGATGTATATTGGTTCGGGCCGAATATCCCTACTTCCAGTTTGTGGCGGCGGTCTGTATTGCCCTGTGTACCGAAGGTCACCGGAGATTACAGGCGGAGGCTAAGGACAGGCCCTTGGCACTCTTTCGGAAAAAAGAGGTCGGGAAGGCTTAGTGTGTGTTTTAGCGAGAAATCAAGTGTGCGTGCATGTCTCTCCTCGTGCGGGGGGCCTTGCCTCCCTTTATATAGGCGGAGGGGGCAGGTTACACAGGACTTTGGAAGGTGGGAGAGATGTGCCGTGCCCGGGTGTCTCGATCTTCGGTCTTGATGATTGACAGTTTTCTGCTCACCTCATGCCGGGTTGGTAGTCTCAACGGACGGCGCCTGTTGGGAAGGTCTTGACTGCCTCTCTGCAAGATGTCGATGTTGACTAAGAGGGGCGGAGTGCTTTGTTGAGGCCGCCCTCCGGTTCCCTCGGGAAGGAGCCACCCGTCCCAATGTGGCGGTCGTGTCCGTAAGATAAGTGACCAGCGCGGCGCGGACCGTCGATGTGGCGGAGGTTGCGGAGCCAGAGCTTGCTGGGGGCCCTAGTCATGACCCAGGTCGGAGCCTGCGGAGGCGTCGGTCCCGGGTCTAGAGGTGCCCCTACAAGGGCACCTGGCGTGGGCCCTGGTTGCCGTCGCGCGCCGTGATGGCGTCGTGAGGCTGGGTCTCGGTCGCGGTCCCGGGGGTGCCCGACCCGAGGTCGGGGGGACCAAGGGTGGTGACCCTTTGTGGCAGAGGGGGCTTTCTTCGGCGCTCCGTATCCGGGCTTCTAGTCCGGATTATTTAAGAAAGATATGATCTTGAAATAAATATTTACTTTGCTGTGGGGTACCCCTGGTATAAGTATCCGTCAAGTACCCACCGCATGACTTCGAAGTGAGAGAACATTAGCAAATCTTCGAACTTTTAGCTCTAGGATCTAAAATAAATGCAAATACATATAACATAGGAATTTCTTTCTAATATTTCAAAATTTTAATTTTCATAACATAAATAGATTCACACAAAATTTTATCATTTTTGTGGTTCCTAAAATAAGTAGCAATTTCTAGAATATGATGCATAATTAAAGGAGAGGTTGAGTAATAAACTCCAGATAAAACAATAATTGAATCATAAAAAAGTTTCAAAAATGACTGTAAGTATTGAACGTCGATTGACCATCTTGACTACAATAGTGCGTGTTAATAAAAACAGAAAATATGCTCTTATAGGATATGAAAGACTTAAGCATCAAGTAAGTAGAGTTCCTTCTAACAAGTATATCGAAACCAAACTTACATGGACATATCTCCATTGCAATATAATAAGTCTTATATACTGCTACTCGTTGATTAGAATTATTTAAGAAACATATTGCAGTGCAAAAAGTTTCAAGATACCGGTCTAACCTCTTCAAACCAGATTTAACCATAAGATTAATAATATGGCAAGCACAATGCTGATGTAATAAGAAAAATTCAACGTACGAATTAAAAGCTAGAGTATGAATGGTCATTGCAGAAGTGTTTGCTGAAATATTATCTAATGTTATTGCAAAAATTTTATCTATGATGTCAAAATCTTTCACAACTTTTGCAATATAATCAGCAATATTCTCACCAGTGTGTGCTACATCAATTAATTTGAATCATGTGTTTCTCTTCTCTAGTTGACAATCATTATTTACATAATGAGCAACTACACCAAGGTAATTCTCTTTAGTCATACCACTCTATATGTCTGATATCAAAGACACAGAAAAAGTATAGGTATTAAAGAGTTCTTTTAGCTTACTATGACAATTATCTATCTAGAAGCTGTAGAAAACTTAGAATTATGAGCGGTCCTAATATAGTTTTTAAATGCTGGTGACTCATCAAAGTTTTAAGGTAGATCTTGAGAAGCGATTAAACAACAAAGAGATTCATAAGCTACCTCAGGATTGTAGTCCCAGTGATATACCATACCATCGGGTTGTATCTTTAGCGATTCGTCTGTCTCAAAGCCACCCTCCTTTTTCTTTTACAGCTCTCAGCATGTCTCTTTAAGTACACCATTCCACCTGAAGATTTCGCTGTTAATTTGTTCTTACAATATTTACAAATAGCATACCTGCTCTGAACGCCGTCTGATATCTCAAAAATCTTATCGAAATCTTCCCTAGACTTCCGATGGTACTACGTCTTGATGTTTTGCCTCGTGCTTGCCGATGTAGTAGCACTTATAGAGCCTGAAGATTATACAGGTACTGCAACTTCTTCAGCTTAATAGGATGCAAGAAGCTCTTTAGGTGAAATCCCTAAATCAGAAGTTGGGAAGAACACAAAAATCCTGATGCCCTATAAAGAAAACTACAATAAATAATTATGCTATTAGTATTTTAATCTCATTTAAAATAATAAGAATAATAAAAAAATTAAATCACAATTCTTACCTTGATTTCTTGATAGAAGCCGAAAGCCAGATTTTTAGATTTTGGCAAAATTATTTTGAATTTTGCCAAATTATCACCAAGAGTAAGAGAATTTTCACAAGAGAATCTAAAGAAGAGATTGCAAGTTTGCTAGTAGGAAAATGAGGGAGGCTTCTACCCTATTTATAGGAAACAATTTGGGATTTTTCAAAAAAAATTTGGATTTTTCTAATTTTTAAAGTCTCCAATGGCTAAAAACGGAGCCAAGTCGGTGTCGTCTTGGTCAGTAATCATACCTACATTTGTAATCATGCTTGGCCGTGCCTATCTTGAGGTGTGAAAGATCGAGGTTGTCGCCTAGAGGGGGGTGAATAGGCGCTTAAAAAATTAACTCTAATTAACCCGTTGGAATCTCGATCGGATTATCCGATATCATATCGAACTATCCGATATTTGTATCGGATTATCCGATATATATATCGGACTATCCGATCGGATCAGAGTCTAAAAGATTTCAAAGAGAATTACGCCTACACACAAAATGATTCCTTACTAGGGTTAGCTCTAGATGATATAAGCAATTGATTAAGAGCTAACAAACAATAAAGACAACAACTAGGAATATCGATTTAATACAAGAGAGTAATTTAAGCAAGTCACTAGATAGATCAAATTGATGCTATTGCAAAATAAGTGACTATGAGCAACTAAGGAATAGAACCCAAAGAGCGGAGACACAAAGATTTGATCTCGTAGTTCGGATCACCAAGATCCTACGTCTCCGTTGAGGCGGCACCAAGCCGGGTCTCTCTCAACCCTTTTCCTCCCTGTGTTGCACTTTGCACTCATGGCTTCACTTCTTGATCCCTTTCCTTCCTGGAGGCGTAATCACACCTTCACAAACCAGCCACGGCACACACACAAAGAATCGGCGGCTCGTGGGCGACCTCCTAGCCGCCTAGGAGTCCTCCAACTCAAAGGTAACAAGTCGAGACTCCCGCTCGAACTTCACCTAGCGCAACACATGCGCTTCCAGTGACCTCCTCAAGTGCAACACATGCACAAGAGTGACTCAATCCACTCTCTACTTGCAATTCATGCAATTAGATCACTCTTAGCTCAAGAATCAACTTGAGGGGATGCAACACATGCAAACCACCTCCCAAATACTCACTCAAAAGCACACAAAAGAGCTAAGACCTCCACAATGCTCTCAATAGCAGCAGGCTTCTCCCAACCGGCCAAGGGGGTATTTATACCCTACACCCAAAAACTAGCCGTTGGAAAACAGAATACTAGCCGTTATGCACACATCGAACTATCCGATCAGACAAAACTCCCAGAACAAAGCACCAAGCCTTTTCACATTTCTGGAAATTAACACATATCGGACTATCCTATATGGAACATCGGACTATCCGATATTAAACATCGGACTATCCTATGTTTCCAGAGAGCACCTATTTTCAAAGCTGTTTTAAAAACTTTCTAAGTCCATATCGGACTATCCTATGTTAAACATCGGACTATCCTATATTTTCAGAAAGGACTTAGTTTAGAACACAAACTCACATAGATTATTTACAAAAACCCATTTCGCAAATAAACCAAGAATATATGGATTTAATCCTTTCTAGCCATGAGGTGATCAACTCATGATCACGACACTTTGCACCAAGCAAATGTCCTTGACTCATGCTCTCTTTAGGATAGCAACCCATAGCCTCTCACTTACTTGCAAAATACATAATGCAAATATCAATTAAACCAAACCCAGTATGAGCTATCTTATTATGCACTTCATGCAACTCCATAGCTCAATACCAAATCCAACTTTGCTTAAATATGCTTGAGCTCTCTATTTGCAACATATGCAAATCTCTAGCTCTAAGCAAGCACTTGAACACAAATGTGCATAAGCTCTCTATTTGCAACCCGTGCAAACCTCTAGCTTCATGCACCCAACTTAACACCAAATTGCTTAAGCTCTTTCCTTTTGTAACACATACAAAACTTAGCTCCAAGCAACGCAACTTCAAATAAGATTTGATTTTAAAAAACAAAGCGTATGAAGTTCACCAATGCAACACATGCAAAAATAAACTTCATACAAGAACCAACGCATTAGCTTATCCTATTTGCAACGAATGCAAATCAAGGCTTAATGCGAAAACCCAAATCAAGAAGGTTGAGCTTTTAGAGTGAACACAGGATTGAGTTCATCACCGCATGATGAAACTCAAGCAAAGGACTCGACCCCCTTTAAAAGAACGGCATAAAGAACTAGACTCAAAGACTAAGAAACATCCTTAGCCTATCTAGTTATACCTTTGTTCATACAAGACGATCCCTTTGAGGCTATGAGATCTTGGATCTTTTGCATCTCCCGGATCATTGCTCTTCTAGTTGTTCATCCACTCTTGATGAATTTCTTCTTGGGATCTCCTCTTGGCGTCCATTTTCATTTGATGGCGTCCTTGTCCCATTCCTCATCTCAACCGCTTTGGACTATTTTCTATTCAAGCTCATGAAAACATTAGTCCAAAACACATGATTGTCTCAATCATCTATTGCACCTCATCAATACTAGATGAATGCCTCCTAAGATCAATTGAGCACAACCTAAATCAATTTGAATGAATTTGTTTATGTCTTGAGTACTTGATGCAACATATGCTTCAATTACTCAAGAGCTATCCATTTGTCCTTAATCAAACAAGTAACACCATCAACACATGACGAAGCGTTCACTAATGATTAATAAGACAAACAAACTCAATTTTTAAACTTTTATCTAAGTTGATATGAGTATATTTGATTATACTAGTTTTCATATACTCATTGATGGAAAGTATTGATCCATAATATGTGGAATATATGGAAATGATCAATACTCTTAGTCATCGCTATAGAACAAACTCCACAAATGTATGTGCATACATATAATTGACTTTGAATCAATATGCACATATTCTATTGTGATTGCATTGAAGTTTATTTTAATATATCATGAGTATACTAAAACTAGCAATATGAATATATATACTCAAGGATTTAGTTTCAATGTCTTGATCCTTTATATATGGTAAATAGAAATAGATCAATACATTGAAACATCAAGTTAGAGTATGAACTCCCCCTAGATATGTGCATCCATGTAATGTATGGATAAGAAGACGTGATGCACATTTTGAGGTTAATGTGGAGTAGTTCATTCTTTAACTTGAATCCAATGTATGCATAAAGAATTAGAATGAATACAATGTATACCTTTGTTTGGATGACTTATTTGTTATTTGTCATCAATCACTTATCATCCTTGATGAGACTTAAAATAGAAGTCAATAAACATTAGTCTCATAATAGGATGTCATTAATCACCAAAACCACTTAATATAATAACTTAATGGAGGTTGCACTTTCAAGGTGCCAGCCCAAGCATGGCATGAGCTACATGGCTGTGTCGGCACGACCCATTTACTATTGGGTCAGGCCATGCCTTGGCTGTGCTAATAGTGCTAGGTCTCGGGCCGACCTGTTTGGCACGGCCCATCTATCCATCTCTAAGGGTGCAATTAGCTCGGATTTGGTTGGATTTTACTTTTTTTTTTGTATTCTAAACCATATTTTTATCAGATACGGATAGTATTGGATACGAATACAATGTGGATAATATCGGTCATGGATTCAAAGCGAATACGGATTAAAAACGATATTGTTTCAAATATTTTTTGTCAGATATCGTGTGAGAATAGGCGCCTCTTATAGAACATATATTGTAATAATTAGTCAACCATAATAGTTCGAATGCAACAGAACAAGTCATTTTTACCAGATAGACCAAGAAAGTTGCAAAAATACGATACACATACGAAAAATCATGGAACATACACATCTCAAGAAGACCACAAGTACAAAACCTTTTTTCTTTTCTTTTCCCTCTTTCTTTTTTCTCTTTTTTCCTTTTTCTCTTTCTTCCATTCTCTCCTTTCTTTTCTCCTACCGTAGACCGCTTCTACCTTATCCTCTTCTTTCTCTCCTTCCTTCTATTTCCTTTTCTTGCTTTCCAGTGACCAGCCTTGGCTCCTCCCTAGCTTCCTCCCGACACCGACCTCCGTGTGCTAGCTCCGGTCGCTTGCGTGCAGCCAGCGTCGTGCCACGAGCTCTTACGCGTGCGATCTCCTATGCTGACCTTTGAGCTCCTATGCTACCCCCAGTTGGCAAGGATCCGGAGCTGGTGCGCTAGAAGATGCCGACGGTGGCCCAGTGACTTTCGGCAAATTGGTGGTCAGTCGGCTGGTGGATGGAAGCAGCGTCTCGGTTGCTTGAAGTCGGGACAGCTGGCGCAAAGGTAGCCGAGACGAGGCATCGTGAGGGTGAGCCAGTGGCAGCCCAAGTGTCGAGTTGAGCTCGTCAGAGAACGGCGTGCGAAGGCAGGGTCGGGCGGAGCGTTAACGGATAGAAGTCGAGGCGCAGACGACAGGCTACACAGAAGGAGGCAGGCTAGTGCGGGTGGTAGCTGACAGCTCATATGGCGCGACAGGGGAAAGTGGAAGTGCCGGATCATCCGTCTCGGTGAGAGCTCCGGCATGACGTGATTCGAATATCCCATTTCAGTATATGCTGATCCGACGGATAATAATATCACGAATCCAAAAAAAATCTGAAACTGAATCCGAATCTAGCAATTATCCAAAATGACTATCCAAATATATTCGGTCGGTCGAATGGAAACTGTCCAAACCGATTGCACCCCTTCCGGCTGGTATTGCAAGTTTGGGCCGCGTTTGGCTTGTGTTGCTGTCTACAGATTGAGCCTTAAACTGGGCCAACAGTTAGGCTTCCATCTGTCTCTCCTAAACTGGAGAGGCCTCGGAACAAGATCGATTGACACTTGACTTTCTCCCCACGAGAAAGAAAAAGAAAAGATTGATACTTACTAGAATAATACCCGTGCGTTGCTACCAAAAATAAAATTGGTAACGAAACATAAAGGTCAAGCAGTAAAAGAAAATTGTGCTATGAGTTCAAACATCTATTTCTCCCGATTACAAAAGTTTTTATGGTTTCTTTTCCGGTATGAATTAAAACCCAATATATTATACGTAGTAATATATATTACCAATCTCAAAAATCAATCAATCATTTTTATCTCTTTTTGTAATTTATATTACCAGCTCGCGTTCCTCTTCCTCTCGTCATGCCCGCAGCGCACGCTGTGGAGTCTGCCTTCCTCGCCGCCCACTTCGTCGCGCATACCATGGCCACGTGGTCAGTCCCCTCGGAGAAAGAGACCACCACCGCCACCCAGCCTTTTGCACTTCCGTGTCTTCTGGATCGCCACCACTCTCGATGCCGCGCTCTTCTCTGCTTCGGCGGTGGTCCATTGCGCCGACGGTTCGCTACTCTTCCCAAATGACCCTCTCGCCTTTGCCGGCCTACTCGTCTTCATGCCTCTGGCGTACCTTGTCATCACTGATTTTACCAGTCATGATACCGGAGCTCATGAAGGTGAACCAGAAAACACCAGCGTCGAGGCGCCCGCTACGCCGTGCGCCGCTGCGTCATTCCTCTCTCTCTCGCGACGTTCAACTGGATCAACCCGTTTATCTCCAAGGGGTATGCCAATGACTCTCTCACCACCGACGGCGTCCCACCGGTGTCACCGAACAACCGCGTCGGCGTCAGATGTCTTTGTTCACATCCAATCGGCAAGATCGGGTCACGGCACCGGTGGTGTCGCGCTCGCTATCCTTCCGCCGCGCGATTACTCGATCACGACGCCGGCCTCTTTGCGCTCCGCGGCCATGTAGGTCGGTCCGTCACTTATTGATCGGTTAAATCGAGTTCATTCGCCGTATGCGGCGACATAGGAGATCTTGAATGAATTCTCTTGATTGATTCTGTGAAAATCAATATATATAGAGTATAAAAGGAATGATTGGTGGCTATTAATTACCAAAAATAATCGTGAATTTTGCTATAATAATCACCATATTTAGAGATATGGTGGGTGTAAATCAGAAAGAATAATTAGTTATAATGACCGACCATTATTGGAGATATGGCCGGGGGCTAGGAAGAACGAACCGCTGCCACAAAAGGAATGATTGGCCAGCTATTAATTACCAGCAATAATCAGGAATTTTGTTATAATAATCAGCCATATTTAGATAGATATGGCTGGCTATAAATCAAGAAAGAATAATTAGCTATAATGATCGGCCATTATTAGAGATATGGCGGGGAGGGGGGCAGGACTAGGAAGAACGGACCGCTGCCACCAACTGTAAATTTATATTAGTAGAGATTAGGCCCAGCAGTATAGATGTACTACCCATCTACGTAAGAATGGTTTTTTCTCCTTAAAGAAAGAACGGCATTTTCCCTTTCAATCAGGCTAGTGCTTCTCTTTTTCATAGTTCTATGTCCGTGCTCCCCAATGGACAAAAAGAAATATATTAACTCAGCATGTCGAGTGCTGTTATCGTGCTCGGTCTATTTCATGCTCTCAGATCCACTGCGACACTCGATCGAGCTCCACCCTAGCCTAGCCCATGTTCATGCCATGGCCGCAGAGTTAACAATACCGTTTTGACCTCGATTTTCGACAAGCCACCGATACCCAAATTCACAAAAACCAAACGAAATTCGCGAAAAACCAAATATTTTCGAAAGTCAAACAAATTTAAAATCTAATCAAATAGCGCAGCAAAATTCGAACGAAAAGTTTGAAAACCGCTTGAAAAGCGGTGAATTTTGAGCGGTTTTCTCGAAAATCAGCGATAGGTTGAAAAGTTGGGAAAAAAGTAAAAAAAAAATCTTTTAGGGAACTTTTCTCCAAACTTCGTTTTTCAAAAAAAAAATTCACACAAGAGGTCATAAAGCTATTTATACTAATTTTAGGGAACTTTTGGATATTTTTTTAAAATTTCTTGAATTTTTTGAATTTGAATTTGAATTTAAGTGGTAAACCGAATTGTATGTTTTTTCGAACCGGCGCGGTATGAGCGAAATTCGCAAAATCCGAGCAGTTTTCGATAAAATTTGAACCCTGCTTGTCCGCCATGTCACTAAAAAATATTACTAGCAAATAGTGTCCATATCATAAACAATTATAAAAGAATATAGAAAAAAATGTTTGCCAGTTTCTCTAAGCATGCTTACTTGCATGTTTATGGTTTGTTTGGAATGCAAAAACTTTGCCGAAAGTCCTATAGACTTCTAGGCTTCCAAACGATCGTTGGGGTCCGTTTGATTTGTGGAATTGAATTGGTCTTGCTGGAGCCCTAATTTCATTTCCACTGAAATTGAAATTGGTCTCTAATTCCAACTTTTGTGTTTGGTTTCCAAAAAGTTTGAGATATGGAAATGGCAACATTGGCCAATTCCAATTTCTGTTTGGTTGCGAAAGAAAGACACTCGACGGAATCGAGGTGAAGTCCTTGTTGAAGCTCCACCAGAGTTGAGGCGGAGTCAGAAGAAGAAGGTGGATTTGAGAGGAAGACGACAACACAGCTCAGATCCGGTCATGGATCTGGTCGCAATGACAAGCCATCATGACGCAACAGCAATGGTGAGATCTTGGCTGGAGATAGTGTCACGGATGTGGGCTTTGGAGGATGGGCTCTTTGGATGGACAGCAAGCGGGCTCTCTCAGAGCTCACTTTCGGCCGAGAAGAAAGGCAATACAAAAGACAAAGAAGCGTGAGCGGAAGGATCGAACAAGAGACTAAGCATTGTGTTTCTTCCTCCTGCCAACTCTATCTCTCTCTGCTACCTCAATTTCTCTGCTGTTCTACCTCCAATTCTATGCTCTTCCCGCCTCAACTCCAATTCCTCCTCTATTGTACTCAATTTATCCAAAGTACCAGTGAAATCTTGTGTGGAGAGGATCAAGTTCGTGACATTTGGTATCGAGCCACGCACTGGGGTTCCGCCGCCGATCTTCTTCACAGATCCGTCAGTCTTCCGCGCCGTCGTGACCTTCGATTATCTCGGCTTCACAAGACTTGGTCTCCTCGGCTCCGCAGACCGACCGCCTCCAGACCACCACGCTGGACCGTCGCCCCTCTAAGACGCAGATCTCTGACTCTAGGCCCACGCGGTTCTACGACCTCCGGTTCGCCTTGCCGCCGCCTCGCCGGCCGCAGCGCCCGAGCGTTGCTCTCCTGGCCGCTCCACTCCAGCCGCGCCCTTCAAGTCCGCCATTGCAGCCGCACCGACGCATCCTTTGGGCGAAGTCCTCTCGAGAAGTTATCGTGAAGAGACAAAAGCTAGAAAGAAGTTCCAGTGAAGTTTCTTGCTAACTAGTTCCAGTGAAGTGCTTTCAGTCGGACTAGCAAGAAGACTAGAAGTGAACTCGCGTGAGAAAATCCAAGAAGACTAACAAGAGAGCAGATCAATTTGTTTCAGCCGGACTTGAATCCGATCCAGAGGGGGGTTTCATTTTTGGTTCCACTCAGAGCCACATTGCTCGCCACATGTTTGATGAAATGGCAACTCAGGAGATGCAGTGTGTGCCATCTGCTGGATCCCTCCTTCGCATCACCATTCACCATCTACTCTACCCTGGGCAAGTGACTAAGGAGGCGCTTCGTCAAGTCTTTGGTCGATGGGGACCAGTGGATGAGGTGCATGTGCAGGAAGGTATGGATGGCGTGGTGGCTCTCATCGGGTTTCCATCTTGGCCTGAGGCAGCTCAAGCTCGCGAAGCCTGCCATGGTCGGTGCATTTGGGATGACTGTTGTTGGATGAACATTCAGCACGAACAGCAGTTGCCCATCGAAGTAGTGGAAAACACAATATTGCTGCCATCGTCATCTGCTTCCACCAACCGTGAGGACAAGACTCCGCATTCTGTCTCTTCTGGAAACCTGTCCGCTGAACCAGTTGGAAGAAATGCTCCTTTATCAGAGGAAAGCTCCCCTCGACTTTTGGAATACAGAGTTTGTAAGCCCATCGGAGCACAGGATGCGTCCACACAGACCGATGATGGCGAGAGGGATGTTCCTGACAAGCATACTCGCACGGCAGGGGTGTGTACGGAGGATGGTACATCAGATGCTGAGATTCAAGAGTGTCATCAAAGCAGCACGCAGGTATCACGAAAGGGGCCTGGAATTGTTCAAGAATCACCACTGTTGTGTTCGTTTGATGCTTCTCCAGGTGGCAGAATGGAAACCTTGGAGTCCCTGTTAAGGGCAGAAGCCAGTAGGAGGAGTAGTTTTAGGCCACGAGAGGAGGAACATCTCTTTGGCCCTATGAGTATGAAGCTGAAGCTGGTCAATTTGCTCTTGCAGCTGATCACTTGTGGATCTATTTCTGTGAAAGATCAACGTAGCTTTGGGCTCCTCCCAACGTACAGGCCTCGGTTTACACAAGTTGAATTCCCTTCTCCAGTGTTCTCTACTCCTATGGCATGGCGGAGCCTCGACAACATTCCCTGTAATGCAAGAACAATTGGAGTAAGAATTCCAGAGTCAGAATATTTCAGTGGAAGCTTGGTCGAGACGAAGAAGCAGGAACAGTTAGGGAAAGGAGGAATGCCCACGCTCAAACGCTCATCATCTTATGATGAGGATAGAGTCTATAGGGCATCAGACTCCAAGAGGGATATGGAAAGCTTGATTGAGTCAGGCAGTTTCAGATGTCTCCCACAGACTATCAAAATGATATCATGTAAGCAATCCAGAAGTGGAACAATATTCTCCCCCAACTCTGATGTCAGGAACAAGATTGCTGAGCTCCTGAGGTACCACTCCACCAAGAGCGGAAATGAGCTGACTAGCCTCAAGGACTATGTGACAAGGATGAAGGGGGTCAGAGCTTCATCTACATGGTTGACCAATGTGTTGATCAAGTTGGGAGCTGATGCATTTTGCGATTGCCATGGGATCCTGGTGGTGACTACATGTACAATCCATGGTTTGCTATCATCGGCTTGGAGACAAACTGAGATTCAAGGAGGGAGGAATGTCACGGATGTGGGCCTTGGAGGATGGGCTAATGGACTGGACAGCAAGCGGGCTCTCTCGCGGCCCACTCGGCTGAGAAGAAAGGCAATACAAAAGACAAAAAAGCAGCGAGCGAAAGGATCGAACAAGAGACTAAGCATTGTGTTTCTTCCTCCTGCCAACTCTATCTCTCTCTGCTACCTCAATTTCTCTGCTGTTCTACCTCCAATTCTATGCTCTTCCCAGTCTCAACTCCAATTCCTCCTCTATTGTACTCAATTTATCCAAAGTACCAGTGAAATCTTGTGTGGAGAGGATCAAGTTCGTGACAGATGGGTGGAGCAGAGTTAGGGAGGCTGCTGGCAAAGGCAAGAGGGAGGTGATGACAAGAACTAACTCGCCGGAGTTATGGCCAAAGCCCAGTCGCAAGAAAGAAGAAGGTGCATATGGGGAATGAACGGCGAGTCATACCCTTGATGCGACATCGAGAGTCACCGGAGTGGTGGAAGGAGACACATGAAGGTGGGGTAGTCTTCTTCGGCGTCGACAGCGGGTCATCAGAGCTTGGAGGAGGCGACGGGAGCTCACCAATGGCCGGGGCTCAATGGAGGCTCGGAGGCAGCGACGGGTCGACAGAGCTCACTGGCGGTGGCAGTGGCGGTGGCGGGGGGCCGGGGCTCCCCTACAGTTCATCGTAGGAGTGGAGAAGGAAGTAAGTGGTGGCGAAGGCACTGAAGTTTGTTCATGGGACAGAGAACTCCAATTCCACTGAAATAAGAGGGGTGGGGGGTCTGAATTGGGTATGCCTACTTATATAGGTCACTAAATCCTTGTGGAATTGAGGTACAATTCCGAGTTCCAATTCTAGATGCATTCAAACAGCCTTTGAGGTGGGCTCATGATTCAAATTCTGAAATTCTGCTCCAATTCAGAGAACTAAACAGAGTGCTCGAGGAATTCAAAATTTGGCACAGCACATATATTGGTCTATTGTCTTCATGACTTCTGTATTTCTTCACTGAACGTAATTGTTCACCGTCCTTGCTGCTGTGACATGTTCCTTTATCTGAAAAATAGAAACATGGCCAGATTATGACAATTTCATTGCCCATTGCAGAAAATCTTTAACGCCACCAAGGCACCAAATCACTACCGTTGGCGAGGCCTATCAAATACTATTTCTCCTTTCAAGACA
The DNA here is from genome assembly GCA_036346375.1 of Guadua angustifolia. NCBI lineage: Eukaryota > Viridiplantae > Streptophyta > Magnoliopsida > Poales > Poaceae > Guadua > Guadua angustifolia. Next base: position 10,189 of record JAYEVE010000715.1, on the reverse strand, counting down.
ATAGAGTATTCTTTTCAAAGAAATGAATAAAGTCACATGGCATGTGTTCATGTTATTTTTGCAAATTCAGTAAGGATAACAAAAAATATAGTGGTCTTGTCAGTTTGTTGGCTCCACAATCCCCATGATCTTCAGGAGCAGTAAAATCAACAACAAACCGACTGTCTTTGGGAAGCAGGTCATTCGCCGCAAAAGAAAAGGAAGCAAGTGATCATAGAAAGTAAATTGTCTTCTTAAACCAGTGTAGCAGGCATAACTCATGTGAAAACCTGAAATCTTTGCAATACATAGAGTTCAGGGCACATGATATTCAACAAACCTGTATGACCCATGCAATCAACCGAACAACTCCTACCTGTATCGCTCTAGCTGCCCCAACCAAATGAGCCCAGTATGGGCTAATGGGAGCAACCAATCAACCCTGCTAAAGGCCAAATGATCATAGGCATTTACTGAATTATATTCCATGACTAACAGTATAGACTGTTTAGTGAAAAAATTAAGTGCGTCAAAACATGAACACCACTACTAGTTTTTCATTAACAAGAATTGTTCCCGTCCTCCCTCTCTGATTTATGGTACAACTAATTTTTCTGATTTTCGACGGTTCACATATGATCAATGTGAACATAATGAAGTAATACTCTACTTGCTAAGTAAAATAAGAAATCGTCATGCAACCATAAAGGTTGTCCTCCGTACGTACATGTTTATCACATGAGTATTTGGCTACTCCCTGTCCCGATTCCATTAAGGTTGACATTTGACCCATTTTCATAAGGTATTTTAGATTAAGCACATAAATCAAATAGTGGTTTGATTTGTTCATGCAACTTCTCATGAGTACATTAGCAGCTGAGTTTGCAATGGATCATTCCATTAGTACTTTAAATATCTGTTCTCTACAACATAATGACATGATGATAAGGCATTTAGAATAGTTAACATCATGTGCTATTGTTAGTTATTTGCTATTTTTGGAAGTATTTAAAGGTAATCGTTTAAATTAATTTTCGACACAACACGATTTTCGAGTGGAAAAATCCGTTTCTCCTAGATCATTCCTATATCAGCAAGAATTGGTTTTTCATGCAGGAGCCTTCAAAGAGCTGAGGAGGCTAGAGCCTGTAGGATTACCCAAGTTGCAAGTGGTGAAATTGAAGAGAATGCAGCACAACAGCTTCGAAAACTAGCCGTAGTGTCCTGCGCGTAGAAGGTATTCGGCAAAGGGAACCATAAGAGACTCCAGGATTTTCGTACTGACGGTGATATCGAAGTGGTGAACTGAAAAGGGGAATACATTGTCACTTCCTATCGATCCCAGTCTAATTATGTAAATGATGACATTGATCATGATTATAGTAAAGATCCTAGCCAGTGGTCAATGGAGCATTCTGCTGGAGTCGTTGCATGACAAAGAGACGGTTGTGCAAGCTAAGCGTTCAGCTTCGCTAAGCTAAGATTAAGGGGGTGTTTAGGATAGCTCCAGCTCCATCAAAATCTGTGGAGTTGGTGGAGCAGCTCCAGAAATTTATGGAGCTGGAGCTGTGGGTACATTAAGAGTGTTTAGTTAGATTGATTGATTGGCTGCTGCTTGTTACCTTACTTCCACTGACTATTTAATTTATGTTGTTTAATTTCTTCTGAGAAATATTGAATGATATCATGTTGTGTTATGACCGCGTTGTGCTTAGTTATGGCAAAGTGTATTGTTTTATTTATTTATTTATTTTTTGTTTGCAGTGTACCGCTAAGTTTAACTTAAAACATCTGTATGTATGTAAAAACAAACAGCATATTAATGCATCTCTTACACTGAATAATCAAGTTAGTGTTTTCTGATTATTCTGTGTATTTACTTATTACCTGAACTTGTTATGCATCAAATAATTCCCTGCTCTTCTAAGAAGATATAGGATTTCGAAAATTCATTTGCATATCATACGGAATACGAAAGCCATGGTTGAATTGAGACGAAATAAATCTTTAAATTCCATTGTTTCATTAAATTTTGACGTGATATTTTCAATCAAATAACAAAGAATTCATTTAGTTTTAAATTTTAATAAATTTAAACTCATATGCATTTTTTTATTTGCTGAAGTTGTTGAAGTAATGAAATACATGTAAAAGTTATTGATCAATTCGCCAAGATTCATGTGGAATTTTTCATATTCTTTTACTGGTTGCAACTATTTTTGTTTTTTATCAGTTCATGGATGGTCTGCGAAGTGACCTAGATCTCTTCAGAACATGTTGGTTAAGCTCAAATTCTAAATTTACTTTCTTAATTTAGAACAGTTCAAGTAATAACTGGTTTTTAAACAATTCCACACAATCGTATTTTTATTATGAATAAAATATTTCACCGAAATAACCTAGCAAGGAAAATCTACACAATCAATATAAGGAACCTGTTTTTAGGTGACAGAGGAAAAAGAAACTAAAGGAGGATACTTAATAATACGGCGAAACATTTGTACAAAACACTTACCCTAAGCACACACACAAGGGAACCGTAGAAGACAAGTGAAAGTAACTTTGTATTATATTACCAGTCTACAATCAATTGCTGAATAATATGGATAATTCCAAGTATGTGAATTAATTCGTCAATAATTGTTGGCTTGTCTAAACTTGCAGAAATATACAAAACTTGGCGTTGTATTGTGAATCGTTTTAACATATTACCTGCCTGGTTTAGTGGTTTTGCAGTACAAAACTGGGTGATCTGACTGGAATGCCTGAAAGGAAAAAAAATCCCTTGATCTTTGGTGACCTTTTTTTTTTTTTTTGCCTGCTGAAGTAAATGATTTCTTGGCCTTATGAAGTAATAACATTCCGACAAGGTTATGTTGTTCTTTCTTTTTATTTTGATATGAGCATGGCACATTTTACACAAAATGGAGTTGAAGCGTGCCATCAAACTTTGATGTTTTACTGAATGGGAATATCAGTTGTGCTAAGTTCCTGTCTTTTGTACATGTTGAGTCGTTACAGAGAAATGTCTTGCTTTGGCCCATAATTGCCTCGGCTCTTTAGAGAAGCAAGACGTGTGATCTGGTTGTCTTTTCAGTTATTCTACAGGCCGGAGAAGCCAGAAGTGTTGTTGTTAGCAACTGATGCAGACATGCAGATTCACGAAAGTTACGCTTTGTTGTGTGCATAATTCAGATTTTAAGGATTTTTGTCCTTGCAACTCTTAGGCTCAGTTTGTTTAGGCTTGAGCTTGAGCTTGAGCTTATTTGGCTTCTACACCTCTATAAACCACAAGCCAAAACAAACAGTATTTTTCCAACCAGACGGAGAGAAGAAGCTTCTAGCCCAATTTGCACTACGCGAGAGAAGCAAGGAAAATGATGCTTCTCGGGGTGGCTGGAGCTTCTAAAAATCTCACTTCCCTGGTACCCTTACAACTTAACTATTATTTACAAAAAATTGCGATCCTCATCCAGCTCCAGCAGTTTCTTCCAGCTCCAGCAGCTTCTTCCAGGTCCAGCCAAATAAGCTTAAGCTCCAGCCTAAACAAACTCAGCCTTAACATGGCGTTATCTCCTGAATAGCTTCTCGAAGCTTGGCTATCTGGTATGGTTGATTCATCACAGTCCATGAGATGCAGTGCTGCTCTCTGTTCCACTGTTCCAGTAAGAGGGAAGTACAATGTTGTGACCATTGGAGCGAGGGAGCACCCTAAAGATCATATAACATTTTGAGAGACCATGTGAAGGTCTATTTATATTTGTGATGAGTAATTGATTGTATTTGAGTCTGTGGTGCTCAGGTTTGAGTTTGATTTGAATTCATTTTTTAATCTGAAGCAATTCAAGGTATTTGTCCGTGTGGGCGGCATTACCGGCCCTAGAGGGCGGTACTACCAGCCCTGTGGTACTACCAGGCAAAGGTTAGCGGTAATTATTTTTCAAAGAGGGTATTTTTCGTTTCTCAGGTAAATTGGCACTACCGACCCTGAGGCAGTAGTACCAGCTGGGTGGCACTACTGGCCTCAACATAGAGGTACTACCTAATTGGCAGTAGTTATTTTCCAGAACATGCACTATTGGTTCACCCAGGTGGCACTATCGGCCTCAGCATGGCGGAACTACTGGAGCAGTACTATTGGCCCTAAGGGGTAGTGCCGATTGTGAATTTTGAATTATGGTTTGAATTATATAATTGTTATTATATATTTTATGAACAGTGTTATGTAATGCTTTTCTTGTCTGTATTGGTTGCAGGACTTCAGAGATAGGTCATGGTGAGGCGGAGGAGACCAGGACTAGGCTAGAAGAGCCGAGGTCCAATTGGTCAAGATAACACCAAAGATGACTGAAGCCAAAAAGTTAGTGCAAGCTAGAAAGACAAGGAGGTGAAATGATGAACATGGCAGGCAATAGTAAGGTGGATTGAGGCTAGGCTTAGGGAGGAATTGAGATTCAGAACAGTTAAGGAAGCTGGGGCTATCATGGTGAAATGGTCAAGGACATATGGTGCGCCAAGTAACTTGGGCCTGTTTGTAAGCGAGAATGGTTCGGGGAGTCCGGACACATGAGAGACTTGGCTAGAAACCAATGGGGCCATATGGAGGTAACGTAGTATGGGTGATACTTTGAGTAGAAGGAAAAGACCGGTCGTAGGGTAAATTGGTAATTTTATCTTTTATCAAGGACGAAGGCGGTGGCCTAAGTGATTTGGGTCAAGCCAAAGAGAGTATGAATATGAATTCAGGCTCGTGGAGCGAATTGATGTTCACATAAAAATTTGAGATGATTATCAAGTCTGAGGAATTTTTTAAAAATCAAACATTACCACTGTCCTGATAAAACGTTCACTAGCAAATTTGAACCAAATGAAAAATGGAACAAACCACATTAGAAAATTTTGAATTTTTTTGCATAGTTATAATGCTCACTAATGTTCCTATAAAATTTTTAGTTAATTATCAAGGTTCATTAATTTTATAAAATTTGAATAGTACTACTATCCTGATAAAAGCGTTACGGCAAATTTCAACCAAATGAAAAATGATTCAAACAAAGTTAGAAAATAATGAACTTTTTTGTATGGTCTTGATGCATAATAAATGTTTAAATAAAATTTTCATATGATAATCTAACTTCAACAATTTTAAAAAATTCTCACAGTGCTACATCTTGATAAAAACCTAATGATTAATACACAGATTTACTTTAGCAATCAAAAAAGGCTTAGAATTTTTGAAATTTTTACAGAAGGGTGCTAAGAAAATGCTTAAGATCTTATAAAAATTTTGAATCATAATCACACTCCAGTGAATATATAAAATTCTTACAATGGCACTATACCATTTATATTCTTTCTGTTTTTGATTTTTGAAATATAACAGATGAAGTTCAATACTTACATAGATTTGATTGAGCAAAAAAAAAGTTGAAAATTTTAGAAAATGGTACTGAGGTAATTCTTATGCTCTCATAAAAATTTTGGATCATGATCACACTCAAGAAAATTTCTAAAATTTTAACAAGGTTATTGTCCCAATTATGTTCATTCTATTTTTGATTTTTTAAAGATAACAAATAAAGTTCAATTATTTTGAAAAAAAATTTGTATGATCCTACACTACTAAAATAGTACCATAAATTTTTTAGATCATGAACAAGCTTGTATAATTTTCTAAAAATCTAAAAGTGTTTCTGCCAAAATTTTAAAACATCTCAAAAATTCGGTTTTTCAACAAATTTTCATGAAAGATAGCTTTCTTAAGAGTTATTGAACCAAATTTGGTCAAATCCGGTAATAAAAAAAGTCAAAACTCGATAAAAAAAACTGAGATTTTGGTAAAATTTTTGATATTGTCGTAGCAATTTAATTTTTCTATTTTTTTTATCCAGCTAGGATTTTAAATCCCATGTACGGTCGGAATCCTAAATCTCGACTGAGATTTTGGCCTTTTTAGAACCTTGATATGGGGTTGTTTGGTTCATGTCCCATACAAACATGGAAATCTTGCCCAATGCTTTGCCCAACCTTGATAACAAAATGAAAAGGAAACCTTATGAGTTTGGTGATGGATCAGTAACAAACTATGACTCCCTTCAAGACAGTCTCTGCATAGCTTCTGTTTAGAAAAAAAGTGGATTTTTTTTGCTGAACGGGAGAATTCTGTATAGTTTCTCCTATAATCAAAAATAAATTTATATATAAAATCAGGAACTTACTATCTACCCAATTCTTGAAGAATCCAGAATCCGCGCGATCAAAATCTGTCCTAAATAGAACCTATATTTGGTCAAAGTTACCCTGTGTTCATGGATGCCCTGTCCTGTCTTGCCTGCCTCGAGCGCTCACCGCGCCACCTCCCCTAGGTTACCGGCGCCGCCTCTCCGGAGGCTTCACCGTCAGGTAAGAGTGTCGACCATTGGCCGCAGTCCATCTTGTTGTTCTCCGCTGTTGAAAGCTCATCCGCTGCCCGTGCCTCCCTCTACCTCTCTCGTCTCGCTCGCGCATCCCCTCCGCAAGCTAGCAAATGCCTCGTGTTATCTGAAGACAGTGCTCTTCATCGGTGTCCGCTGGATGCAGATTGCACCGGAGTTTACGTTTTGGCAATTTGGTTCCAAAATGGTAGACAATTGGGGACTCGTTTGGAATGCAGCATTGTTCATATGATTTTTTGCAGGAATCAGTCCGATTCTCACAGGAACAAGATCAAATTCCATAGAAACAGGAAAATTTCTTTCAAATGCAAAAATTTCGCAGGCATCTCCTAGGAATATAGTAGAAAACAGTTCAATTTTCGTAAGAATCTGACATTTTTTAGGCCTTGCGTTCGTTTTCTTCTATTTTCGCAGCGAGTGATGATTTCGTTCACACCTCTATAAAAGGATGAACGTACGGCAGCCTCCTCAACGCCTAACCACTTGCATAGGCTCTGGCGGTCGGTTCGCCATTACTACCGGATCGACCTTCCTTTAAAAGCAGAGTACGACGGCAGCTGCTCTCATCTGTCTGTGTCTGGTCGTCGTCTACATTGAAGTCGTGCGGTCATTATTCCGGTGATGAAACTTATGTTGGGGCAGATACGCGTAGGTGCGTCTGGTATGCATTACTACTTCCTTCCTCGATGGGCAGATGATATTTTAGGATTGAGAAAAACTATTAGACGGTATACCGTCAGAGTGAAAACTAGCGGGATACGTTATCACCATTGGATCGATGCTACAAATCCTCACGTCACGGGCACACGAGTATGTGAACTAAACTCCCTGAAGTGCTCTCGATACCATCGGCCAGCAAAAAAACCGGGATCACGAGCTCTCAATACCATCGGCCGGCAAGAGCATGTCGTACTTGGCCCAAACCGCGTCGAGAGGGCATGGCCGCCCAGCGTCGAGCCGGTTCCATGGCTTCCCCTTGCCACTCCAGTGAAACACGTGAAACTTGAAATATTCTAGAAACACGTGAAACTTACCGAAACATGAAACTTTTCAAACGTTCTCTTGAAACTTGCCATAACACGCATGGAATTTACTGAAACTTGCCGAAACATGAATGAAACTTGCTGAAACTTCTGAAATACGCATGTAATTTGCATAAACTTACCGAAACACGAATGAATATTTGTTGAAAACTTTTTTTAAAATTTGACGAAACATGTATAAAATATGAAACTTATAAGTACACTACGAAACCTGGTGAAACTTAACTGTGAAACAATATGAAACCTAGTTGCGAAACTTAGCTGTGAAACTTAGGTATGAAACTTAGCAGTAAAACTACGTAACGGTATTCCAAATCTGAAACATGTGAAACATGTGAAACATGCTCTGAAACTCATGGATTGACACTTGGTGAAACTTGAAATATTCTAGAAACACGTGAAACTTACCAAACATGTGAAACATGCTCAAACATGTGAAACATGCTCAAACTCAAATCAAAACATGTGAAACATGCTCAAACTCATGGATTGACACTTGGTGAAACTTGAAATATTCTAGAAACACATAAAACTTATCAAACATGAAACTTTTCAAACGTTCTCTTGAAACTTGCCATAACACGCATGGAATTTATGAAACTTGTCAAACATGAATGAAACTTCTTTGAAACTTCAAAAACGCATGTAATTTGCATAAACTTACCGAAACACGAATGAATATTTGTTGAAAACTTTTTTTAAAATTTGATGAAACATGTATAAAATATGAAACTTATAAGTATACTACGAAACCTGGTGAAACTTAACTGTGAAACAATATGAAACCTAGTTGCGAAACTTAGCTGTGAAACTTAGGTATGAAACTTAGCTGTGAAACCTGCTATACCGTTGGAATCAATTCCAACGGTACAGCGTTCAGTAGTAGCTAATTAGGATAAATCCGAAAATACTCTCGGAATATACCGATCCGACGGATAGTGCTCTCCCGAATCCGAATCTGAAAAAAATATCCGAAACCGAATCCAAATCCGAAAATTATCCGAAAAAAATATCCGAATCCGATCCGAAACTGTCCGGTCGATCGGTTGGACGGAAATTATCCGATCCAATTGCACCCTACGGCCGAAGCGTGGAATCGCAGCCGCATGCAATTGCCAACAATTCGATTTCGTTTTGGTCCGACACAATTCCCAATGCATCGGCCTATCTCGGCGTCTTACGATTCCATCGTCTTCCTTGCCATCTCTCGTCTCCACGGATCGGCGGTCGGATCACAGGACAACCTAGCCCCCGCCTCCCTCCCGCGGTGAAGCGGCCTCACCTCGTCTTTTTGGGCCCCTAACCACCGCGTCTCTATCATGCATACACCATTTGATTACATGATCTATCTAACGGATGAAACCTATTCCGTTGGGAGCTCTTCCAACGGGATACCGCATGGCTAGTAGTTCTCTTTAGGATTTTGTACTTAATTAAAAATATGTATAATAAGGTTATCTTAGTTTATGTTAGCATATATATATATATATATATATATATATATATATATATATATATATATATATATATATATATATTTTTATTTTATGTGAAAGAGTGAGAAAAGATGAGAGAAAAGAGAACTTTTTTTATTTAGTAGCCACCATCGCACAAAAACTTATGCTATTGCCGGCTAAAAGCCGGTGTTGGAGCCAGCGCGAACGACTGTTAGTGTTAAAGTTAGTATTTTTTCAATAGCTACAAAGATGAAATTAGTGTTAAATGCTTATATTAAATACTTTAATATTTATTTAGAGATAACCTTTAGAGAAAATTATTATACAAATTAGTTTTATTGCTTGCTCTAAATAATATGAGCAGATGTTGCATCATCGCCGAGCCGTTGTTAGCTTAGCATAGGGCCTCTAGAAAGGTTACTCCAGTTTGGCATACCCAACTTTTGACTTGAGATTATTTGACTTCTACTCCATCCAAATTCCAAGAAGTCGTCATCCTTAAACTTTTAAAACAGAGCACCGTTCGTCAAATCTCCATTGGTACGTTAATTAAGCAAGTCGTTCGATTAGTGCCCAGAAATAGAGCTACGGTTCCTGTGAATGTACTTAGGTCTGCACAATAGTGTATGTTAACTGGCTATATGTTTTGATACGCAAAATTTTTGCTGATATGAAAGAGAGTGGAGGATAAGAGAGTGTATAGATGTCTTTTCGTGGAAAGATACAGTATAAAACACCATTACATAAGTTATTGCAGATAATAAGCACATCTTCATATCATAATTAAAAGATTGTAGAATCCCACAGAGACAACATAAGATATCATCTATTGTGAAAGCTATTTTTAGTTTTATCTTTATATGATATAAAGGAATGTATAGGCAATAGTCGTCTCCACCGTTGTTGTTGTACATGCTCTTACAGTGCTAAGATTGGGAAAAGAGAGCCACCCTGCTTAGAACAAAGGATTTTGGTCCACAGAAAACCAAATTGCTTCAAATTTTGTCCTTCCAAATAGACTGAGATATTATGAGTATATAGTAACTCCACGAATTTGATACACGCTAGAGTGCATCTTCTAAATTCTGCTTCATGGTCATGGGTAAGCACAGAGCATCCTATAATTGCATAGCAAAAGGGCGTGTGAATGGAATGAAATAATTATCTATTGAGAAAGTCTGTAAACAATGCATTGACCGACTAAACTATCGTTCCCACGTGTGATACGATCAATCTGTTAGCCAGCCAGTCAGTCAACGCTAACAAACTTCGTTTT
>JAYEVE010000429.1:0-160407 GCA_036346375.1 Guadua angustifolia | reverse complement strand
ATGGCATTACTCTCCTTCTTTCACCATTAGTGGTTCAGTTAAAATGTTGCCCTCATTTTCTACTAATGGCAATTCTAGACTTGGCACTACTTTTGGTCCAATATGATTCTTTAACTGAGTTACATGGAAAACCGGGTGGATGGAGCACCCTGCTAGCAATAGGAGTTTATAAGCCACTTGAACAATTTTCTCAATAATTCTGAAGGGTCCATAGAACTTTGAATGTAATTTCAGACGATTATGTAATCCCAAAGCATTATACCTATATAGTTGCATCTTCAAGTATACCATGTATCCAACATTCAATTTCCCTTTAGTTCTGTTCTTGTCTGCAAAAAATTTCATTCTGGATTAAGCCTTTTGAAATGAATTTTTAATAGCTTCAAACTATATTACTCTCTGCTATGGAATGTTTTGGGTTCCATGGATAGCTGCATCAGGTATCATAGCTTCTGTAACTTGTGGTGGCTTTATTCCATACATAGCTTCGAAAGGAGTCATTCCAAAAGAGGTGTGAAATGAAGTATTATACCACCGCTCGGCTTGAGACAACCAGGATTACCATCTTTTAGGGCTTGCAAAGACCATGCACCTGAGATAGTTTTCCATGTATTGATTTACTCTTTCTAATTGACCGTCGGTTTGAAGATGATAAGCACTGCTAAAACGAAGTTTAACCCATAAGACCTCAAACAAATTCTGCCATAGAGTGCTAGTGAATATCTTGTCTCTATCCGAGATTATGATAGAAGGCAAGCCATGTAGCTTGTATATGTTCTTAATGAATAAATACACAATATTCTGCACTATATAGGGGTGTTTCAAGGATATAAAGTGTGTATATTTTGTGAATCTATCAACCACCACTAATAATATCACATTATGCTCCAGTGATTTTAGTAATCCTTCAATGAAATCCATTATCACTTGAGTCCAAGCCATTTCTGGAATGGGTAAAGGTTAAAGTAAACAAGGATAATGTACATTTTCAGTTTTGTTTTTCTGACATACTGGACGTACCTTTACATAATTGCTTACTTGTAATTTCAATCTTGGCCAATAAAACAGTAATTTTAGCCTATGATAAGTAGCTCTCTCCCTTGAGTGTCCTCCTAAAGCTGATGCATGAAAGAAATCAAAAAGCTGATTCTTGAGTTCAGTATTGATTTCCACATATAGCCTACCCTTGAATCTGAGTACACTACAAGAAAAGTGATTATCTGTGACGAAAACGTCGTGACGTTGTCAACTTTTATCATGAAAAATCTATTTTCTGTGACGACTTGTTTATGTTCGTCATTAATTGTATCAGCGCCGTCGCCCCATAATCTTTTGTGACGAAACATAAAATTTCGTCATGAAACTAAAATACGAATCGTCATAGAAAATGAGTCGCGTTTTTTTCAGGTTGGGAAGCGATCGTTGCTAGAACCTCCTGGCGGCTGGAAGCCCTAATCTATTTTTTCCTTGTTGCTGGAACCTCTTGGCGGCTGGAAGTCCCTCACGGCCAGAGAGTTCCTAGCGCCTGCACTCCATCATAGCTAGAGGTTTTCCTTGTGGCGTGAGATTCTCCTGGTGGCTTGAAGGACTTCTAGATCATTGTGTTGGTTCCTAGCGCCTGCACTTCTGGATCATAGCTAGAGGTTATTTTTTTCTCGTTCTTCGTTTGCATGCTTATTTTATTTTTAAATTGATTTATTATTTCTCCAGCAAGTGATTGATCTGAAATTTTTGATTGGTTAATTCCTCATAAATCTTGATTAATCTCATAATTAGGGTTTGATCAATTTTTGTCATTATTGATATAGTCATCTTGCGAAGGTCATAACTCTAGATCCGTATATCCGATCGAGCTGATTCTTATTGAATTAGTTTCAAAATTGAATCTAGTTTCTACAGTTAAAATTTCGCATCAATCCAACGGTGCAATCTTCAGGAATTACTATTTTAGTGAATATATATCATTCTGTTTTTGTGGACTGTTTTAGGACTGATTTTGACATATTGTTTGCCATGTTCAATGATGTATTTTCTTAGATGGACAAAAGTTGGATTTAGGGTAAACAATTTACCCCTGCATATATCAAAGGTGTGGGAGAGTTCATGCAATTTGTGAAAGAAAGATTTGATGAGAATGTTCAGATACTTTGTCCATGCCGTGCATGCCTTAATCAAATAGCAAGACCTCAGTTAGATATGCATGATCATATTCACATATATGGGATGTCAAGTGGATACACAAAGTGGGTTTATCATGGAGAATCTGTTGATGCTGATGTGCATGAATCTCAAGTGCATTTTGATGAAAATGTTAAGCATATGGAAAATTCTGGTCCCGATGGGTTGTGTGCGGGTGAGGATGACAATGATGATGATGGTGGATTGCTAGAGATGATAGAAGAGCTGTACACCGCTTGGGACCAAAGTGGAGAATATCCAAAGTTTGCTGGAGTGCTCGAAGACGCCAAGTGCGGACTTTGCCCAGAATCTAAAGTATCAAGATTCTCTTTTCTTGTGAAGTTACTTCATATCAAGTCATACAATCGAATCAGTAATACAACATTTAATGCACTACTGAAGTTATTGGTGATAGCATTCCCTCATTGCAAACTTCCCAATTCATATTATGAATTAAAGCAATATCTCCGTGAATTGGGTCTTGGATATGATTCTATCCATGTGTGCATGAATAACTGTGTGTTGTTTCGGAAGGAGTATGAGAATAGAGATGAATGCCCGATATGCGGTGAATCAAGATGGAGAGATGCAGATGGTAAGAAAGTGGTTCCTCAAAAGTTGTTGAGACATTTTTCGCTCATACCTAGATTGAAGAGGTTTTTTGCTTCGAAAAAAACAGCAGAGGACACACAATGGCACAAGTTGAAGCGACAACCAAATGATAATGAAATGAGTCATCCAGTTGATGGTGAGGCGTGGAAAGACTTTGATAGGAAATATCCATTGTTTGCGGACGATGCAAGGAACTTGAGGCTGGGCATAGCTACCGATGGCTTCAATCCATTTGGCAATATGAGCACTTCATATAGCATGTGGCCCGTACTTGTGATGCCTTATAACATGCCACCGTGGGTATGCATGGATGAATCGAACTGCATGATGGCCTTACTCATCCCAGGTCCAAAATGCCCTGGAAAGGATTTTGATGTTTTCTTGGAACCTCTCATAGAAGAGTTGCTTGAACTATGGAATGGTGTCCCTACTTACGATGCTTTTACTGGTGCGATGTTCAATCTTCGTGCTGCAATAATTTGGTGCATCCATGATTACCCTGCTTTAGGCACGTTGTTAGGGCGAACTACAAAAGGTTATTATGCATGTGTTCATTGTGACAAAGATCTGTTGTCACGGGCCATAAGGAGGAAGATATGTTACATTGGCCATCGTCGTTACCTCGCAAGGGACAACAGTATGCGGAAAAGCTTAGCTTTTGATGGACATCATGAAAAGCGTGACAAGCCAGGAGAGTTCAGTAAAGAGGAGCTTTTGGAGCAACTAGAGAAGGTCAAAGATGTTAGACTAGGAAAGCATCCTCGAAATAATAAAAGGAAGGCGTCGAGGAGAACGAGCCTCGGTTATTTAGCGAAAGGCTATATTGTTTGAATTGCCATATTGGGTAGAATTGAAGCGGCGACACAATCTTGATGTGATGCACATCGAGAGAAATATATGCATGAACCTTCTTGGCACATTCTTTGGATATAGAGGGAAGACAAAAGACACTATTAGTGCTAGGCTTGATTTGCGAGATATGGGCATAAGATGTGAATTGCATTTAGAGTACAAGGGCAACTCATATAGAATTCCTCCAAGATGCTATACCTTGAAAAAGGAGCATAAGCTTGCATTTTGTGAATTTATTAGAAAGCTAAATTTCGAGATGGTTTTGCTTCCAACTTATCTAGATGTATTAGAGTGATGGATGCAAGTTACAAGACTTGAAAACTCATGATTGTCATATCCTCCTGCGAGAGAGTTTTACTGTTGGCCTTGAGGGTATCGTCTTGAGGATATATATGAAGCAATTGTGGAGTTGGGTAACTTCTTTAGAGAATTGTGTAGTAGAACTCTAAAGGTAGATGTACTGCAGCGACTTAGAGCACAAATCCCAGTCATTCTATGCAAGCTTGAGAAAATATTTCCTCCAGCCTTCTTTGATGTGATGGTGCACTTGGCTGTTCATCTACCGGATGAGGCAATTCTTAGAGGTCCAGTTCAATTTGGATGGATGTACCCAATAGAACGTCGACTTGGCACTTTAAAAGGTTTCGTGAGGAATAGGGCAAGGCCAGAAGGGTCCATTGCAGAGGCATATGTAGCTGAGGAGGCCATGACATTTTGCTCAAGATACATGGACGATGTTGACACTAGATTTAATCGGGAGGACAGAAGTGGGGATGGATTTGTAGAAAACCTGGTGGATTGTGACGTCTCTGTTTTTATGCATGGTGTTAATTTAGTAGGTTCCTGTAGAGTTACATTCCTTGATGGTGAACTTGACAAGCTTATTTGGTTTGTGCTAAATAATTGTGAAGAGGTTGATACATACATGAAGTGAGTAATCATTTATATTGAACTTAATTTTTATGAAATTGTGGACTTAATGTAATGATGTGCTTCGTTTTTCCTGTTTTGCAGAATGTTTAGAGAAGAGTTAGAGAAAGAAGGGGCAAATGATATTGATAGAAGGGTGATGGCTGGATTTCAGAAATGGTTCAAAAATATGTAGCGAAAGCGAAAGGTGAGGTTCTTGATCACCTCGTGCAGCTATCGTGTGGTCGGATCTCGAGAGTTAGGATTTACTCATCACCTTTGTTAATGGTGTTCGTACAACACCATTGATCGTGAAGAAACATGAAGACCAGAATAGTTCCATCATGGCGGAGGTACACATAATGGCCTGTTCACTTGAATTTTATGGTTCATTGAAAGAGATCATTGAGTTGGCATATAACTCAGATATACAAGTTCATCGATCGGTGGTTATTTTTCGATGTGACTGGTATGATCAAGATGGAAAGAGGAGAGGCATTGCAAATGATGAATATTTCAAATTCATCAATATTGAGGGGCTGTGGTACAAGACAGATCCTTTTATTTTGGCCACTCAAGCAAAAAAGATATTTTACTTACCAAACACTCAATTGGGCAAAAATTGGCGAGTTGTGCAGAAGTTTGAGCATAGGCATATATATGATGTGGCTGAAAATGAGATGACTAATAATGTTGGCGTATACCAAGAAGATGATTGTTCTGATAATGAATGTATGTGCAAGATAGTAATCCTCCATCAGAGACTCTGCACCGCGATGATGATAATGAAGATGTAGCTGTTGATGCTAGTTTAGTGGACAACATAAGCAACAGGACAGAAAATGATAATAGTGTGAGTGAATCCGAAGAAGATGACACTATGGTGCAGTTCACCAGTGATAATGAGCATGAGAATACTCTGATGGATGACAGCGACGAAGAATAGTTACTTAGGATGACAGCGACGAGGATTGGATCTTGATGGTTATAGTTTATTTACCAACAGTGTACTCATGGTCTTTAGTGACGAATTCTGTGACGAATTTACTGATGAACTAGAAAGAATGTAGTTACTATTTATGAAACTTGTAAAAATGCCATAACTTTTGACTCGTAACTCCAATTTTGGTGTTCTTGTACTTTCCAGAATCATCATACTATGAGCTATCCAATTATATTCTTTTGGGCACCGATTCTTGTTTGCAAATATGAAATCTACGTACGTTTGTTAAAATGGCCATAACTTTTGACTCGTAACTCCGATCGGGGCGTTCTTTGGCTCGTTTGAAAGATAACGAAAAGTAACACTCAAATTTCATAAAGAGCGAGAAAATCAAATGGTCGGATCCTGATGGTTTGTGCAAGTGCGTACGCGGCGACGGAATTCCAAAAAAAGGTCATTTAGGGCCTCAAAACGGTCTCCGAAGTTTTGAATCTATTTCGGTCGTTCTTTTCGATTATTGCAAATGGAGTATTAGTTCCAATTATTTCATATGTAATATTATTTAATTTCAATTCTTTCAAATTAGAAGGCAGGATAGGTAATTAGCAATATTTAAAAAAATTTATTATTTGTTGGAAGACTTTCCCTCTTATATTATGAATATTATAAATTGCTATTTGAATTTTTCTCTTCCTGTAAATATACAAAATATTGCTTGAATTCGAAATTTATACTATCATGTATCAACTAAAAAGATAATATTCGATTGTATTATAGAAATTATTAGATAAATAAATGGAAGTACAAAAGTGAGATTATTTACCTCAAACATTTTGTAGAGATCATCTTAGGAAATATCTTACGATATTTCTAGATGCAAAATCATCAATTATGGCCTCAACATTAATGTCATCCAATAACTTTTTCTTAATACATAAAGTTGCTAGACCATTTAAATAGTTATTCAATAATTTCAACTTTGAAAAGCTTCATTTAGGCGATGCCACGATTCTCGGCACTATTAATGACGGTTATATTAAATCATAGAAATGACCTCTTCGTTGTGAAAATGTAATTAAATCACGAAAAAGTTGATTTTTATGACGAAAAAAGTAATTCATCATTGAAAACTTTCTATGACGCACTTACTATGACAAGTTGAATTTCGTCATAAATTCGTCATAAAAAACCTACAATGACGATTTCGGGACTAATGATGACGGGTTTGGACCGTCATTAAAAATCACTTTTCTTGTATATGTATACCAGATCTGCAGTGAATATGGGGGCTGTGATGACCCATCCACACTAAGTTTGGTTAATAATTGCTGACATTTTTTATCACTCAAATAACTCTATTGTACCTCTTCAACCCAATTGGGAATAGCTGTAGTTATTGCAATTGCCTCATTCAACATAGGTATTCTTGACAGAGCATCAACAGCCTTGTTTTCTCTCCCTTTCTTATATTCTATTTTATAATTATACCCTTACAATTTGGCGTTCAATTTATGTTGTACTCCTTCTATCAATCTTTGTTCATTTATGTATTTAAGGCTTTGTTGATCTGTTCTAATCACTAATTCTTCCCCCACCATACAATGTCTTCACTTCTTTAGTGCATCTAATATAGCGAGAGCTTTTTGTAAATAAGTGGACATAGTATTTGATTTCGATCCAACCTTTGCTAAGGAATGATACGGGTCTACCCAATTGCATTAGGACTGCCCCTATTCCATGCCCACTAGCATTAGACTTTAAAATGAATGGTTGGGTGAAATTAGGAAGTTTCAGCGCTGGTGTAGTAGATAGCAATTTCTTAATCCGGCCAAAGGCTTGTTGCTGCTTATCTTCCCACTAAAAAGCATTCTTCTTGATTGCATCAAACAATGGCCTACATATAACTCCAAACTCTTTTATGAATCTTCTGTAATAACCAGCTAATCCAAGAAATCCCCTTAGCTCTGTGACATTAGTTGGAATTGGCCATTCCTTGACTGCAATTACCTTTATGGGATCTGTAGCTATTCCTTCCTTGCTAATTATATGTTCCAAGTATTCAACTTGGTGTTGTCCAAAAACACATTTGCTACTCTTAGCAAAAAGTTTGCTATCTCTTAAGATCATTAAGACTGCCTTTAAATGCCCCTAATGCCCTTCTAAAGTAACATTGAAGATTAATATGTCATCAAAGAAGACTAGTACAAATTTTCTTAGGCATTTAGCTAAGATCTTGTTCATTAAGGCTTGAAAGGCAAGTCTATTTTTTAAAAATATTGGCCTCCATGCAGTTCACAATTCACACAGCCTGACAGCCATTCACAATTCACAGTTCACAAAGGATGAAAGGAACAAAAAATCATCACCTTGCGGTTCAGCACAATCCACTATTAGTACTCAGCAGTGGGCATTGCCGCACTGGCCGGAGGCCCTAGTCAAACCAGAGATGAGTGGCGAGGCACTTTGCGTGGTTGCGCCCTTGCAGGCTTGCGGGGCAGGATCAGCGGAGGTATGGTGCGCTACTACGCCGGGTCACCTCAAAGTGGTATCCTCATGCAAAATGATCTTTACAAGTGGTATCTCTTTCAAATAATATCATTAACAATATTTTTGTCGACGATCGGGATCACCTGACCGCAGATGTGGAGACGGGGTTAGTGTGAATGAGGGACCCAAAACGAGCTACGCTCAACGGAGGAACAGACGTTGGTAAGGCGAGATGACAACGGGCAAGACACAGCGAAATATACTAGTTCGAGCCCCCGTGAGGGTAATAGCTCTACTCTAGTCTTCTCCTGAGGTGGAGGAGGTCACTATTCTTGAGTACAGAGTGGTTTACAGCTCGAGCTTGAGCATCCTGGTAGTGGCTAATGTCCTATTGCTTGTGCGCTGATGTCGTCTCCTTTGCCGTTCTGCTTCAAGGATTTTATACCCCTCGGTATTACGAAGCTTGCGGGAGAGATTCCCAGAGTAGTGCATGGTGCGCATTGAAGACGTGCTGCAACCGTCCCAAATCGGCATACGTCGCCTTAACTCAGGATTCTCGGTCTTGGTAACCGCCAGTGGCGCACACCTCCGAGCCAAGGTCGAGGTCGTGCGGTCGAGATCCCCTCCCCAAGCTCGAGGTCGTGCGGGGATTGGTGCGGCTTAGGTCGTGGTCGGAGTCCCACGCTGCTCGGTCTCAAGCTGGGGACCCTGTTGACTACGCATTGACCTATCAAAGATTCCTTAGTCCCCGACAGCTAGCCCCCGAGGCTTAAGGTCGTGGCAAGTACTTGGGTCGACCTCGAGCCTCTCTTGTATGGATAGAGGGGACGGTCTTCTGGAAATTTCGAACCCAAAGTCGAGGTCGGACGGAGACCTACGAATGTGTTTTAGTGTCGTTACACCAGGCGCCCCTTGGTCTTTAGACTTCCAGTACGGCCATGATCGAGCAGCGGAACTGTTCGCGACGCCTCGATCCCGCCGCTTAGCCCTTAACTGCACCTGTCAAATCACCTGACGGGCGCGCCTTTTGAGATGCCCTAACCTCCGGTCTTCAGCGCATCGGGCTTATAAAACCCGAGTCTATTGCAACTTCGAAGACTTATCGGCCTTCTTGCAATCTTTTCTCTCCTAACTCCTCACCGAGCCCTTCTTCTTTAAATCGACCAAACTCCCCTCAATCGCCATGGCCAAGCTCGGAAAAGTTCCTTGTCGTGACAAGGATGAAAAAAACTCAAGAAATTTGAGACTCTCTTGGACCCAGCTGACGTGGCGGTTGCCGGGCGGAAGGCAGAAACGCGACCACGGGACGATGAACTTGTCGACCGAGCATTACATGCTCTTGACTTATGGACGCGCTTGAGTGATTTCTTTGCGCGTGTTCGCCCAATGCGAGATCGAGCTCATCAATATGGTACCCAACTCCATTCTCCTCCTTTCCATCTTCTCTCATCAGTGCGAGGGGTTCCTTGGAATCCTTCCCACCCCTCGCTTTTCTTCCGCTTTTCTCCATCTTTCGCAGGAAGGACCCGTGGTGGATGCTTCTACTTTCGGTTGCGGGCGGGGCTCCCTTGGTCCTTCCCCCAAATCCGGCCTCGGGACTCCCTCGGCCCATGGACCGATCGGTGGTTCTACCTGAAGAGGGTCGAAGGCGGCGTGTTGGCATTCGATGGAACCCCCATCAGTGGGAAGAAGCAGACCCCGGAGGCGGACGACCTAGAGATCGACCAGGAGGCCATCGCCGCCAACCACATCTACGCTTTGCGTGGCCTCATCGGGCAGGCCATCGCCGACGACTTCTTAAGGAACAGGGTGTTCCCTCTGCGGAAGAGGATGCACCCATTCTTCAAGATCAAAGGTCGCGACAACCTTACCCGTGAAGGGACGTCTGGTAAGTCTTTCTGCTCCGAAGTTTGTTCGAGTTTTGACTCCCGGGTTTCTTTTGACGAACTTGTCGTTCCAGCAGCACCGAAGGAGTCCTGGATTGCCGCCAGGATGGGCGAGATGTTCGGGAAAGTGGCGTATGACTACACCCTCGATGAGCCCGTTCCGAGGAACATGTTGCGCTGGAAAGCCAAGGTAAGCCACCCTGGGCCAAGCTTCTTAATCTGCATACGCCTAGGGCCTTCCTTGATTCTTTGATGCGCCCACAGGACAAGCAAAAGCTGCTTGAAACGGCAAGGAAGATGTTGCATTGCCCGGCGAGCAAGGGCAAGAAAGAACGAGCAAGAGGCGGCCCGGATGGAGCGGGCAGAGGTCGAAAAGCAAAGACGTCGAATGGGGAACGCCACGATGGTGAGTTTCCATGGTCGAGCCCCAGTGTCTTTTGCTCGCGCCCTTAAGCCCTCGACATACATTTCTCCTCGCGGCGACCCTTGTGATGCCGCCAAGGACATCGACGAAGGACCCGGACCCTACCACGGGTTCAGGGGTCCCAAGCTCGAGGTTCGAGGGGCCGCCTCTTCACCCGGGGCGCTTAAGACCCTCGTCGGCCCCGGTGAGTCGAAGGTCAGAGACTTCGAATTACATCGTTGTTTCTTAAACTTGCCAAGTCTTCCCATCCGCCTTTAGCTTAGTATCCTTTCCTTATCGCGGACCACTTCAACACCCAAACTCATTTTGCCCATCGACCATGGCTATTGTCCGAGGCAAGACCGAGTCAGGAGGAGGAGGAGACCTCCTGAGCTAGCCCCCACCAAATGAGCAGTAGAAGCCACGCCCGCCAACCCACAAGGTGGGTCATAGTAGCGAGTTCGACCAAGGGTTGACGACCCGGTCGAAGGCGAAGTCTCGACCATGACCAACAGAGACAGCCGCAGCCAACACCATGGACACGAGGCCAGTGGCCCGCCCGCTTTGGTCGGCTGCAGAAGATGGCCTTCGAGGCTCCCGATCGCGTGGTAGGCCGCCATGATGCTCGTGCCCTAACCGTCGAGGTCAGGCGCCCCGGTATCAAGGTCGGAAGCCTCGGCAGGACAAGTCTGAGAAAGAACGTCAGAGGTCAGGCGGGACATCCACGGGGAGGGACCATAGATGCCCGACCAAGTGGTGGAGAGACCAATCTGACCATTGAGGCCAGGCTCGAGGGTGTTCTGAACCCTCCTGGGAGTGTGGCTGGAAGCGAGGACGCCCTTGGCGGAGGGCCCGAAGGGCCAAGCAACCCAGTAGTGGCAGTGGACAACATCGCGCCGGGATCATCGGGGAGCAGACCCGTGGAGTACTCCCGCACAATCTTCGAGGGTCGGCTTAGCCAGGTATGAAGTCTCTTCACGTTATTGTCGAACTTTAGATCGAGCCTCCATTCCTTCTCTCTTCTGACAAGGACCGTGTCAACTTTCCGAACCCCGCAGGCCATCGGCTCCGTCGCCCAAGGGCTGCAAGGCCTTCAGACGCATGCTGATGCGCTGAAGGTCTTCCTCGACGTGGTGGAGGAGCGGAGGTGCATTGCTCCGGCTCATGGAGGCCTTGGAGGTCGGCGGGAGGAGGCCTGCTGACGTCGGCTCCAACGAGATCGCCCGGCCTCTGCAAGGTGGTGAAGATGTTCGAGGCCTCCCACAAGTCAAAGCAGGCGGGCCATTGCCTCCGGCGACCACCAGCGTGCAAAGGCCGTCGAGGAGGAGCGTCGAGGTCGACCAAGGCGCTCGAGGCCGAGCGAGCCAAGACCGAGGAGAGGAGCTAAAGAAGGCCGCTGTGGACCAAGCAGCCGCCACAGCGAGGGCCTCCCCCGAGCTCGAAGCCAAGGTTCAGGAGCTCGAGGAGAAGCTAGGTCGGGCGAGCAAGACGGCAAAAAGCGCCTTGGCTCAACTTCAAGAAGAGCAACGCCGCGCTGCCGAAGCTTCCGCCGAAGCCCTCTGACTCCAGGGCGAGCTGTCGACCTTGAGGGCCAAGGTCGCCAAGCTCGAGCAAGAGAAGCCGACCTGTAGATAGGCTTAGACTTTGTTGCCTGTAATAAAAAACCTTTGTAAGACAAAAGTTTAATGGAATGACATTGTCTTGGCAGAAATAGTTGATGTCTTGATCTGCTTATGATTTTTCGATCAAGTGAGTTTTTTTCTTAATCGTGCACTTAGCCTTTCTGCTCGTAGTGTATCTCGTCCAGCCCCCGTTGGGCTCAAGGTCGAGCAACGTCGGCCTTGGGCGCAAGTTAGAAACCTGCGGAGACCATGACCTGCAAGATCGAAAAAACCCACAGGGAGCACAACACAGGCGCACGAGGAAAGACTTAGGCTCTAGAGTGTTAGGATCATTTCTAGGTCAAGCTTCTCGAATCCTGACAACGATTTGCGCCTTGATCATTGGACCCAACCGCGGGCTTGTTTCGAACCCTGGCGTAGGGGGAGCGTTGATGCGAAGAGATTCGGCTTACAAGTAGCTCGACCACTGGGGGTTTTAAGCCCCCGACGCCTGGGCCAAGAGCAAGCACGCTTGTTCGCAGGTTGAACTCAAAGGAGCCCCGAACTCGAACCAACACAAAACATGGAATGAAGAAGAGGCGCAAAGACCAACATGACAATTGTACAACAGCTTTATTGAAATTTGAGGTACAAGGTATTACACATAGAATTTTCGAAGCTGGTCAATGTTCCATGAGCTAGAGAGCTCTCTGCCATCAGGCTAAGCCCAGTAAGCCCGTCGATCTGTTGAAACAACTCTATAGGGCCCTCCACATGAGGATAACTTGTTGGTGTTGGGCGGGGCTGAATCCGCTCTCGAGGCGAGGTCCCCAAGAAGGAGCTCCCTAGGTCGTCTGGATTGAGGCGCATGTCTGTGAAGAGCTTGCGGGTAGTCTTGCCCGATCGTAGCGATTGGTACGACATCTTACTTCTTCCGCTAGGGTAAGGTCAAGGACCGTTCTTGCTCGAAATCGATCTGGTGGACCAAAGCCGACCTGGCGAGCCTGCGTGACCTCTGGAGGCAGGACAGCTTTGGTACCAAACACAAGCCGTAAGGGTGTGGACCCTATTGCTCGGCTAAGCGTAGTGCGAATAGACCATAAGACGGTGAGAAGTTCATCCACCCGTGTCCGCCCCATCATTCGAGCTCATCTGATACTCGCTTTTTGACACCTTGAACGATCTGTCCGTTGGCGCATTCCACTGTTCCATTGCTTTGCGGATGGGCCACCGAAGCATAGCATACTTTGGTACCGATGTCCTTGCAATACTCCTGGAACAGTTCACTGGTAAATTGTGTCCCATTGTCAGTGATAATTCTGCATGGAACCTCATACCTGGTGACCACGAACAAGCGGAAGAACCTGACCGCCGCACGAGCTGTGATGGTCGAGACAGGTTCGGCCTCGATCCATTTGGTGAAGGTATCAATGGTGACGAACAAGAACTTCTTCCCCCCGGCCGCCTGTGGGAAGGGGCCGAAGACATCTAGCCCCCAGGTCGAGAGGGAGATTAGCGCCAGTGACACTCTTTAAAATTCGTGATTTACTTTATGACACTCGGCCTTGTCATACACTCGGATGGACCCACATGTCATAGACACATCGCTAAAACCAGCGAATTGAGTGTCCTTTGGACTAATTTTTCCTGTGTCGAGAAGGGCCAAGCGGCGGTATGGTGCAGGTGCATAGGCGGTGATCGACTTTCGAGCATGGAATTGGCGAGCTCGGTGAAGCGCAGACGATGTTGCGGCGTCCTGGAGCGCTGTTGGCCAATAGAACCCCATGCGGAAAGCTTTCCCGACCATGGTCCTGAAAGAAGAATGCACCCCACAGAGACCTGAATGAATGTCGTTTAACAGGTACTTACCCTCCTACGTGGTAACACACTTCGTCGAGATTCGAAGCATTCTCGACCAAAGTTTACATCCACATGCAGCACAAGCTTGCGGCTTGATCCTGCTCCTCTCCGCGGGATAGGTCGGAAGCGCTCCCTGTGTCAGGAAGTTGTGGATTGGCTCGGCCCACGAGGGAATACCTTCGACAAAAGCGACCGAGGCCCCTTGGTCAGAAATCGAAGGCGATGCTAGGGTCTCCAAGATTACATCCGCAGGAATTTCATCGTCGGACGACCCGAGCTTGGAGAGGAAATCCGCACTGGAATTGTCCTTCCTTGGCACATGCATGATTTCCAGGTTCTGAAACCACTTCTCCATCTTGCGTGCCTCAGCGAGGTATTTGGCCATGGAATCTTCCGAGCATTGATAGACCTTGTTGAACTGGTTGATGATGAGCTGGGAAACGCCCTTGATGACCAACTGGTGAACACCCAGTGCCTTGCAAGCTCGGAGTCCCGCTAGGAGAGCTTCATACTCTGCTGCATTATTTGTCGCTGGGAATCCGAAACGAACTACATACCTCAGTCTGTCGCCCTGTGGGGTGAGAATGAGGATCCCAGCCCCCGAGTGTTTGAAGGATCTTGAACCATCGAAGTACATGACCCAGGGCCTCTCCTCCCCGACCTCGAGCTCAGGAGCCGGCTGCGACATCTGCTCGACCACAGAGTCGGCAAGTACCTGCGACTTGATGGCCGTGTGCGCCATGAACTGGAGGTCGAACTCGATCAGCTCCATGGCCCACTTGGCGATGCGACCTCCAGCCTCTGGGTTCCTCAAGATCTCCCCGAGCGGAAAGTTGCTTGGGACAACCACGGAGTGAGCCTGAAAATAATGCCGGAGATTGTGCGAAGCCATGAGGAGAGCATACAACAATTTCTGGACCTGGGGGTAGCGCTCCTTCGGCCCATGGAGAACCTCACTGACGTAGTAGATTGGGTCTTCTTTGTGCATCCCGCTCGACCACCGGCGGCGTTGATGACTGGGCGGTGGCCGCGAGGTAGAGCAGCAATTTTTTGCCTAGCTGCGGGGTCGTAAGCAAGGGTGGACTTGATAAGTATACCTTCAAATTGTCGAAGGACCGCTGCGCTTCGGTCGTCCACTGGAAACTCCCTTGTTTGCGTAGGGCCTTGAAGAACAGCAACCCACACTCGCCGAGCCGCGAGATGAACCTGCTAAGGGCGGTCATACGGCTGGTGAGGCATTGCACCAGCTTAACCATGGTCGGGGCCGCCATCTTCTCAATCGCCTCGATCTTTTCCGGGTTCGGACCAACTCTCAAGCCCCCGATCATGAGCCGAGTACCTTCCCCAAAGCAGCGCCAAACACAAACTTCTCTGGGTTGAGCTTTATCCTGTACTTGTTCAGGTTGGCGAAGGTCTCCTCAAGGTCTTGAACGTGGTTGTCTTCAGAAGAGCTTTTGACGATGATATCGTCCACGTAGACCTCAAGGTTGCAGCCAATCTGAGGATCGAAAGTCTTGGTCATCAGGCGCTGGAAGGTCGCCCCGGCATTGCGGAGACCAAACGACATAGTCGTGTAGCAGTATGTCGTGCCCCAAATTTGCAAATCCGGACACTTTGTGTATTCTGCACTAGTCCAGGATCGCGCTAGTGCACACAGGCTTAACAGGGTTAAAGTACCACAATCATACATAGCGGAATAACAAATAAGTACTTCAAAAATGTATATAAACGAGTTGTTTGACCATATGGTCACCTTACATCAGTTTGCCATACAGGGCTTACATTATTCAGAGTAAAAGATAAACAACAGCGGAAAGTAAACGTTATGGTGATCCATCTTCGCCACAGGCGCCTTGACAAAGGCTTGCTCCCTAGTTCTCTGGCCCTCCAATATACTCTTTTTCCCACGCTGGTGTAGACTCCTCCTTTGGTAAAATTTTGCCCGCAAGGGTGAGTACACACCGTACTCAACAAGTCATGCACAATCTTGAGATCTATTACTACATGCATGGCTTGTTACAAAGGAATAGCTCGATTGGCTATTTTGCATTTGCATCAACATTTTTGAATTATTATTTATCTAGATAAAAGCGTCAAAACCATATAATTATAACAAGTTTCTCAAATTGTCTTCCACAAAATTTTGGGCCTTGCAGGTCCTTAATCAAATTTCACCATTAACAACGCACACAGCCTTCCACCCCATTTTATTTTCAAAACTCTACCCCTTGGCTGTAATCCCGAGCAATGTTCAATCTAGTGAACACGGCTATTGAATAGTTTGTACACTCTGCAGAGGTTATACACTTTACCCACAAGATCTGAGTCAAACACCACAAAGGCGAGTGGTAGAACAAAGCCTTTCCAAAGGTTCGTCTAAACCCGATCTTGCCAGCTAAGATTTCAACACTAGAGGGACTGGTTACCACACCTAGGGCCCCCTCTTGCGCCTGTGAGTTTTACCACCCAAACACCTAGGCCTCACTCCACCACGACAGTACCGAGGAATAGATTTCACAATTTACTCAGCTAGGTCCGTCCCATACCGGAACTTGTGGTTGTATGAATGACTCAGGTCAAAGGCTCGCAAGGTTAAGTCCTTAGGGTTGATTAGAGTAAGACTTGCACAAACCCCACCGCCCCTCGGGCCCACCAGTCACACTTGCTCCAACCACTTGCTCCGATCTAAATTATTTTCCATCCCAAGTTGATTATTGTGCAACACATGCCAACAACAACTCAACATCCATATAGAACCACACAGGCCTCCATATATCAACATCATCGTGTGGCAACACATCACACCCTTTCAAAATACATTGCATATTCCATTATTCAATATTGATCTTTATATTTTAAAAGATTATTCACGATATATGCAAAGCTAAGCAACTATTCACAGTCTAGCCTCCCGTGTTGGCACAATATTATCAACCAACTAATATTACCAAACTTAGGTTATCAAAGGAATCATGGCATACAAATATTAACAAGAAGGTGGCAATAACAAATAGGTTGATTAGCTAATTCACCCAAATTATTTTTAATCCATTTTTAGTTGAATTAGCATGCATAGTTTGAATCAAAATACATTTTCAAAACTTAGGAGCAATATGGTCAAAGCATAACTTGCCTTCGTAAAGCAGTGAGTCTTGATCTAGAGCTTGATCCTCGAAGTCTGCATCCTCACACAGCTCAGCGTCTACGCGTAACAGATAGAGAACCGAATAAACACGCAAAACAACGTACAAACACACATTCGGAAAAATACGACAAATCAAACAAATTCAAAACTTTATGAAAACTTCCAGATAATTAGTTTAACATTTTCTAAGATTTATAAAATTTATTTTGACATTTTTGAACGTATAATTTAAGAGCTACAAAATTCATAAATTTAGACATTCCGCAAATATTTTAACAGTATAAATTTATTTATAAAATTTCATAAAAATTACTGTGGAAATGTATTAATTTTTACTAATTTAAAAAATTTGTTGCATGTGATTTGGACTTATAACGAATTTGTAGCAAAAAAGACAAAATCTGTAATTTGGTTACAAATTCACGTACAAAATTTAATTAGCTATACACATGCATGGTACTGTTCATCATGTGTATGCATATTCTTCTTACGATTTTCTTCGGCTTCTTTGGTTTGCTACGGACGTGAGAGAGACAGAGGTGTAGGAACACAGTCGAGCAAGCAGCAGCGACCAAGTCCCGGCCTTGATCGGCGAGCGAAACCTTGTGGTCGGCGTGACGGCAGGACGGTGGCGTAGGTGGCCGGCGGTGCGTGCAAGCCTGGGCGAGCGCCGAGCTAACATAACAATATTGGGAAGGAGTCGATTGTTAACATATATCGCTAACATGTCTATACATGCATAAATACACACGGCGAGATCATCCGTCGGTAGAGATAGAACAGCGAGAGGAAAAGAGATCGTGCGAATTTAACGCAGACGGCCAAGAAAAAATCCTTAACTAATAACCGAGTCGATGGTCGCCTCCACCTCCCTCGCCGTCTTGGCGAGAGCTCACCGACGAAGTGTCCGTGGCGGCGTTCTCGCTCGTGGGGAAAGCCACTTGGCGTATGTACTCGGGCTTGCGCCAAAGCGGTAGGTGGAGGCAGCGCTTCTTGAGGTGGCGTGGCGTCGGGCATGACCCACGAGTTGGCGGAGCGGTCCTCCCTCCGAAACGAACACCGGCGAGCGTTGCAGACGCGAGACCGTCGGCGTGGGAAGAAGCGTCGAGCGGCGTGCAGACGAGCGGCCAAACCAGAGGAGAATGGTAGGGAGGTATGAAGATGTGAAGAAGAAGATGGCCAAAATCGGAGGAATGGAAACAGCGGTAGCAGAGTAAAGATTAAGTGGTGATTAAGCAATGGTAAAAGAAAAACTCCCACCAAACAATGAAGAGACGACCTCTGCATGATGCGTACAAGGAAAAGCGGAAATAGCGCGCAATAAACTCCTTCCGTTTACGCGTCCTCATCCGTCGAATCCGTATTTTGAATAGTATTGGAACAAAATCGTTTAGGATAAAATAGCAAAAGAGCTCTAAAATCTTGGAAAAATTCTCTAAAATACTAGGGAATATTTGAAACTTAAGAAAATTGGTTTCATGATTTTTCGATATATAGGATTTCTGCAAAAATTCTTTTAGTAATCGAGACACTTATGCGGTTTTAATATAATCGACAAACTTAATTTATAATCATGTTTTTGAGAATATTTAAAAGGAACATTCTTATTTTCAAATATTGTCATTTTAAACTTAATTTGGAAATTATCTTAGCGACATGCTTGATCTTTATTTTATATGATTAATTCGATAAAGCTTAAATTCTTATTAATTCCAAAAATTCCAAATAAATTCCAGATATTCCTAAATAATTCGAAATGACGTAAATACAGTTAAAGCAAATTTCGGGATGTTACACAGTAGGTCCTGAATGGCGTGATGAATGACATCTTGCTTTCGTCGCCAACCGCCAGCTTGATCTGGTGATACCTGGAGTAGGCATCGAGGAAACTCAGCATCCTGGCATTTGCAATGGAGTCGACGATCTAGTCGATGCGCGGAATAGGGAACTTGTCCTTCGGGCATGCCAAGTTCAACCCTGTGTGATCCACACACATCCTCCACTTCCCGCCTTTCTTCGCACGATGTCGGGATTGGCCAGCCATTCGGAGTAATCGATCTCACGAATGAAGCCGGCCTTCAGCAGCTTGTCGAGATTTTCTTTGATTATGGCAACCTTCTCTGGAGAGAAGCGTCGTAACTTCTGGCGCACGGGCCGGCAGCCAGGCCGTACCTGCAGTTTGTGCTCGATCACCTCCCTCGGGACACCCGGCATGTCCACTGGCTCCCAAGCGAATATGTCCTGTTGGCGCGGAGGAAGGTGGATGCACTTGGATGAGTCGCCTTCTTGAGCAGCCTGACCTTCGTCGCTCGCTTAATTGGATGACCACCTTCGGCAAGCGACCTTGTCGCCGTGAGGACCTGCGAGGTAGCACGCCGTGAGAGCCAAGGCACAGGATTATAGCAGTCGCCGCATTGTGGTCGCCCGCACAGTGATGATGCCGCTAGGCCCTGGGAGCTTCATGCAACGGTGGCCATAGTGGTTTGCCGCCATGAACTTGACCAAAGCCAGACACCCGAGGATGGCGTTGTAGGGAAGATCGCCTTCGACCACTTCAAAGGTGGTCAGCTTGGTGCGGAAGTTGTCCGAGGCACCGAAGGTTACGGGCAGGACCACCTGCCCCAAAGGAGTGGTCGAACTTTCGGGGACAATCCCAAAGAACGGAATCGCGATATTCTTGACCTTCGACCGGAGAATTTGCATCCGATTCGAGCCTTCTTGAGGAGCGAGTTGAGGAGCGCCCCCATCGACCATGACCCGCCCGTCCATGGTATTGCTGATGGTCGGGGTCACAACCAGGGCAGTCTTGAGATCTTTGGACATACCTTGGGGGGCATCCTCCCACGTGAAGGTTATCGTAGCCCCGGCCCACTTGCAGGGCTGTCCGAGGGTTTCCCAATGGTAGCCAGGCTGTCCTTGATCTTGCGTCGGGATTGATATACTGACGAGCTGCCGAAGATGACATCGATCCGTGGTCGCCCTCTTGAAAATCCAGGTCGAGGTCGGCTGGTCCTCTCGATGTTCACCAGCCGGTGATCTCCTCTTTCGGAGAGTGGGCATCTCTCGCGCCCATCGTGAAAGCCTCCGCTTGATACGCCAAGCCACGCAACCGCAGGTCGTGGCGGTCCGGTGGAACAAGCAAAATTTCTTCGTCAAGCCGAAGTGCCCTCGGGACCACAGTGGGCGTGCCGCACTGTCGTGACCCAAACCGGCGATCCTTCTGCTGAGGTCGTGCAAGCGCCCTCTTGAGGTCGTGGCGATTTCGCTGAGGGCGGACCCTCTGGACCGTATCTCGCACCTCCATGACCTCGCGGTGGCCGTCTGCCGAAACGGCCACCTGTGGATGGCCATCGCCGCGCTTGCGGTCCCTCTTCCACTTCTTAGCGGACAAGCCTAGGTTGGTGCTCTTGGCGTTGGAGGGGCCAGCCTCGCCCGAGTTGATGCCAAGCTTATCTTGGTCGTAGTCACACTTCCAGTGGACCGCGTCATCCGCGTAGTGCTCCGTCATGCGAAATAGCTTGCCGACGGTAAGCTTTGTCGTAATCTCCAGGTCTTCGGTGAGGCGCCGGTCGCGGATGCCGAACTTGAAGGTCTTGATTACAGCCTCGTCGGAGACACTTGGGATCAGGTTCCTGGTGCAGATGAACCATCGCACGAAGTCACGGAGAGGTTTATTCTTCCCCTGGATAACCCGGTCGAGTCTTTCTCCTGCTTAGGGCGCTCGTACTTGACTCTGGAAGTTGGAGCGGAGGCGCTCTGAATTTAGCGCCATGGCGGAAGGTACCGGGCTTCTGGTTGAAGAGCTAGGTGCGGGCGGCACCGTCCAAAACGGTAGGGAGGTAGTTGGCCATCACGTACTCGTCTCCTCCTGCGGCCAAGATAGCGGTGGTGTAGATCGAAATAAACTCATTGGGGTTCTTCGTTAAGTCGATCGCTTTCGATCAAAGCGGGCTTGAAGCAATGACCGGTAGCACACCACGCCGAAGGTCGTTGGAATCGCCCGCCTGACCATAAGCGGGATAGGGCGCGCTAGAGGTGATCGCCGCTGCTGGAGTCAGAGTCGTGAGCGGCTCGGCGACCCGACCCACGACCACGCCGGTCGTGGCAATGGGCCCAAGCATCGCCCGGGAGGTACTGCAAACACTCATGGACCCAGTGAAGCCTTTGGGGAACGTCAAGGAAAGGCCGACATCTTTCTTTGCTAGAGTGAGAGTCGTTTGTGAGGCGGTATCGCCGTACACCATCCGGATCGCACTCGGGGCGGCGGCAGTGGTGAGTCGAGACAGATCTCGAGGCTGGCAGCAGAGACCGGCCGGGACGGCGCTGCATAAGGAACTGCCGTCACTCTTCAAGGAGCGGGACCCGGAAGGGCGGTCTTGGTGCCGCGTCGGTATAGCTTCGGTAGCGGCCTTATCGAGCTCCTTTGCGAGAGCTCGGCCAAAAAGACCTGACCTCGAACGGGCGAGGTCGGTCATGACTCGGGCGATCGCAGGGAGGCGCTCGCCCGATTGAGGGAGCTTGGAGCGTCCAGACGACGTTCCAATCTTCTCGTGCTCCTCTCGCCGGAGGGCGGTTATGGCCTGGTTGATGGCGACTTGGGCCACCCGGCGAGCATCTTCAGGGGTCTTCGGGCTGCGTTCCCCTTCCTCCACGCTCACGTCATGGCTAGCGGCCATGAGAACAAGCTGGTCACGCAGCGGCGAAGAGGGGGAGAATAGGGACGTGGAGCTTCCATGCTCGGGGACTGCATTCGAACCCGAGCTCGCGGAATGTCCTGCTGCGGAGGACGCCATACCTCGAAAGTCTTGAACTTCTTTCGGATGAGCGAAGCTTTCAGGCCCCACGGTGGGCGCCAGCTGTCGACGATCGGGATCGCCTGACTGCAGATGTGGAGATGGGGTTAGTGTGAATGAGGGACCCAAAACGAGCTATGCTCAACGAAGGAACGGACGTTGGTCGGGGCAAGATGACAACGGGCAAGACACAGCGAAATATCTTGGTTCGAGCCTGTGAGGTAATAGCTCTACTCGGTCTTCTCTGGCGGAGAGGTCACTATTCTTGAGTCTGAGTGGTTTCTGACTCGAGCTTGGCGTCTGGAGTGGCTAATGTCCTGTTGCTTGTGCGTTGATGTCGTCTCCTTTGTCGTTCGCTTCAAGGGATTTTATACCCCTCCCACCATTACGAAGCAATGCGAGAGATTCCGGAGTAGTGCATGGTGCGCGTGAAGACGGTCTTTATGCTTAGTCCGGATCTCGGCCCACGTCGCCTTAACTCGAGATTCTCGGTCTTGCTAACCGCGAGTGGCGCACACCTCCGAGCCAAGGTCGAGGCCGTGCGGAGTCGGATCCCCACTCCCCAAGCTCGAGGTCGTGCAAGGATTGGTGCGGCTTAGGTCATGGTCGAAGTTCCACGCTGTTCGGTCCCAAGCTGGGGACCCTGTTGACTGCGCGTTGACCTGTCAGAGATTCCTTAGTCCCCTACAATTTTCATATGGTATCAATTGAAAAATGAGCATTACAAGTGGTATCACTTTAAAATTGATCTTTACAAGTTTTATATTTTCTTCAAGTGGTATTACAAGTGATGCTTCTTTAGAACCTTCATACAAGTGATTTCATGAAATTCGAATCGCATTTGGATGTTTTCCTTGTTTAAGCGCTATTAGGCTCCTAAAGACTCCTTTCGTGAAGTTCGCTTGCAAATTGAAAAGCCTAATAAAATGAGAGTATTTGAATGTGTTTCAAATATCTTTCTCGTGCTTAACTCAAAATATAGCCTTGTTTCCATTTGTTTTCTTCTTTTGGGCCATATAAAGAGGTTTGCGAAATTCTTGAATCTTATTGAAAATTCTTAGTATTTACAAGTGGTATTTTACTTAAGAGTTTTTGTGAACTTCAATAGGTCATATGTATTAATTTCAATCTCGTTATAACTTTATTTTAGAATTTTTTTTGCCAAATTCTCTATTCTTCAAAGTGGTATTCCCTTACCAAGCTCTTTACACTAAAAGATCTCCTTTTTGGATTCATTTTCTAGTTTTGGTGCTTAATGCCAAAAAGGAGAGAATTTGTGGGAGCTTAATACCTTATTTGATTAAGGGGAGAATTATTTGGTTGCAAAAGAAAATTTATTTGAATGTTTTGTGCGTGTCTTGAAGAGAGGCATATTTATTCATTCTAAAAATCTCTCATATGCATTCTCAATTGTTAATGCTTAAATCGCTCAAAGGTAAGTTTTCCTGTTCAAATAGCATAAATTATCTTAATATGATGATTTTCATCCAAATGTGGTTATTGAAAGATCGAGGTGGCAATCAGAGGGGGTGAATGATCCTAAATAAAATTTTTCCCGACTCAAAATAGTCCAAACAAACCCTCAACCAAAACACTCAAAAGAAGCAAATGAGATAAAGGAGCTTCCTGCAAGGCCGGTATGACCGGGGCAAGGCCGGTAGCACTAGGGTCTAGTAGTACTGGGGTGAGGCCGGTAACAATGGGCTTAAGAATAGCACGAACTTCAAAAGCAAATTTTGAGGAATCTTTTGATCGGCTAGACAAAAACTCACGAAACTTGGTAGATGTCTTCTTAAGGATGTCAGGAACTGTAACGACCCCTATTTTTATATAGAATGCAAAAATGAAAATCTCATGTGCATACAATACTAGTCCATGGATCAGTAGCTAGTATGCACATTTACCACAATTGGAATCATAACCATACATCATAATATTAAAGCGGAAACTAATATACAAAGGAGTCTTACAACTCAAAGCATAAGGCAGCAAAAGAAGCAAAACCTTGTAGTGTGCCCAATCAACCCACAGGCAACTGACGAGACATAAATCCCTAGAAAAGATCGCTTCAATAAAGATCCCGCGTCCTGCGACGAAAACAAACCTTCGAAGCTTCGCTAACTTTCCACCTAAAAACAATAGATTAAGCAAGGGTGAGTACTTTCGTACTCAGCTAGACTTAAGGTGGTATTTGCAAATACATAAATGCAGGCTATATCAAAGGAGGCTACTACAGTTAATTTGCATAAAGCGAAATTGAATTTGTAAATCAAGTTATTATTTGCAAACGGAATTTGTAAGAGCAAGTTTGATTGATAAGAAATAAGTAAAGCAAAGTAGTACTCACAGCCCTTCGTGAGCGATGAATAATCCAATCATAAAGTCCATCAATGTCGGCCCTTTGACATAAAGCAACAGTTGCTAAACAAATTCAAACCAAAACCCATTTTAGAAAAGGTCAAAGTCTAGCATTGGAATGACTTCACCAAGTGCCCATGACTGCGGGCGGGGCTAATCGGTTAGATTTATACTCTGTAGAGGTGTACAATTTTACCCGCAAGTCATGACATTTTCTCTTTGCTGCATGTTTTATGCATCTTTGGCGTGTGGCCAGAATGTTCATGACGAAAACCTTTACATTACCTAGATTAACTTTGCACCAGCACCGGGATGTGAAACCGATTCTATGGCAAGAGAAATCAGAGCATATAAATGATGGAACTCTCCATAGTATGGTGTACACCGTTGTATTGGTAAGTGTGACTCCCAACTCCTCGGTGAGGGCACCCTGTCGAGCAAACCTTGAAAGGAGAGCCCATACTATTTTGGCCTTCTAAAGTGCAAAGTTAAACTAGATAACTTAATTGGTTTAAGACTGCCCCATCCCAGCACATATGGTTTGTACGGAATTCTTGGATCAATAGCATCCCATTGCTAGGTTCTTAATCTAACACGGGCGATACTTCACCCTACACTACGTACAATTCCCTTTGCATATTCGGCTATTGTCAATAATCACCCGCGTTAAAACTATAGTTTTATTTTGGGTTTTTAATCAAAATACCAGCAACCAACAATGTCATTTTCAACCATTTTAAATTCTCAGGAAACCATTTTGATCTGATCATCTATATCATTGATTCTAAAGCATGGCTGAGCATGAGTAATTAATATGTAAGCGCATATACCCATGATGATATTAAGTAATGCCTACCCTTAATCTATGGTTATCAAGATTCACATGTCTATACTTATTAAGGAAGTTTGTGAGATCATGTGATGAAAAATTGGTTGAATGGTGAAATTGGCATTGTAAAGTGATTTTGGTTATGGCATGGGTGGTGCTTGTGCATGTGCTATGTTGATATGATAATTATGCTGGTGATGGACTTTGCTTGATGCAATGCACTCATGTGAGTGGTTGCATGGATTGATGTTGAGTCAAGTCGTGGACTTGTGCTCGGATGTCTTTATTAATTCATGTGCGGTGTTGCTCGAGGCTTAGCGTGGTCGATGTGGGACGGAACTAGGTTCATGGAGGCGAGGTTCGAGACTAGGTTCAAGAGAGGAATCGAGGTCTTGGTGGTCAAGGATGTCATGCGGGGACGTTTGGGCTAGAGAACATGCATGTGAAGGTTTAGTTAGTCACGTATGTGCAGCAGGTGGGCTGATCATGCGTGCAAGGTTTTGGTTTTGGCCATGTTGGGCCAAGTTGAGATAGATACGAACTCTTTCCATGTTGGAAGTGGAGTTGTAGTCAATCTCTGTGAGTTTGCTCTGTATAAATAGGAGGAGGTGTCTCCTGTTTATTGTGAGCAAGATTTTAGGGTTGTACTCTTTTGTTTGAGTACTGTAACCAGATCAGAAATAAAGATCCTTCTTGCATCTTCAGCGGCTGGTGATTTTTGTCTTGCTCTTGGCTTCGACATAGTTGATCGATCGCTTGAAGTTTTGTTCATCACAAAGCGATCCGAAGTTCATCACGGAGTTCGGTTCTTTGCAAAGGTATCATCTTGCGAAGGTAATATCTTTTGATTCGTAGATTCGATCGGATTGATTCTTATTGCGTTTGATTCATAATTGAATCTAGTTTCTATAGTTAAAATTTCACATCAATCCAACGGTTAGATCTTCGGTAATTTCTGGTCGCCCAGATTGCTAGTCTGGTCGCCCAGCTGTTAGATCGCTAATTGTTTTAGTCATCTTGCAAAAGTTATATCTTTTGATCTGTAGATCCGATTGGATTGATTCTTATTAGGTTTGATTTTTAATTGAATCTAGTTTCTATAGTTAAAATTTCATATCAATCCAACGGTTAGATCTTCTGTAATTTGTGGTCGCTCAGATTGATGTCACCTTTCGCCATTTGCTCGCGTGGTCGCCGGGTTTGGTCATCTTGCGAAGGACATAACTTTAGATCCGTAGATCCGATTCACTTGATTCTTTTTGTGTTAGCTGTGGAATTAAGTCTAGTTTCTACAGTTAAAATTTTACATCAATCGAACGGCTAGATCTTCAAAAATTTCTATTTTAGTGGATGTATATCGGTCTGCTCGCCTGATGTCGTGGTCATGGTCGCCCAACTGTTCACGTGGTCGCCCAACCTGCTCACCCAAGTGCCAAACTGGTCGCCCAAGTACCCAACCTACTCGCTCAAGTGCCAAACGGTCGCCAAGTGCCCAAGCGGTGGCCCAAGTGCCAAGTCGTCGCCAAGTGCTCTCTTGGTCACCCAGTGCCCAAACCCAGTGCGCCTGAAGTGATCTCTTGGTGCCCAGATGGTCTGTTTGTTTTCAACCGCATAAACTGATTTCCAAGCAATTTGAGTTTCAATTGGGGTGTTTGAAAAGTTCGAAAATTTGATTTTAGCTTCAGCGCAATCATTCACCCCCTCGATTGCTACATTAGTATATTTCGATCCTACAAGTGGTATCGAGCAAGGTTTTTCTAATTAATCTTAACGGTGATTAGAAAGCGTAGCGATGGATAGGTATTCGACAAAACCTTGTGTTTTCGATGGTGTTGAAACTGTTGCGATGGATAGGTATTCGACAAAACCTTGTGTTTTCGATGGTGTTGATTTTCAGTTTTGGAAAGCAAAGATGGAGGCATATATTCAAGCTCAGGGTTTTGCAATTTGGGAAAAGGTCTACAAGCCATACAATGTTCCTGAGAATGATGAAGTCAATGATACCAATTGAGCACATGTTGAAGCAAACAGCAAGGCAATGAATTTGATTATCCAAGGACTAGGAAGAAGTGATTTTGATCGTGTGATTCATCTCAATTCTGCATATGAGGTATGGAAATCTCTTTGTGATTATCATGAAGGTTCTAACACTGTCAAAGAGGTTAGGCAAGATATTTATAAGAAAGAATACATGCGATTTGAGATGAAATCTGGTGAGTCTCTAGATGATTTCTTTGCACGGTTCAATAAACTTCTTAGCAATTTACGTGCTGTTGGAGTTTTCTTTGATGAGGCTACAAATGCTAGACAATTGCTTGGTGCATTAGACATGTCTATTTGGGAAATGAAAGTTACATCTATTAGAGAATCTCTGCCATGAGTTCACTCACTTTAGATGTCTTGTTTTCTAAATTAAAACTCATGAGTTGGATGTTCTTGCTAGGAAGGCAGATCATAAATCAATTGCCTTGACTTCACAATCTAGCATGAACAATGCTTCTTCAAGCTTTGCTTTGTCCTCTTTGTCTTCACTAAGCGATGAGCAGATCGAAGAATTTCCTAAAGAAGACTTGGCATTACTCTCTTCTCGGTTTAACAAAGCTTTGCGAGAATGTGAGAATGAGAAAGAGAGTTGGTGGTGGCCCTCAAGATGCTATGAGTGTGGTGACCTCAATCACATTAGATCAAATTGTCCTAAACTTGCGGAGTAAAGCATCAAGGGAGGAGAAGGACAATGACGAAGAAGAGAAAAGAAGAAGTTTTCATCAAGTGATAGAAAGAAAAAGAGCTTCATCAGCAGAAAAGTTGTTCACCGAGTTCTCTCTGCTCTTGAACAAGTAAATTTGAGTGATGTAGATTCAGAGAAGCGATGAACATGACACAATAGCTCCAAGCAAGCATGAATTGACGGATTGTGTCTTATGGCGGAAGTGATGAAAGTCTCACCGAGGATGACCATGACAATGACTTCAATGAGGTAGAACCTTCTTACGATGAATTAGCTATTCTTTGTTGCTCGTCTTGGAAAATTGCTTGACAAACGCGACAAGAAAATTAAGAAACATGATGTTCTTGTGGAATCTTTGAATCTTGAAATTGCTAGACTTAAATCTTTGATTCTGATGATGATGCTTGCAAATCATGTGACTTAATTCTGATGAGCTTCTTTGCGCTTAGGAAAGAACATGTTTCTTTGTTAGAACAAGTCAATGTTGAAAAGAAAGAAAATGAGAAACATGTTAAAAAGCTATTTGTTCAAGCTGTTGATTTGCATGATACAACTCATTGTTCTAAATGTGCTATCTTTGGAATTAAAGTTGCATGATGCAAATGCTAGGGTTTCTCAAATGACAGATGCTATGCTCACTCATGAAGTTCTCTCATGCTCAACTTGTCACAAGCAGAAAGGAAAAGTGGGCGTTCCATGTAATAAGCTGTTTAACTCTTTCTCGAAAGGTTGATTACTTGGAAAAATCTTTAGAACGGTTCACTCTTGGAAAGAAAAACCTAAACATGATTTTGGATCAATCAAAAGTCGATTACTCATCACAAAGGTTTAGGTTTTGATTCTTATGCTCATTATAAGTCCCATGCTCCTACTGTTGTTAAGACACTTGGAAGAGGAAAACTTGAGATTGCAAATGAGCCTAAGAAAACGGTTTTCAAGTCTGCTGGTGTGTTATCTTCTACTATGATGAATGAAAATGTTACTTCTGTTACTAAAGCTAAACATCATGTTAAGTATACTTGCACTCATTGTGGTAGAGATGGACATTTAGTAGATTTTTGTTTTAGACTAGCCAAACAGCAAAAGAAAGAGAAGACTAAGGCTAGGTCTAATTTCAGGAAGGCACATTTTACTCCTCATTTTGTGCCTAGGATGATTTAAACACCTGTTGTTGCAAGAAACACGGGAAAGGGCAAATCTGATTTTTTGAACAAACGTACTCGTGTTGTGCCTACTCATCGTGTGTCTCAGTACTGGATTCCTAAATGCTTTATTTCTAACCCGATCTTGAGGCCTCGATATTCTGCCTTTATGTAGGCTTCTCGCGAGGAAGGAGAACATTTGGCTAGTTGATTCGGATGCTCACGCCACATGTCCGGTGATAAAATTGGTTCTCCTCCTCACTCGTGCTTCTCGTCTTTGAAAGTGTTACTTTTGGAGGTGCTTCTTCTACTCTGTTGTGGCAAAAGGTCAAGAAAGGTAAGTGACAAGTTTATGTTCAAGGATGTGGCTTTTGTTGAAAACTTGAAATACAACTTGTTATCATTTCACAAATGATTGATGAGGATCTTGAAGTATGCTTTAAGAAAAGTGAATGCAAAGTTTTAGATGCTTGAGAGACCTTGTGTTGAGGATTACGCTTTGGAAGAGTTTTTAAAGTGATTTTGATATGTCACTTTCATCTAAGCATAGGTGTCTAGTTGCCAATGTTTCTAAAGATTTATTCTTTTGGCATCGTAGACTTAGTCACGTTGGTTTTGATCATCTAACTTCGTGTTAGTGGTTTAGATCTCATTAAGTGGCTTGCCTAAGCTTAATGGTGATAGCGATTTAGTATGCTCTTCTTGTAGACATGGTAAGATGATTGCAGGGTTCACATCTACCTCTTACCATGGTGATGACAAAGCGCTCGGGATAGCTACTACATCTTGACACGGTTGGACCTTCTCGAGTTCAATCCTTTGGAGGCAAATGGTATGTCTTGGTCATTGTTGATGATTATTCTAGATACTCTTGGGTTTATTTTATGGTATATAAAGATGAGGTTTTAGTCACTTTAGAAGTCTTGTTACTAGATTATCTGTTGATCACCGGGGAGCATTTAGAGCTATTAGAAGTGATAATGGAATTGAATTCAAGAAATCTTCTTTTGATCACTTTTGTATTGAAAAAGGAATTGATCATCAATATTATTCACCTAGAGTGCCTCAACGAATGAATGGTGTAGTTGAAAGGAAGAAACGAACCTTGGTTGAGATGGCTAGAACTATGCTAGATGAACATCACACTCCTAGGAAGTTTTGAAATGAAGCAATCTCAAGCGCATGCTATGTTTCCAATAGAGTGTTTTTGAGATCGAAGCTAGGCAAAACTTCTTATGAGCTTCGTTTTGGTCATAGGCCTAGTGTATCTCATTTGAGTTTTTGGATGCAAATGCTTTATCTTGAAATCTGAAAATCTTGATAAATTTGAAGCTAGATCAACGATGGCATCTTTCTTGGATATCCTACTCATACGCGTGGTTATCGTGCACTTGTTTTGGAGACTAATAAAATTGTAGAAACACATGAAATCACTTTCGATGAGGCTAGTCGGGCACTAGTCCAATTGATCACGAGAACAGATGCATATGTTCGGGAGGAGAGTATTTTTGTTGATGATGATGATGATGTTGAGGATGAAGTGTTGATTCCTATTGCACAACCATTTGTACCTCTTTGGCACCTACCACTACATCACCTCTGGTGAGTATCCTCAAGCCACAATATCATCGATTACATCTGAAAATGAAGAAGAAGAAGAAGAAGTTTAAAGTTGCGGCTCCTTTGCACATTCAACGAAGACATCCACAGAACAAATGATTGGAGATTTAAATGAGAGAGTCACCCGATCCAGGTTTTCAGTCCGGAGTGTCCGAGGATTTTATCCGGATACTCCGGTATAAATGTCCGGACTATCCGGGGTAATTGTGCGGATACTCCGGATTGGAGGCCTCGGGATGAAATTTGAAATTCCTCCAACTTTTGAGCAATCTACTTGAACACAAAGATTCTAAACACTACCAGGAACCTAGATCAAGTAGTGGTCTAGCGAAAAACTCAATAAGCAAGTAGATCAAGCAAATTCAAGATTCAATATCTAATAATAAAGCAAAAGCAAGAAGCAAACTTGGAGACGAAGATTTTTCACCCGAAGTTCAGATCCTTGAGGATCCTCGTCTCCGTTAGGCGCTCGGTCACACTTGAGTGGGGTCTCTTTCAACCCTTTTCCTCCCAAGTGTTGCACTTGCACTCGCGGGCAGGTCACACAAGACACGGGGTCTCTTTCAACCCGCTAAGCCTTGGTGTTGCACCTTGCACTTGCGGCTTCACTTCTTGATTCCTTCCCTTGCGGGCGGAATCCAACCTTCACAAACTTCCTCTGACCAACCACATGAAGAACCCGGTGGCTCGTGGGTGACCTCCTAACCGTCTAGGAGTCCTCAACCTCAAGAGTAACAAATGCTCACGAAGAACAAGCTTGGAGATGAAATCAAGTGCTCAAACAACTCAAATCTCACTCAACCTAACACCTCACTCCTCAAACCCTTCCCAACCCTTCTCACAAAGGGATCACTTAGATCTAAGGGTAGAGGGGTGTTTAGGGAAACTCAAGAACAAGAGAGAACCCTCAAAGGCTGCGAGAATAACGGCCACTTTTCAAATGGGGAAGAGGGCTTTAAATAGAGGTCCCCAAAAACTAGCCGTTTGAATCTACAAAACCCGGATACTCAGGACTATTTTTACCCCTGAGTGTCCTGGATACTCGGAATCACCGGATACTCGGATTGACCTAACCGAGAGACCCAACCCGATACTCGGATTTGGACTCAGCGGCCAGCGAAAAAGAGCATAACTTTTGATTAGGACTCGATTTAAGTGATTTTAGACTCTATTGAAAGCTAAGAACAAGGGCTACACAACCAACAAGGTCTCACTACCCAAATCTCAAAGGATAAATCCAGATTTCACCAAGAATCCAAGAGAGACCTACAACTTTCAGTTTCGGCACCACCAATCTTGGCGGATCCAGGAGGTGGGCGGGTGGGCCCACCCACCAAAAATTCAAAGCGGTAAGATCAATTCCCGTCATTCTTGAGACAGTCATATTGCGAAGGTAATATCTTTAGATCCGTTGATCCGATCGGATTGATTCTTGTTGTGTTAATTTAGAAATTTCATCTAGTTTCTACAGTTATGATTTCACAACAATCAATGGTAGGATCTTTGGAAATTATTATTTTGGTGAACGTGAGTCCATCTGTTTTTATTTGGTCTGCGTTTGATTCAGTAAAATTGCGAAGAAAATAACTTTAGATCCATAGATCCGATCGAGCTGATTTTTATTGTGTTAGCTTGAAAATTGAGTCTAGCTTCAGTAGTTAAAATTTCACATCGATCTAACGGTGGGATCATCGAAATTACTGTTTTAGTGAGCGTAGGTTAATCTGTTTTGTCGAATCCGAATCGAGTTAATTGGGGTGTTTCAAAAATAATCAAAAATTGATTTTAGCTTCCGCGCAATCATTCACCCCCTCGATTGCTAGTTTAATATATATCGATCCAACATATTGTATTGCGAATTGTTGAAACATGAAGAGGATGGGTGATAGTCTTTTGGGCGATTGTCTAGTCACATTCATTGAGCGAGATATTTTTTTAAAGTGAATGAAGAAGATATAATGGATACTTTCATGGCCATTAGAGCGTAGACCCAACAAGAAATAATCTTGTAATCTTCTTCAAATTATTGTAGTCGTGTAAGTTTCTTTAAGTCAAATTTCATACTTAGTTGTTGATTTTAAGATGTTAAGTAAGACACCTTATTAATATATCATGATGCACTTTTGGTAAATTCTATACTTGTATTGTATATTAGCATATTAAATTCACGGTATTTAAAAATTTATGTCAAGTTGGACCACCCATACCCAAAATCCACGGATCGCCATTGACCACCAACACCACTCTCTCTAAATTTCACAAGGATGGATCACTTGAGCACTTGACACATCTAAAAGTCATTCAATGGAGCATCCTCTTAATAATACGGCAATCCTTAGACTCAAATTAAATCAAAGATAATACAAATCTAGAAATAATCACTTGTAGTCTTCTTTCTTAATCTTGGGTGCATGAAGACCTTCACCATATAATTGATGACATCTTAGCCTTGTCCAACTTGACTCGATTCACCTCATGAGACTCTCGTCCTATCGACCTTGACTTGATCATCCTCTCCGGCGATCTCCACGCCAAGTCGATCTTGACTTAGTCCTCAACTCTTGGTGACACTGCCGTCTTGTTGACCTCGGCTTAACGATTATCCTTCAAGATACCTTGGTCATCATACACACACGGGACCTAATTCTTTCCAAACTACTCATGAAAGACATTAGTCCCAAAAGCTCAATAGATATAAATAAATTGATATTTGTAAGCGGTTGATTACCACAAGTGTTTCATATAAAGCATAACATAAAAGGAAACACTTGACATAAGAAATACTCTCTACTAAGTGCATCATGATGAATATGTAATTGATCTATATGCACTAGAGATAATTACCAATATGATGAGTCAATTTATAGCAATGTGAAGTTTAACTCTAGTTATTACATGCATACTAAAAGCAAAACACATAATGAACTCAAATGAACATATATGCACAAAGAAATATAACATGAATCAATGTGCATATATACAATCAACATACTACTTGGAGTTCACTATGCATTTGCTGCGAAGGAATGCAATAACAAATATGGAAGGATACTGAGATTGCATACCTTATCTTTGTAACCATCCACTTGATTTTCCTCTAAATAGATGAGACTAATACTCAACTTAGCAATGAACATGTTAGTCTCATAGCAATATAATCATATTAGAGGTTTGTCATTTGTTAAGCACTAAGTTAAGCATTTACACAATTACATAGATTGTCATTATATGTGTTTGTCATTAATCACCAAAATAACATTAGTGTCTAGATGCACTTTCATATGTGGCTGCTACTAGTTGTTGTTCATCACAGCTGTCACGAAGTTCATCACGGAGTTCGGTTCTTTGCAAAGGTATCATCTTGCGAAGGTAATTTCTTTTGATCCGTAGATCCGATCGGATTGATTCTTATTGAGTTTGATTCATAATTGAATCTAGTTTCTACAGTTAAAATTTCACATCAATCCAATAGTTATATCTTTAGTAATTTGTGGTCACCCAGATTGCTAGTCTGGTAGCCCAGCTGTTAGATCGCAAATTGTTTTAGTCATCTTGCGAAAGTTATATCTTTTGATCCGTAAATCCGATTAGATTGATTCTTATTGGGTTTGATTCATAATTGAATCTAGTTGCTACAGTTAAAATTTCACATCAATCCAATGGTTAGATCTTCTATAATTTGTGGTCGTCCAGATTGATGTCCTGCTCGCCCGACTGCTCGCATGGTTG
Source organism: Guadua angustifolia (assembly GCA_036346375.1). Classification (NCBI taxonomy): domain Eukaryota; kingdom Viridiplantae; phylum Streptophyta; class Magnoliopsida; order Poales; family Poaceae; genus Guadua; species Guadua angustifolia. The sequence goes on along the minus strand of JAYEVE010000429.1, from coordinate 126,332 downwards.
CCCGGGTTTGGTCATCTTACGAAGGACATAACTTTAGATCCGTAGATCTGATTGACCTGATTCTTTTTGTGTTAGCTGCGGAATTAAGTCTAGTTTCTCCAGTTGAAATTTTACATCAATCCAACGATTGGATCTTTAGGAATTTCTATTTTAGTAGATGTATATCGGTCTGCTTGCCCGATTGTGCGCGTGGTCGCCCAATTGTTCACGTGGTCGCCCAACCGTTCACGTGGTCGCCCAACCTGCTCGCCCAAGTGCCAAACTGTGGCCCAAGTACCCAACCTGCTTTCGCCAAAGTGCCAAGTGTGCCCAAGTGCTCTCTTGGTGGCCAAGTACCCAACTTGCTTTCGCCCAGTGCTCATTGGTGCCCAAGTGCCAAATTAATTAGCCAAGTGCTCTCTTGGTCACCCAAGTGCCCAAGCTGGTGCGCCAAGTGATCAAGCGGTGCCAGACTTGTCTATTGTTTCCCAAGCGCATAAACTAATTTCCAAGCAATTTGAGTTTCAATTGGGGTGTTTGAAAAGTTCAAAAATTTGATTTTAGCTTCCGCGCAATCATTCACCCCCCCTCTGATTGCTACATTAGTATATTTCGATCCTACAAAGTTTCATGAGACAGCAGGTATATCTACTAATACCACAAAATAGCGAATTTATAGAAAATAAACGCATGCATGAAACCATTTGATAAATAAAAGGAAAATTAAATACTGAGATAAATATGATCAAATGGGTGCTTGCATTGCTTAATCATTGCTTACGATGAAGTCGAGGGTGCAGCTAACGATGGCGACGATGGAATCAAAGACGTCGGGTTCTACACGTCATTATAGACTAAAAACAATAAAGAGCAAATAACAAACTTCAATAAGGGCAAAAGAAGGCGGATAGAGAGCCAAATAAAGATTCACTACAAAAAACAAGAATATTATAGGGTTTGGATTAGATGATTCAATATTCTCACATTTTAGTCGTTTAAGTATATACATCAAATTGTTAGCGGCTTGAATAATGTATGGTTTCTTTTATGTATTATCTACTCTTATTTTATGAATTTACAAAATTAAAATTATATATTTTTATATTTATAATATCAAATTCAAGATACAAAAATTATTTGGATTATTAAAAGTAGACATTAGTTACAAGTTTCTCCAACATTACTATATCGCAATGCGTTCCTGGTAATCTTATCACTTAAGGGTTTTGCATTTATGGGATTCAGATGCAAAGCAAGATAAAATAAGGATATTTTTCTAGATTATTGTATACCATATCTTAAAGATCATTTCTAGGCTATTCATTACATAATTTACATTTAGACGAGATGTTTTTCGAGCTATCGAAAAGGCTTAAATGACCACAATAGCTTATGAGTGAATAGTTCATCATCTTTGATCGATTTTGTATACAATCAGTTTCGCGTAAGTTAGATCTATTGATTTAGGCTACTAGTCTTATTTTCATGATATTTGAGAAGGTTCTGGTGACACAAATATCATAATCATTGATTTCTCAAAGTTCATTCATTCATATACGTACTTAAGTAATGTTAAGCTTAAGCTTATTGAGCTAACAAGATTTATATGCAATACATGATGAAATGAGATTATCTTTTCATAATAGGGTAGTCTATAATTTGGAGAGCATTCCTAAGCTGATTTCATAAATTTTAGGTTTTGGACGGGATATGCTATTGATTACTGAAATAACTTATATGGAATTATAAAGTTTACGTTTATAAAATCGCAAGGTGAAACGTATGATTAACACTTAAGGGTTTTGAATTAGCTGAATTTAGTTGAAAAGTTAGCTATAAATAAGATGGTTTTCTAGAGTACGGTAGCATGAACTTTGTAGAGTTTTTCTAAATTGATTTTATAAATTTTAGCATCTAGACGAGTTATTTTATCTGTTGTTGAAATAGTCTAAATGATCACAAAGAAAACGTTAAATCAGATCAAGTTTCATTTTTAGTTTGCGACTACACTATACATAATCCTTTATTTATTTTTTAGATATTAATAGAGGATGACCCTAGGAGTGTTTTAAACATGTTTTTGCATTATTTTGACTTCAACCGCAATAGATTATCTTTTTATTTATTTTTGTAATTTGCATTTCCTTTTATTAAAAGAGTTGCGGTGATGAAGACACGGTGGCGCCTTTCGCCGGCCAGGGACGATGACCACGTTCTCGGCGTTGCGGTGACTTCCGGTGATAATGACGGCGGATCGGCAGCGCCACCCGACGAACTTCAAGCTGAGTCCCTCGTCGAAAGAGTTCTGGGCAGCGCAAACCCGCGCAAAACGGCGGCAATACTTCACGAACTCCGTGAGCTCTAGAGGCTCAACGGCGATGGCTCAAGCGGAGGCTAGAAATTGCTGGCTGCGCAAGGTGATGAGGAACCTCGAGGTGCGGACGGGGCTTTATAGCCTTGGCGTGCGCAAAAGATGGAAGCGAACCGATCCTCGGCGGAGATATGGCGGCGTTCTTTTGAAACCCATCCGATGTGCAGCAAGCGGCCAAGATCGCTTCTAGGTTTCCTATTTAAGCGCGGTGATGAAGGCCGTTGGATCTTGATCAACGGTCCGCATCGAATCCTTTTAAATCCCGTTAAACTGCCGCGATGGTTGGGCAGACCAACGCTTATTCACGGCGATTTTTCCCCGGTTTTTCGATTAAATTTAATCCGATTAAATGTTTTGATTTATTTAAAGCATTAAAAATACTTTAGAAATTCTCAGAAAATTCTCAAAAATACTTTGAGACATTCTTGACTTAAATAAAATATTTTCTCAAAAACTTTATTTTGCAAATGGCTTTTTATAATTATTTCTTGATAAAAGATAATGTATTTTAATTCAAAAGAATTCAAATAAATCTCAGAAAATCCAATAAAATCCAGAAAAATCACAAAAATAATAAATGGCAATAAAATAATATTAATTAATTAAAAAGGCTAAAAATTGGGATGTTACAAACCTCCCCCCCTTAACGGAATCTCGACCTCGAGATTTAAGGCTGACTAGAGAATATGTTTGGGAATTCTGACTTCAGGTCATCTTCACGCTCCCAGGTGGCTTCATTTTCCGAATGATTACACTATTGAACTCTGCAAAAGCGGGTGGACTTGTTTCTGGTCCTTCGCTCCATTACATCAAAATCTTGATCGGATGTTCCTTGTAGGTCAGATCCTCCTGTAACTCAATAGCCTCCAGCGTCTGCCTTTCGTGGTGCTCGAAGACATTTCTTGAGCTGTGACACATGAAACACATCATGCACCCTCACTTGATGACTCGGCAATTCTAACTGATAAGCAACCTCTCCTCGATGGCTCAATATCTTAAACGGTCCCACAAACCTAGGTGCAAGCTTCCCTTTGACATGGAACCTCTTAACACCTTTAAGGGGAGTAACCCTAAGGTACACATAATCATTGGGCTCAAAACTCAAGTCACGACGGCGATTATCAGCATAACTCTTTTGCCTTGACTGTGCTGTCTTCAATCTCTCCCTGATCATGGCAACTTGCTCTTCAGCCTCCCTAAGAATCTCAGGTCCAAACACCGAACGTTCTCCTGTCTCATTCCAATTCAGCGGAGTATAGCGCTCGTCCATATAAAGCTTCATATGGTGACATTTGCAAACTAGCTTGGTAACTATTGTTATAAGCGAACTTCGGCATCGGCAAACATTTATCCCAAGATGTGTTGTATGATATCGCATGAGCTCTCAACATATCCTCCAAAATCTGATTAACCCTCTCGATCGACCATCATCTGCGGATGATATCACGGTGCTAAAATTCAAGCGAGTACCCAATGCTTCATGCAAACTTGTCCCAAAATCTTGAGGTAAAGCTGGTTTTGTCGATCCGACACTATCTTCTTGGGCACACCATGCAAACATACAATCCTTGACATATATAACTCGCCAATTTGTCTCCCGAATAGGTCGTCTTCACTGGAATGAAGTGAGCGACCTTAGTCAATCGGTCAATGATCACCCATATTGAGTCATACCCTCTTTGAGTCTTGGGAAATCCGGTGATAAAATCCATTCCAATCTCCTCCCATTTCCATTCCGGAATCTTTAATGGCTGCAACAATCCAGCAGGCTTCTGGTGCATCGCCTTTACCCTCTGGCATACGTCACACAACGCTACATGCTCCGCTACTTCACGCTTCATGTTAGGCCACCAAAATCTCCCTTTAAGGTCCTGATACATCTTGGCACTTCCCAGATGAATAGAATACTTAGAATCATGAGCCTCCTCGAGAATCAACTGCTTGAGTTCTCTCTCATTCGGCACACAAATCCGTCCCTTGAACCACAGGGTTCCTTGCTCATCTACCGAGAAATCCTCAGCTAACCCTTCATCCTTCTTGGACTTGATCCTGCTGATCTTCTCATCCTTATTCTACTTATCCCTGATTTGATCCTCCAAGGTTGGCTTCACTTCTAAGGCAGCAAGAAATCCTTGCGGCACAACTTCCAATCCCAACTTCTGAAATTCTTCGCACAACTCCCACCGCTTGCTTACCACTAATGAATTCACATTATGACTCTTTCGACTCAAAGCGTCGGCCACCACATTAGCTTTTCGGGATGATAATGGATTCCAACATTATAATCCTTTATCAATTCCAACCATCTCCTCTGCCTCATGTTAAGATCCGATTGGGTGAATATATACTTGAACTCTTATGGTCCGTGTATATCTCGCATCTATTTCGATGAGATAATGGCGCCATATCTTTAAAGCATGCACTACATTTGCTAGCTCCAAATCATGCGTTGGGTAATTTCCTTCATGCGGCCTAAGCGCCGGATCGTGAGCCACCACCTTGCCATCTGCATTAACACACATCAAGACCACTGTCGCGATCGCCACAATGAGATGTCAAAACTGCGCTCTGCACATCCGCAATATTAACACAGAGCGGATGTTAATCTCTTCTTTAATTCTTGAAAACTATTCTCGCTTTCGGCGTCCATGCAAACTTTTCTCCTTCTTCAACAATTGCGTGAGAGGTCTACGCAATCGTCGAAAATCCTTCAATGAATCGGCGATAATATCCCGCCATTCCCGAAAAACTACGGATCTGTGTGGACTGTCTTGGTTGCTCCCAATTCATTCTGACTTCTACTTTACTTGGATCCACGGCAATTCCTTTAGCGATCATTACATGGCCAAGAAATTCTACCTTCTCCTTCCAAAAGTCACACTTGCTGAACTTGGCATATAATTCTTGATCACATAACCTTTCCAAAACCAATCTCAAATGCTTGTCATGTTCTTCTTCCGTCTTGGAATACACAAGGATGTCATCAATAAAGACAACCACAAACTTATCCAAATATTCCATGAACACCTTATTCATGAGGTTCATGAAATAAGCTGGGGCATTGGTTAACCCAAATGACATGACTGTAAACTCATAATGTCCATAACGGGTTGAAAATGCTGTCTTCGGAATGTCCTCCGATCTAATCCTCAACTGATGGTAACCTGATCGAAGATCTATCTTGGAGAAAACTGCTGCTCCCATCAACTGATCAAACAAGTCATCAATCCTTGGCAAAGGGTACTTATTCTTGATTGTTACCTCATTAAGTGCACGATAATCAATGCACATCCTTAAACTTCCATCTTTCTTCCTGACGAACAAAACTGGCGCTCCCACGGGAAGAACTTGGCGAATGAAACCCTTCTCCAAAGAATTCCTCAATTTGCTTCTTCATCTCCACTAACTCATCGGTTGGCATCCTATATGGTCTTTTAAGCTATCGGTGCTATTAAAATACCAACTCTATGACAAACTCGATATCCCAATCTGGCGGCATGCGATAAATCCTCGAGAATACCTCAGGATAATCTCTAACCACGGTACATCCTCCAAATTAACCACCTTCACACTTGTTGATCATCAAGCGACCATCACGGATTCGGTAGCATGCACTTCCACCTTTTCACCATTAGGGTTTTCTAAGGTCACCATCCTTTGACCACAATCCAAAATTGACCTTGTGTTTTGTGACCAATCCATTCCTAAGATAACATCTAAGGTTTGGGTATCTAACAAGATGAGATTAAGCTAGGAACTCTATCCCATTCATAAGCAACTTAACTCCTAAACACCCAAGGTTAGATTGAAGTTCGATCCCGGGGTTTGTACTAGAAGCACACATTTAAGATTCTTAGCGGCGAATCCGTTCTTCAATGCAAAACTCGAGAAACAAGCGAATCGAAGCTCGAGAATCAAATAAAGCGTAGCGGTCTTGAGTTAACTAGGAACTTACCCAGTACAACATCCGATGCCTCCTGAGCTCCATCAGCAGTAATGTGGTTGATCCTTCCACGCACCGCCGCTCGAGGCGACGCCTCATCGCGTTGGCACTCGATTTCCTCCCCTTGGGGTCTTAGCTGGGGTGTCTTTGCTCAAGTTGAAGCGGTGGTGTAATTCCTCCTTCTTCGGACACTTGTTGGCAAAATGTCGAGCTCATGGCATGAAAAGCATCTTCTAGCATCAGTTTGTTGACTTCGAAACCGCATTGCCCATTGGTCTTTGGAGTCTGCAAATTTTGATTAGCGGGGCGCGTGTTGGGGCCGTGCTCGCTTTCGGCAATTAGGGTTGAATCTGGCAAGCTGAGGTGTCATCCTCAACCTGAGATGATTCGGCCGCCCTGCCTGACTAGCCATCCTGCGCTTGCGGTCCTCACCCAACTCCTTGCGCTTATCCTCAAGAATCAAAGCCTTATTGACCAACTCCTGAAAGTCAGGGAAAGTGTGGGTGATCAATCCCACCTTTAGTCCTGAGTTCAGCCCTTTTAGAAAGCGGGACTGTCTGGCCTTGTCTGTAGCCACATCCTCAGGTGCATAGCGTGCCAACTGAGTAAACTTGTTCAGATACTCAGCCACTGACTGGCCTCCTTGCTTCAAAGCCCTAAACTCCTCCTTAAGATCCATCATTCCTTCTGGCACATGATACTGGCGAAAAGAAGTTGAAATTCCTCCCATGTGATCTCCTCCGGGGCTTCATGCGCTGCGAAGTAGTTCTCCCACCATTCTGCAGCGGTCCCTTCCAACTGGTGCGAAGCATATAACACCCTCTCATTGCCCTCACATTGCGTGATGTGCAGCTTCTTCTCCATGGTTCTCAACCAATCATCGGCCTCAATGGATTGACATTGCACGAGAAGGTCGGAGGACGAGTTCTCATGAAATCGACCAACTTGGGTGGTTCGTGGCCCATTGTTGCCTTCTGTCTGCGCGTTCTGGTAGCAGCTAGCCGATCTGCATTCTTTGCATCATCGTCGCATAAGCCGGGTCTCATGCCGCCGAAAAAGCTCCCAAGTTCTGCATATCCTTTGGCGGTCTTTGGCGTGGCGGTGTTCCATCATGGTCATTCTGACAGAGACCACTTCCTGATGCTCCGTTGTTGCCACGAGTGTTCACCATCTGTTTAGGTTAGGAGGGGGGTAGAAGTAGCACAGATGAGATATAAGAATCTCTAAAGCGGGGAAAACAGGTTTAACCCAAACTTTATCATTTTATTGAATAACTTGGTATGGTTGCTTACATAAGCCTAAAAGCTTTGCAACGCATACTGCACACTCAGCAAACAATAAAATCCAAACTAAGCACTCAACCTTAACGTCTATTACAATTGGTAATGCTATCTTATGGACGACTCAACATTCGGTCTCAACAATCCTAAGTCTCTCATCCGTCGAAGTCGACTCAAGTGCGTCTCGGGTCGGGTCGTGTAGCTCCATCTCGGCTCTGGCTCGAGGTCCAAATAATGCATCCCCAACTCATGAATTCTCCGGAGGCCGATCTAAGACCTCTTGGGCCGAGCTTCGCATCCACAGCCTCGTTATGAGTTCTCCGGCTCGAAACCATATCGTCGAGGCATCCTCTGAGCGATGACATATCTCACCAGTGGGTAATCGTGGCGTCTTCCTCCACTATTGGCGCTCGGTCAAAGCGGTTGTCTCGGCGTGGATGATGTCGAACAACAGGCCTTCCAACTCTCGGGGGTAGAGTGCGAGCAAGTCTGTCTCATCGCCAAGCGTGCCGCTGAATCGACCTCGGTGTAGATCTTCGGCGGTGATGCGGATGGAGCGACTTCCTCTTGCTCTTGGCGTGCGTAGATCGTAATATGAACCCTCCAACCGACGCGTCGTCCGGCACGTACTATGGTCTCCCCTCGGTAGATCGGCCTGTCGAAACCTCCGAGCATCCTCATCATGCGCCATAGCTCTGCGGCGTAACCTCCTTCCTGCTCTCCGTACTCTTGGACCATCCTCATCTATTAAAGGAGAAGTAGTTAAGTTCTTGTCCATTTTAAGAAAGGTAAATGAGAATTTAAGCAAAGGTACGGAGTGGAGAATGAGATGAGTTGAGAGAGTTGTAATAATCCAGTTTAAATTTTCCCTTTAGAAAATAGTTTTGGACACTCTACCAACTAGGGCCAAGACCTACAGTCAGTATGCTCTGATACCACCTCTGTAGTGACCCGAATTCACCAATTCGGATCCACCGTGTATGCCGCACTATTCCCAGGATCAATGCTAGTGCACACGGCTTAACATCGGTAAGCATCACATCATACACAACGATAATAACAATAAGACTTCATTTATTTAATATAACTAGTGTATGATCTTATGATCACTTACATTTATTCGGCCTCATAGGGCAAGACTTAAAATAAAGTAAGACAAATGCAGCGGAAAATCGTAGAAGACGTAGTGACTCATCGGACACCATAGGCGATCGACAAGGCTTGGCCTAGTGACTCGCGTCCACCTGAAAGTCCTCCTCAAGCACAGGCGATGACTCCTCCACTGTTGTTGGTTGTTAAGCAAGGGTGAGTACACCAACACGTACTCAACAAGTTGTGCACAAAATGCAATTCTATCATAGCTATATGCAGGCTTATTCCAAAGGAAGGCTTATGGTTCATAAGCAGTAAAGCAGCATTTTCAAACATAAACAATATATAGATTGAAAAGACAGTAAAACAAATAATAACAAGTAAATAGATTCCATTGTTTCCCAAATCAAACCCAAGTTCTCCATCCTAAGTCAAGTTCTATTAATCACATGGCATCCTGCCATCCCATCCAGTTGACAAGTTTTAATTAACTACCCCTTGACTGTAATCCCCGAGCATTGCTCAATACCGTGAGCACGGCTATCCGAATAGTTTGTACACTCTGCAGAGGTTATGCACTTTACCCACACGATATAACCATGCACCACACAGGCGAACGATTATAACAAAGCCTTTACAATGCATCCTCTTAACCCAGTGCTACCCGCTAAGGTTTCAACACTCGAGACTCGCCACAACAGGCCCCCCTCTTGCGCCATGTGAGTTTCCCGCACCAGGACTCACACCACCAAGATAGCACTTAAGTTAAGCATTTGCAAATTAGTCACTAAGCGACCCCATAACATGACGTGTGGTACGCAAGTTTGACTTCAGGTCAAAGGCTCGTAAGGTTAAGTCCTTAGGATTGATTAAAGCAAGGCATACACATACCCTCGGCTCCATTGAGCCCACCGCACACCCCCTTCCACTTGCTTCAATCTAAAGTGATTACCCTCCGGTTGGTTACCAAGCACCACGTGCTTTTCACAAATCAACATTGTTGCGTGACTCATTGTCACAACAACTCAATCTCTTTGTGCGACCACACATGGCCCACAAGTTATCATCATTGTTCCATATTCCATTAGTCAAGATTATTAAGCAATACTTCATGAACATGTGATGACGTGGCATGGCTAAGCAATTCTATTCCGTTCTAACCATCCATGTTGATTTTCTATTAACCAACTATAATTAACCAACCTAGGGTGACAAGTGGATCATGGCATACAATTTAACAAGGTAGGGTGTAATTCAAGAGGGTGTAATATCTAAATCCCAATCTAGATCAAAATCATTTGTACTCATGAAATAACAAGTGATAAGGTAAACAAAAATAGCATGCAATCTAATTTATGGGTGCAACATGATCAAAGCACAACTTGCCTTTGTTAAGCTCCTGCTCTGGTGCGAAATAATTCTGAGTGAGAAATCCCTCGAAGCCTCGCACAATTCAACGTCTCACGCGAATCGAGAGAAAAAGCAAATAAAAACCAAAACCAAAGAGCAAACAAATTCAAAAATTCAAATAAAAGACACCATTAGAAATATCTCAAATTTACAAATTTTTAGGAATTGGAATCACCTCAAACGGAGTTCGTATGCAAAAGTTATAAGGTTTTAAAGTTTGAAAATCCTGAAAATATCGTTAAATTCATAAATTCCGAATTAATCGAATTATTTTTGTAAAGAAAACTCGGATTTTTCCCCCTCAGCTGTACGGATGAGACGTGGCCGAATGTGGACCGTTGATCCCATGATCGACGGCCAACGTTTACCGAGCCGATACCTAGAGCTCCCGAGCGGCGATGAAGACACGGTGGCGCCTTCGCAAGGCGGGACGATGACCACGTTCTCGGCGTTGCGGTGACTTCCGGTGATGATGAAGCGGCGGATCCGACACAGCGCCACCCGACGAACTCGAAGCCGAGTCCCACTCGTCGAAAGAGTTACCGAATCGAGCGCAAACCGGCAAAACCGCGGCAATACTTCACGAACTCCGGCGAGCTCTAGAGGCTCAACAGCGATGGCTCAAAAGCGGAGGCTAGGGCTGCTGGCTGCGCAAGGTGATGAGGAACCTCGAGGTGCGGACGGGGTCTTTTATAGCCTTGGCGTGCGCGCAAAGATGGAAGGCGAACCGATCCTCGGTGGAGATGGCAAGCGGCGGCGTTCTTTTGGAAACCCGATCGGAGACGACGACCTCACCCATCCGATGTGCAGCGATGGCCAAGATCGCTTCTAGGTTTCCTATTTGGGCGGTGATGAAGGCCGCTGGATCTCGATCCAGCGGTCCGCATCGATCCTTTAAATCCCGTTCGCTGCCTGACAGGTTGGGCCGGCCCAACACTGTTCACGGCGATTTTTCCCGGTTTTTCGATTAAATTTAATCCGATTAAATGTTTTGATTTATTTAAAGCATTAAAAATACTCTAGAAATTCTAAAATTCTCAAAAATACTTTGAGACATTCTTGACTTAAATAAAATATTTTTCAAAAACTTTATTTTGCAAATGGCTTTTTATAATTATTTCTTGACAAAAGATAATGTATTTTAATTCAAAAGAATTCAAATAAATCTCAAAAAATCCAATAAAATCCAGAAAAATCACAAAAATCATAAATGGCAATAAAATAATATTAATTAATTACAAAGGCTAAAAATTGGGATGTTACACGAAGAGTAGCCGAGGAGCTCCGCCACTGAGCAACCGGAGTTGAGGAAGAAGGTGCATGGTGGCGGCAAGATTTTGCGTGAAAAGCTTAGGATATTATTGAGGGCTTTTGATGAGTAGAGGTCGTAGATGCTATGGCTTGAAGCAATTAGGAGATAAGGTAGTGCATTAGTCAGATTTCGTGTTTCCCTCAGAGCTCAGCTTTCTCGGCAACGGCAGAAACGGCAGGAATTGAGATGCTTCGGCTTGGAGAATAACTAAAGGAAGGAGAGGGGGGCTCAATTGCGACGCATACAGGGTACTTATAGCCAGGCCAAAAGGAGTCGCCAATGTTTGAACGCACACGCTCTTCATTCTGTGCGGCATGGCAAGGCAGAGCGGTGCTTAAATGCTGGCGGTGTGGCTTGGGTACGGCACGGAAGAGCTGGTGTCAGCCTTGGCAGCAGGAGATTGCTTTCGGTAGGCGGTGGTACATGATTTGATGGAGAAGGCGCGAGAACGCTGACCGATCAGAAGGGATGAGCTCAGCTCGGGGGGAAAAGAAGAACAGAGCGAAGTCTGAGGTTGATTCATGGGACCAGGCCCCACCGGCAGCAACACAAGGCTCCCTTCTTCACGCACCAGCAAATGGGCCAGAACAAAACGTGGGCCCACCTGTCGGCGAAAGGAGGAGGATTAGGTATTGACTGAGCGATCTTCTTGTCCGTTTTTGCATTGATTCAATTGTCATTCACCACAAACTTTTGCAAAAAATTTCACTGGAGTATACTGACAGTAGTAGACCTTCAGTAGAAATTTGGGACCAAAAGACCCTATAGATAATTAATGAAAATTCTGACACTATGAACTGCTCAAAATTCTCAATTGGGATTTTAATTTATCTAAGTGTCCAAATGACACAATTTATTTTTAAAACTTTTTAAAGGTTTAAAATAAGCTAATTATATCCTCATAAACATTTAAAGATAATATCTTTATTAATTATTTAACTAAAATTCGACACTCTATTTTATAGATTTTCCATGTTTCAGCTTTTTGAATTTTTATCGATGTATATTACATGATAAATTTCGATATTTTTATTAGAAATATGTACTTCTTTGAGGTTATTATGGTAATTTTATTAGGTCAATAAAAGTTTCAAATATTTTTCATTAATTCCAAATGTTCACTATTTTTAGTCAAAGGTTGTCTTTTCAATTATTAATTATTTTTACTATGCGGTAAAAATTAATTTTACTGAGTAAAAGTTTACGAGAGATAAAAACTTTAATATTATTTTTTTAAAATTTTACTTTTACCTTTTTATCTTTTTACCATTATCCATTCCTTAATTCCATTTGTTGAATTTTTCATACAAAGTACAAATTCAAAGAAATCCAAATAAAACCAATAATACCAAGAATACTCATAAATAATCATATTCAAATTCAAAACATTTATTTTTATTTTACTATAATTTTCGAGATGTTACAGGAACTTATTCCAACCTTTAATCGTAAGGATTGATGTCAAAATTCTAACCTTTTTTACTTTGAAAAAAGAACACACCAAGTTTAAGTAAAACTTAAAAACTCGATCTAAGACTTGCTTGTGGGGTTTTGATGATCAAGATGATCTTGAATAACCTTCCCCACGTCACAGCAAGTAAGAACACAAGTCCACAACCCCTCAAACGCTATCTTCAAGAATCATTAACTCAAGAACATAAGACCGGTTTCTTGCAAGAAAGATGCATAAATTGCCTAGATGATTGGAATATATTATAAAGAAGATTCATCCATCAATCATACATCCTTGGCATAAGAACCAAAAGCATATAGAAGGAGGGGAGGCAAATCCAAATTGTGTAAGTGTAGATTGCAAGAATGTAAGTGCGGAATTTAAATGTGAAATTTAAGACATAATGTAAATGCATAAAGTAAATCCGAACATAAGAAAAAATATTTGGATTTCTAAAAGGGATATTTACAAAGCCTCACAACGAGGTGGGCAAAACTTAAAGGAGCACAAAAACCTCAAAACCTTCAAGAGGGGAAAGGCTACCCCTACCCCTCTATGTATACTACTCTTGAGTCACCCTCTACTCTTGGATGAGTTCCTTCTACCCTAAGAATCACCATCAAGAGTTAGGATTGACTCGCTCACTCATATATGGATTAACCCGAAACCCACACACATAATGGATTTTTACACGTTTTTCAAAGCATACTAACTAGACCCGCTACTCTATCACTTAGACCGCGATCCAACGGTCCTCCTTGATCCGAGCAGCTCCTAGCTAGCATCTTATCCATTCCTTATCTTCTAGATTTGCACCGACTCTGTCTCCGATCATTTTCCGGCAATCCTCGACAGTCTGGACCTTCGACGCTTCTCGCCCAAATAACTCAACCCCTCTTAATAGTATAGCAACCTAACTAGCAACCTCATCTTCCATCCAAACATCGAGACCGGTAAAAGACTAAAAACACATTCTTGGCCCTAACTAGTTATACATTTACCTCTAGCACATCCACTTAGAGTTTTTATGATTCACATCATCTTCTTCCCAAGTACACGTCTTCTTCATGTTCATCAACACATGAAGAACCTCTATATTCTTCTTTTCTTCTCTTCGGGATCTCCTTTAAGCTCATCAACACATGATAACTTTTTCTTTCCAATTCTATATCATCGTTGGACTCAACCTACTTTACAACTCATGAAAGATTGTTAGTCTAACAAACACGGTTGTCTCAATCATCAATTTGTACTCTATTAACACATAATGAATGTAACAAGATCGATTGAGAACAACCAAAATCAATTTGAATGATTAATTGTGTCTTGAATACATTGATGCAACTAGTGCTTCATTATACTCAAAAACTTTATGTTTGTCTTTAATCAACAAAGAACACCATCAACACATGATTGGTTCTTTGATTGATTAAATGACAACCAAATCTCAATTTAATTTTTATTTAAATTGATATGAGTATATATAACTACACAAGTTTTATATACTTAATATGATGGAAAGTAATAATCCAATATATTTGAGTGATGGAAAGAGATCAATACTCTTGAGATCATCAACTATAAAATATCCCATTAAATATATGCATATAAATAATTAAACTTGAAATCAATATGCATATAATCAATCTTAAATAGCATTTGAGTTTATCCTATATTTGCATGAGTATATTACAACTATACAAGTTATATATACTCAAAGTATTATTTCAAAGTCTTAATCCTTTACATTATTTGACAAAAGATATGGATCAATACAATTGAAATATCAAGTAAAAGTCTGAACTCTCATTAGATGTGTGCATTCATATAATGCACATATTTAATGTATAAACAACGGAAGAGTTCGTACTTTAACTTGAATCCTAAGTATGCAATAGGATAATAAAATGAATACGAGCGCACACCTTAGGTTTTCCTTTTTCCATCCAAATTTGAGACTAATAAGAATAAAACTTAATAAATATGTTAGTCTCATAATGATTAGATCTATTATTAAACAAAGATTAAGTATTAATCTAAAACCAATCATCAAAACTAATAGAGCTTGAACTTACAGTACCTAAACACAATGCTTTTTCAGTTAGCTAGTGGTGGATTTATGCAGATCTCCTCTATGCTAAGCGTCATAAATTTATATTTTGTACAGGATGACGGAGCATTTGCATTGTCTCAAGCACTTAAGGCTAATGAAAATCTTGCAGTCTCGTTATTAAATATGGCAAACTACTTCTTTACAAAATTTGGACAGGTTAGTTGCATTATCAGTTATCTGTATATGGTGGCATATTTAAGTTATGTTTATGCGTTGTTTGAGTCAATATATATAGGTTGCTCTGACTGAGGCACGGGACCACGTATACGAGATGAGCGAAAAGGAAATCGACATCTCTCTTTAGTTATCACTGGTTTCTCTGTGCAAAATAGTTGCCATGAAATGGTTTACATGGCTTCTTCATGGAAGGCATGATTTCCGGACAATTACTGCACAATCAAGGTTTTTGGGCATTATTTATCAAGTAAATTGAAGAAGCAAATGGGGAAGAGCATGCTTTGTGTGACGTAGATTAGTCATTCAACTGTTTATATACAATTTTGCTGGAATAATTAAACTTGAATTAGCCATTCACATCGGGAATGGAGTAGTATTAGTCATTAATATTGGGAATGGAGTATACGGTCAACACTATACACTTCATTATTGAGTCTATGCTCTTTGCAATTCTGGATGTTGGCAATTTTTTACTACTGGCTTCTGCTTGTTTATCTTGTAGGAGTAGTCTGGTCGTCATCTGTCATTCATATGATAGCTTACCTATTCTGTAAATATACAGAGAATGAGAGGACATTGTGTACTTTGATAACGAGTAGAGTCTTTTCATGCCCAAGAATTTCGTTATGTGGTTGTCGGTGTTCTTTAAACCTGTTCATGCCTTTCATGTGTATGTAGTGAGGCTCATATGCCTCAGACCTGTAGGCATTGGGCATACCGTCCACAACAATAGCGTGCTTTGAATGTCACGCAAAGTTTACAGTTACACTCCAAATTGGCAAGATCATCCACATAGAATGGGATTGACTGAGCTCTTGTTCAATTGTCACATTGGGGTAGAAATGTGATAAGCCCTTGCTGGGTATTCATTGGATTAATTTCCTCAATGCAGATACTTCTTTCTGAAAGGCTGAAGCAGGTTTTAAAAAATGGAACACCTAGCAATCTGTATGTTGCAGTCGCACTAGCACTCAGATTACAATTTTTTCTATATCATATACTTAGATGCTGTAAAGTGCAGTTTACTAAAAAAAAGAGTTTCTTGTTTACTTGAACTAGTGGAATTTTCCGTGCAATTGTGCGCCTAGATGTTGCAACACGCTGTATTTATTATATTGCTCTATTTTTTTTTGAAAAATATTATTTAGCCTCACCAAAATAATTGGTATAGATCTTCTCTTTTTCTCTCTATTCATGAGAGAATTTCTAGGAATATGTTTTTCTATTCAAGGATTATTGTATGATTTTTCAAACCTCTGTAGCAAAAGAGATGTCTTGAATATCACATGTTGTTTATAGATATATAAATGCCAATCTGGCAATGAATTGTTGCCGGCCCGGATGATTTTATAGCCTTCATATATCCTATGAGTTGACATTTTTTGTGATTTATTGTTTTTTATATATATGTAAATCTTTTTTTTTTGGTTGCTAGAATTTCTATTTATTAAATCTGCTTGGCATCAGGCAGTACTTGAGCTTAATTCGAACAGCTGTTGCTACCTGTGCATCGATCAAATATGTGCATCTAAGTTTGTCGATATCGATCGATGTAACAGCCATTCATGCTCATTCGCTTAGTTTGGAGACTTAACAGGCCAGTTGTTGCCTAAAACGAACTACTACTTCGTATGAGCTGAAGCCGTGTGTGGCAATGTTGCGTGGTCGTATGGTCTTGGTTCTTAAACTGGCAACTGCCTATAAATGGTACGTACTGTCCCCATTGCATCATCGGACAAGCTCCTTTGTCGTGCACGCTCGATCTGTTGCAATTCATTAGGTAGACATAAATGTAATTAATGCGTTTCCTAGTAATAAACGTTGTATAAATAAAATTTTAGTGCCAAATCAACATTAATCTACTACCGTATAATAGCAAAATATATATCTATGGATAGTAATCATGAAACACTCATTTTACTATTTAATACACTGACGTTTACTATATTATTTACTACATTTTACTATAGAACAACGAATAAAACTACTACTGCATCAGTACCGTACCCAACCAACTAATAAATATGTTTAGTAGTTTGTACATGAATCTGTTTTTCTTTCTTTTAGTCATAACTTTTTATTCGCAGCTCTGATTGACGAACGAATTTCAACAGTAGATTACTGACGATGAAAGGAACAATATGATATAAGTCTCGCTAATAAACATTACATAAATCGAAATTTACTACGAAATGAATTTCAATTTACTACTATATGAACATTAATTTACTACTAAAACACATTATCAATTGGTTTCGATGCGCTGAGTACAGGGCTCGGTCGATGGCTGGCTCGTAAACTACACACAGGTATAGAATAGCATGTCTATATACACAAACGCATATGAATGAAGGGTAGATGATGAATACTTAACCTTTCGTTGTATAGAATAGAATGTCTATATACACACGCAAGCATATGAATGAAGGGTAGATAATGATTACTTAACATTTCGCTTACTTCAACATTTGTACAACTTGTATTGACATAGAAAGTATAGAAACACTGATCTCACATTTATGTTGTTGCGGTGCATAAGAGCGATCGAGCAAGAGTCCATTTGAATCTACTCAGCACATGAGCCGTAATCTTATCGTGGTCAGGCTTGGAATTCTGAACAAATTCTTTCACCAGTACTGCTAGGGCAGTAGAGCAACCACACTAGCTAGCTTCAAACACAGAAGGATATGTTTGGTTGGTGACGTCATAAAATTGGCCTGGGCTTGACTGCGCCTATAGCTTGTTCCTCCCTGGAAATTGATCAGACAACGACCATGTCAGGTTTATTTGTGAACGTCTCTGTTGCTGTCACACGTCCCTAAATCGGCTGCAATTATTTGGTTAATCTTGGAAATGTTTCGAGAAATCAAAGACACAAGCCAAATTAGTAAGTCTGTGTTTCTGTCACGTCCCTCTTAATCAAGCTTCTGGCACAGCCATGCATTTTGGTCCTTCGACTAATTAAGATGTGCATGCACTTACTCAGTTAGTCCCTCAAGTTGTACTGCCTGCTAATTACTCCCTCCTAGCATGCATGCGTAAGCTGAAGGAGTGAAGGGCGCGCGGCATCTGGTAGATCGATCAAACGTGTACACAACACGCACAGTACTTCACACACTCTTCCCCAATTGCATCCATGAATCGCTAATCGGTTGGTGAGCGACGATCGAGAAGCCTATATAGGGACGTGCTAGGTCAGTGACACTCGCAGCACCGTGGTGCGAGAGAGATCGACTTGAGTTGGTAGCTTGGTTTAAGTAGCAGGAATTAAGCTTGCATGCATAGATCTCTTGGCTAGCTAAGCTTGATAGCAATGGCTTCCAGTGTGCAGCCATGGCTTCTCCTCCTCGTCCTCCTCGTCCCGGCCGTGGTTAGCCTGACGGCGGCGGCGGAGGCGTTCGATGAGAACTACGTGGCTGCATGGGGTGGGGATGGTTATCACTTCGTCAACCTCGGGGCGGAGATTCGCCTCACCATGGACAAAAGCTCCGGTATATATGTATATATATACGTTCATCATCGTAGCGACGTAGCCTATACATACGTACTGCATGCACATACTTGCACATACACGTATGGATCGATGGATTCGACCAGGAGAATTAGTACTGACGTTCAGATTGCATTTGTTGCTTAACCTCGTCGAGTGCATGCGCGCAGGTTCTGGATTTCGCTCCAAGTTCATGTACGGCTCAGGGTTCTTCCACATGAGGATCAAGGTACCCGCCGGTTACACGGCCGGAGTTGTAACAGCCTTCTACGTGAGTGATCGATGTTCGCTAATTTCTCGAGCGAGAAACTTATTCCTGGCTTGATCCAAACTGAAAAGCTACTCGTACGTAACTGTAGCTCGTTTCGGAGCCGGATACGGGCGTCCACGACGAGGTGGACTTCGAGTTCTTGGGCGACAAGGACGGCAAGCCCATCACCCTCCAGACAAACGTCTATATCAACGGCAATGGCGGCAGGGAGCAGAGGATGCACCTGTGGTTCGACCCCGCCGCTGATTTCCATGAATACAAGATACTCTGGAACCCCTACCAACTCGTGTAAGCCCCTGAAACCTAGCAGTACTTGTATATATGTACTAGCTAGTACGATCTTCACCTCCGCGCAAAGAAAATTACACGCAGATTCTTAAGCATGAGACCTGTACCGTGCGTGCAATTCGCAGGATGTTCGTGGACGACACGCCGGTACGGGTGCTGAAGAACCTGACGAGCCGCGGGGCGGGGTACGAGTTCCCGGCGAAGCAGATGTTCATCCGGGGCAGCGTGTGGGACGGCTCCGACTGGGCGACGGACGGCGGGGAGACCAAGGTCGACTGGGACCGCGCGCCCTTCACCGCGGGGTTCCAGGGGTTCAACATCGACGGCTGCGCCAACACCAGCGCGACGCCGTGCGGCTCTCCGGACTTGTGGTGGAACGCCGGCGCGTACAGGAGCCTCACCGCCGCGCAGCAGGCGGCGTACGAGAACATCAAGAAGAACATGACCTACGACTATTGCGCCGATAAAGGCAGGTTCAGGAACCACCAGGTTCCGCCTGAGTGCAACTCCACCTAGCTTGGTTGGATCAGATTAGTTAAGATGATGGTTATTGGATGGAAAGTGTGTAGTGATGTTAATTGGTGTTTGATGTCAGGTGTTTGAGAAATGACAATGGGAATATAATATCGAGTTTAAGTTATTATTGTTATGTGATTGTCATGGGTTCTCTGCATGCTGTTAATCAGAAAAATGCAGTCCTATTTCCTCAGGATTAAAAAAAAACACAAAGTAAAATAAAATGATGACAAATGGATTTGCTATTTCTAAATTGCCTGAAATTTCCCTAGTCTAAGTCAATTTTTGCGACATTCTGCATGTTTATCAAATGGATAAAAAATTTGACTTAAGAAAATTTCATTCACCTTACAAATAGACAAACGTTTTCTGAAATTAAAATGATTTGAGACATTTTAATGCATGCAAAATGCAATTAACTAAGGCTTCCCGGGGGAGGAGGGCCCCCAGCCTCCAAGGGAGATAAAAAAATAGGTTAAATAACTTTTAAAACATAACGCACATTTATTTAGTAATTTAAAAGTATTTAGGTATTCCTTTTCAAAATATATATATATATATATATATATATATATATATATATATATATATATATTAGTCTAGATATACGAGAAAGAATATGGAGTATCACTCATATTAAGAACATATAATTTACACTACAGAAAACGATTTGTTTTGGACGGTCAAATGTTTTTTTCGCTTAAAAACAAACCGACGTCATTACTTAACGTTATTTAAATCGGCCGACAAAACCGATGAAAAACGAATAGTTTGCTGGCTTGCGGCGACGTTAACACGTCCGTACCGTATTTTCGTCGGCCTAGCCGACGAAAATAGACAACCCAATGGCCCACCCAAATTTTGAATTTTCATCGGCTTGGCCGACGAAAATATTTATTTCGTCGGCCGAGCCGACGGAAATATGGCCACGTCATCGGTCTGAATTGTGTTCGCCGACCTGGGCACTATTTTCGTCAGCCTGGCCGACAAAAATAAAGGCACACGTGCAATATGTTTAGCGAACTCACCGTCTGCCACAAGACACCCGTCGCGCTCACGACGGCGCGCCACCGCCCTAGACCGTTCGGCCGCCCGCCCGTCGCCGCCGCACCGTCACGCGACCACGGCCGCCGCACGCCCTACGCCCATCCCCCGGCCACGCGCCTCGCCGCACCGTCACGCCCGCCACACGCCCTGCCCCCGACGCCCGCCTCCGCCCACGCCCATCCCAAGCACCACCGTCGCGCCGTGCTCGTGGCGCCGCACGTCCAACCACCGGCGGCTTTTATCACAGTGCTTTGCCCTCATCGAACGACTTGAGTCTGTTCACTGCTGTAAGTGAACTTCGGTTTTTCCTTTTCCTTACTGCTGGTTGTGGGTTGCTTGCTGCTCTGTGATGAAAAATAGGGTAATTAATGATAGAGACAATTTTTCCTGTGAATGAGGCCTTAAACTGGTAGACTTACATACTTTAGAAGTTTTGATTCAATCACTGTATGAAAGTCTGAAGTACTTGTTCAGTTCAATTTGTTCATCTGTGATTAAGTTTATATGTTCCAGTAGATCCAGTTTGGCTCGGCTAGCTTTCTGATCTATTGCAGTAACTTCTTTAGTTCAATTAACCTGTTGATCAGAATTGTGTTGATGAAGTAATTATCTGCTGTTGACTTTCTCTGTCAGTTGATTCAATTGTGAACATTGTGGACTGATCACAGATTAGCTTTGTTGTTCAGTTGGTATACACTGATCTGATTATATATTATTCTGAACTTAACCTGATAGTTAAGACTTTAATTGCAGTGAATTTATTGTCAATTCTTGTTGTGCATGATAAGGTGGTAAGGGTTTGAGGCCTCATTTACTAGATTGATTGTTTTGCCCATTCATGATTGTAATTGAAGGTTTATGACCTTCAAATATACCCTAAAATCTGAGAGCAATCAACTTTATTCAACTCCATATTGCCATGGTAGACATGATTCTTTATATGAATGACATAAAATTGCCTTTATGCGATCTATTACCATTTATGTCATTTCAAATGATCATGGTTTATGTGCTGTTTCTCATATTGTTATATGGAATAATTAAGAAAATCTTGCTCTTAATATCGCATCCTTTTCAACAATCACGAACTTTCACAATTATTCATGCATTCAATATAGCATACAAAATGGGAGATGATCGTAGATGGATGTACGATGGTTGGACAAGCACTGGGGCACACACACACAAATGAATGGTTAAGACACAAGGTTTTGTGGATCACGCTTATTCCTCGTCTACTGGTGGTGGGTTGGCGAAATGTCCATGTTCTAGGTGCTGGAACTTTGCTCGACAGTCCAAGTCTTGTATGGAGCATCACCTATGTAAATATGGTTTCTTGCCGGATTATCTCACGTGGTTCGAGCATGGCGAGTCACAAATAGGAGCGACGTCGAATTATGTCGATCAATCAGATGAGCCTAAGGATAGAATGGATGAGCTGATCAATGATATTGCTCATCAGTTTGAGGATATCCCTGGACCATAGGTTGAGAAATTCTTTAAGCTACTTTCTGCTTCAGAAGATTCTTTGCATGAGTCTACGTGGCGACACGATTAAGTATTGTGACGCGACTCATCGCTATGAAATCGAAGTACAATCTCTCTGTAAGTTGTTACAATGATATAGTCGATTTGATTTGTGATATCCTTCCAAAACCTCATAAGTTGCCGAAGGACTTCTACCGTTCGAAGAAGTTGTTGGCCGGTTTGGGAATGCCTTACCAAAAGATTGATGTATGTGTTAACAATTGCATGTTGTTCTGGAAGGAACACGAGGACAAGGATCGTTGTGTGTATTGCATGAAATCGAGATATATGGAGATAGTTGATGAAGAGGGGAATATGCAAATGACAACTATACCAGTGAAGGTGTTACGACACATGCCCCTAATACCAAGGCTTCAACGGTCGTACCTATCTAGGACGACTGCGAAACATATGAGGTGGCACAAGGAAGGCGTCCGTGAGAACAATGGACTAATGGGCTATCCTTCTGATGCCGAGGCCTGGAAGGCGTTGGATCAATATGACACAGATTTCGCCAGAGACCCCCGCAATGTGCGTATTGGGTTGGCGACTGATGGTTTCACACCTTTCAACACAAGTGCGGCCTCGTACTCATGTTGGCCCATTTTTGCAATTCCATATAATCTGCCACCTTCGATATGCATGAAAGATGAGTACGTTTTCTTAACCCTTGTCATACCGGGGATCATCCAGGAAAGTACTTAGATATGTTCATGCAACCCGTGATCGATGAGTTGAAAGAGTTATGGAATGGGGTGATGACATATGACAACAACAGAAAAGAGTACTTTAACATGCGTGGTGCATATCTTTGGTCTATTTACGATTTTCCTGCATATGGCATGTTCTCGGGATGGAGCACACATGGTAGATTGTGTTGTCCAATATGTATGGGTGACATAGATGCATTTCGTTTGAAAAACGGTGGCAAATTCTGTTTCTTTGATTGTCATCGACGTTTCACGTCTCCTAATCACCCGTTCAGGACACAGAGCAATGCTTTTCGTAGAGCGACGACCATTAGTAAAGGGTCACCGAAACGTTTGACCGGTCATGAGATTGTTGCTTGGCACAATAATTTAGTCAATACAGAGGATGGATATGAAGGGTTCAAAGATACGCACAATTGGACTCACATATCTTGCATTTGGAGTCTTCCTTATGCTCAATCTCTAATCCTTAGACATAATATCGATGTGATGCATCAGGAACGAAATGTTGCAGAAAGCATCATCAGCATGATTTTTTATTTCAAAGACAAAACAAAAGATAATATTAAAAGCACGTAAGGACATGGCCGAATATGTAATCGACCTACCCTTGAGGTGAGGTCGATTGAGCTCGACGGATAGGAAGCCACGTGCTCCCTCCTCAAACTTGCCGAGAGAAAGGAGGTACTTATGTGGTTGAAAATGTCAAATTTCCCGATGGTTACGCAATAACCTAAGACGCAGCAAAGAGCATTGTAACGCATAAGCTAAATGGTTTAAAGAGCCATAACTACTATATTATCATGGAAAGGCTACTACCTGTAATGTTCCATGGTTATCTGTGGGACGAAGTTTGGACAATGTTGGCAGAGCTAAGTTTCTTCTATAGGCAGCTATGTGCTAAGGAAATAAATAAAACAATAATGAAAAAGTTGAATAAGGACATACCAGTGCTTATATGCAAGATGGAGAAGGTATTCCCACCAGTTTTATGAACGTAATGCAACATCTATTGGTACATTTGCCATATGAAGCAGAGGTTGCGGGGCTGCATAATATCTTGATGGATGTACCCAATAGAACGGAACCTAAAGAAACTTCGAGGAACTCAGGCGTAACAAAGCAAGAGTTGAAGGATGTATCGCGAAGCATTCTACCTTAAGGAGATATCAGATACGCGAGTACATATTTTTTGAATTTAACACAACATAAATACTCATATACCACGATACCACACATCCGATGACACCTGTCCAAGAATCTGAAAATATTCCAATGGAATGGCAAAGCTGTGGGTGCTAGTTCTAATCACGAGCTGTCTGCGCAAGAATGGAATGCCGCGTTGTTGTATATGTACGCCAACATCAAGGAAATGGACAAGTATTTCAAGTAAGTACTTCCATTGAATATCCTCATAAATCTGTTGACACACAAGTACTCAATATTCGTTGAATAATTTGTAGGTTGTTTGACGATCAATACTGGAGATCCGCACGACAAACTACCCCTAAACAACTTGAGAAATTATGACGTCAGGGTTTACACGGTGGTCCTAGTCTCGTCGCTTGGTTTCGACAACATGTATTGTTCTCATAACACTTAACTATAACATATTGTATTTAACTAATTCACTTAAAACACTTAACTAATATTACAGTGCATGAGGGAATGTGATGTACATGAGGACCTACGCCAATTATCACATGGAAGCACAACTGCAAAGAGTTATGGACGTTATGATGTCAACGGATGGCGCTTTCGTTCCACCAAATTTGAAGCAAAACACCCACAAGCAGCCACAACGAATAGTGGAATTGTCACTAAGGCATATGACGTGAATGGTCGTGCCACCGAGTTTTATGGCGTTATTCAGACATAGTAGAGTTTAAGTTCGGAGGCGAAAGACTTGTGGTAGTCTTCTTATCTTGTGATTGGTTTAGCGTTGATCCCAAGAAAGGAACAAGACATAACAACAAAATAGGGATGGTGGAAGTTAATCATGAGTCGCCTTTACGAAGCTACGATCCATTCAGATCTTGGCGAACCTAGTTGAACAGGTTTATTATATGTCATATCCATGCAACAAGTCGATTTGGCACCGTGGTGGGTTGTTCATAAGGTCAATCCTCTGGCGGTTAAACACCCCGAGATGATTGTTATGTGGAAAATGAGATCGATAACAACGGTCAAGAGGCATACCAAGAAGGAGATTTACCCAACTCATTTGGAATAGAGACTGGTTGGCACTTGATCAAATAGTCGGCGACACTAATGATATTATTGTGGACGATACTGCAAAAAAAAAGCGACAAAGGCGTGACTTGGGTACTCAAAAAGAAACAATGCAGCTGAGATCGACGTGGTAGTTTGCATAATATTACCATTGAACCTCCCGATG
The DNA here is from genome assembly GCA_036346375.1 of Guadua angustifolia. Classification (NCBI taxonomy): domain Eukaryota; kingdom Viridiplantae; phylum Streptophyta; class Magnoliopsida; order Poales; family Poaceae; genus Guadua; species Guadua angustifolia. The sequence continues at coordinate 100,955 of JAYEVE010000429.1, read as the reverse complement.
CCGATGACTTCTAATCGGTGTAACAACATAACTATTGCATTTTTATTATGTAATCTTAATGGTTTTTATTATGTACTAATGTTTTTACATTTTCGAAATAGGATGAGGTCGTTTGTTCATATTGGCGGCAAGTTGCTTTCAAAGGGCAAGAAGAAAGATGGATCTTCATCTTCAAAAAGCCAAGGTTCAACAAGCGGTTCTTTATTTATGGGCAATAATTCTCAAAGAAAGTCGATTTGCGCATTCCGTAAATGCCTTGACGACACTTCATGGAGGTTGCTCCATCACAGGAGGCTTTACGAGAGGTTTTAGTTGTACTTAATATAAATTTTCTTTTACATCCATATGATACTTATTGTTGTATCTTATTTGTACAGGCAATGGAGGGGGAGAATGAGGCTGAAGATAGAGGTGGGAATAGTGAAGAGGTAGAGGCGGAGGAGGAGAATGAGGAGGTTGGGGAAGATGGGGCTGGGGAAGATGGTGATTGTGGTGATGATCACGGGGATGAGGGGAAGATGTGAAACCGTCTTTAGGTAATAATTATTAAAGCAACCAGTAATTATATATTTTATTACTTGTGCTTAACATTATGTGTATATTGTAGGTACAGGGGATCTAATTTGATTCCTCCCGCAATTACAGACCCTAGGGCAAGAAGGGTGATCGTGTGCGCATGGTGATTGGTAAGTTTGAACTTAAAATTTGTTATTCATTCACTATTGATAATTTAATTTACTTGAAAATTGTATTTTGCGAGCAATGGATTGATGTTGCTGGGAGGTCGAAATCGGTTAAGGCCTGTGAACGCTACATTAGGATCTCTCTGTCGGTACCACTATCCGGGATGGTTGTGATTAAAGGGTTTAAAGCGACAATGAAGTGGGATCACTATCGTTGGCTATAGATGGCCAACAGGAAGCGTTACGAGGGTGTTGAAGGACTTTTGGGTAATGATATTGGTTGCACTTTACTTAATAAATTTTGACGTCTATACTAAATTGTCTAACTCATATTTTTTTCAATTAGGAGAGGTACCGTTTGCCAGAGGGTGAGAAGGATTTACTTGCAGCTAAAGCTAGATGTGTGTTTGATAAGGCTGCAGCCAGGGTTACTAAGGATATGTTGTCAAATGCTCGTATACAAGCGGTGTGCTTGTACTATAAGAGAATCAAAAAGGAGGACATGAGCAAGAAATTAGGTGCTTCAAAGATCTACCTTCGAGAAGATGAGTACCTCGAGGTGGAATTGCCTTGGTTACGAAAATGCCCAGATGCATGGCAAGCGCTTTGTGCCTACTGATTGTCAGCAACTTTTGTGGAGCAGTCACGTAAGAAGAGGGGCAACCGACAGGCGGGTCCAAGGGTGACTTAGTGGTACGGCGCCGATGGACATCTTCGTCTCGCGCGTCGAATGGTACATTCAATACGGTGTAATCTAATTTATTTAACTTCGGTTATACTTGTGCTTACTAATTAACATTGAGCTATAGGAGGCTAAAAGTGGCAATGCGCCAAGCTACATTGAAGCATATATCCGAGGCCACAAAAGAGGTGATCCTACGCACCCAGAACAGCTTTGCAGTTTGTCGACGATGCAGAACTTGGTTAGTAGTATCGACGTGGTACAATCCATTTAAATGAAATTCCCTATTATTGCCTTAACTTAATTAATGTTGTAGACACGCTACGGAGAAACAATGGTCGAACGTCATGGGGAAGAGTATGATTGGCGGAGAGAAGATGTCGATCTTGTGGCCTTGTACACAAGTGGAGGTGGTAAGAAACATGGCAGGTTTGCCATGTTCAATGGGGTCGTGGATTCGAGTGAAGCCTTAGGAGAGGCGAGGTCATCTCAATCATCCCAAAGCAGTGCACGGAGCTCACGTGAGGCAAGACTAAAGGAGGAGTTAAGGCAACAATGGGAGGCGATGAGGCAACAACAGGATATGTTGAGGCAACAACACGAGAGGGCAATGCAAACCCAAGCCTATTTTGTTCAATGGCAGGCACAACAACAACAATACTTTCAAGTAAGTAAAGCTATTTACGATTTCATGCCTACAATGAGTATATTTTTACTATTTATGTAGATTATATCATTTAGACTGAAATCACTTCATAATGTCAGTTTTGATAAATTTATTAAATTTATATCATATGTGCTAGATGTGTTTTGTAAATATTTATATCATTTAGACTGAAATCACTTCATAATGCATCGCTATGTTTGACCATGTATGTGGAATGGCGAATTTTGAGGATACATGCTTGGATGTAATCTTCTATAGAATTTTGATAATCCATGCTTGTATATAGTGCTAATGGCCAAATTATAAGCACTTTTTATAAACTTCATTTAGTTTGCTAATTGGTGTCACAATATTTATATTTGTTTTTGTTCTTGTATCTATCATTTTTTTAGGAAATTTTAGCTACGCACCTTGGATCCACTGCTATTAACTTGCCTACATTTCATCCTCCTCCTGCACCTCCTTTCTTCCAATCTCCGCAAATGGTATTTACTATTAACTTGTCATTTTTAGAATGTTAGTCTTTCCTATGAAATTAACTAATAACTACTTTGATTCCTATAGGGTTCGACAACACCTTTGCTAGACCCGAGAACAAATGTTGGAGGTGATGTTCTTTGGTGGTTAGGGGCGCGTGTCGACCATTATCTCAATTCAGGGGGTGATGCAGGTAGTGGCCACAATTTCCATACTCCTCCAAGTTGAACAATTTGACTGCTTATGAGTTGATGTATGAGATATTATGAACAATTTGACTCCAAGTTGAATAATTTGATGAATATTACGAGTTGATGTATGAGACGGAATGTTATGTGATAAGATGATGTAAATGATGAATGTTATGTGATGGCATGTGGATGTTATAATTTCTGTGAATTTCTGCTGTGAATTGTGCTATGAATTCTGATATTATGTTGTGAATTTCTGCTGTGAAATGTGCTGTAATTTATGTGAATTGTGCTGTGAATTCTGTGAATTTCTGCTGTGAATTGTGCTGTGCTTTTCTGCAAAAAAAATTTTTGGTCTGCATAATGTATTTTAAATGCCGGTAAGCGAAAATAATCTCGATATTTTTTTTCGGCTAGGCCGAAGCGAAAATAATCTCGATATTTTCGTTGGCCTAGGTAGCGAAAATAATGTGTTACGTCACCGACCGCGCGCCAGAGCGCCATCGGCGAGTAATGTAAATATTAACTGAGGGCCGAGCGAAAATAGTTTAATTTAAATCGGCGATAAGCGAAATTAGTTATATTTTCGTTTAGATAGTTTAAATCGGTCTATTTTTAGGTCGGTTGGCGGATGAAAATATCGTTCGTCGGTTTTTGGCTATTTTAAATCGATTTTTGGACGAAAAATACATCGCATTCCTGTAGTGTTATAACCAAATTAATGCAACTTTTTATTTTTACCATATCTCCGTGAGGCCCCACAAGGGAAGGATGTCTCTCCTGCCTCGATGGGTATTTCCTAATTCCCTTGCAGGGCCCCACCCTCACCACCTCGAGGTTAGGACATATACAATGGTCCATGTTAGTCATATGTAAAGCTATATATATATCATATATGATTTTTTGTGATGTAAAGGAGAATGGAAGATATTATTTATTATTTAACAAACGATTTTTATATTGTGTGTATCATTGTATAGACAAAATGTTAATTATACTATAAAAGATTACTACAAATAACTATATAGGCAATTTATTATATAAATTATTTTTAGCATTGCCTATAAATAACATACAGTTGTATTACACGAAACCATCGCGTACCACCTAACATACTCTAAATCTCCCTGCCATTTCGGCCTCGGGCCTGGGCTTCTAGATACAGGCGGCCCTGGATTCAATCAAGTCCTTCTATACGAAACTCGGTCCAGCGATATATGCATGTACTAGAGAGCGGGAGCTCACGATCATGCACTACGCTTTGAAGGACAAGTTTCCAGCCTCAGCCGGCGCAAAGGCCGGTACCGATCGACCACTCCACCGCAGGTGTCCGTTTAGTGTTCTGCGCCGTGCGCTGCGGACTGCGGCTCCCGTGACGTGCCGCGCCGTCCTCGACGGGATCTCAGCCGGGGCCGCGCATCGGTTGGTATATGTTTTCGGCCGCGAGCGGACCGACTCAGCCACGCGTACCCTGCCACCGCCGGAGCTGCTTTCTCGGCCGGCGAGGTACGTCGTGCCTCGTGCGTGCGTTGCCTTGGCGCGCCCAACTCCTAACGCCGGAGGCGGCCCAGTGACGCGCTCTTTCTGTAGCACTGGGCCATCTGGACATCATCGTTCTTGAATTTTTTTGCTAATCTGATCCTTTCGTAGGAATTTTTTACAAGAGTAGCCTTCGTTGTGAAACAATAGCAAATTTGGCTACCTGATGACGCGTTTTCACGAACCGTGGGCGCTGCAGAAGGGAGCAGCGATCGTCGGGCGCTGCATCGCCTGTAATTCGCGGAACGGAGGCGATGCGTCGCGTTGGCACTGTGCACGCGGGGAAGCAGCGCTTCCCAGGCACTACAAGCCTGGAGCAGCTCTTCCCAACCGCTGAAGGGTGGGGCCCGCTGACATGCAAAGATTCATTCAATTTCTGGTTTGGGTGCTTATCAAATGACGCACTTTTCTCTTTCTGATTTGGTCAGTGATACTTAACCGATTGAAGCATGCAAGCAATTAATGTAGGAACCAGAAATTGAATGATTCTTTGCATGTCGGCGGGCCCCACCCTTGCAGCGGCTGGGAAGAGCTACTTCCCAGCGTGCACAATGCCGACGCAACGCAGCGCCTCCGTTTCACGAATTCCAGGTGATACGACCTACGCATCCGCTGCCCCTTCGCAGCCGCCACAGTTCACGAAAACGCGTTGTCAGATAGCCAAATTTGCTATTGTTTCACAACGAAGGCTACTCTCGCAAAAAAATTCCTACGAAGGTGTCAGATCAGCAAAAATTTCATCGTTCTCACCCAACCAAAACAAATGATTGGGAGAGAGTACGCTCTTTATCTAACAACGAGACAGTAGACTTTTGTTCGGAGAAAAGATCAAAAGGCGAGGGTGTTTGATCCTACTCATTCGGGTTTAATCTCTAATATTGATATCGTGTATCTTATTTAATCAGAGTATATACTATATGTTTAGCGTCTCGAGGCCCTAGAGCCTCTGCAAGACTCCTCGTGTGTGTAACGTTGTCTAAAAAAGAGGGGGGAAAGTGTCAAATTGGTTTTTATGGCGATTGCTTTAGGACACAGGCTTTTTATCTTTACTGAGGGCTTGTTTGGATGCAAAGGGTCAAATACCCAGGGAAGTAAACCCCTGGAGGGATTTTCCAAGGCAAATAGAATCCCCCTCCATCCTAGGGAAAATATTTTCACCATGGGAATTATTCCCTGCTGCCATTTGGGAGGGAAAGGGGAAAAAATCCCAGCCATTAAGAAATTCAGGGAAAAAAACAAAAAATTCAGAAACAACACCACAATTACACAAAGAAGCTTCAGTGAGCAACACAGGGTGCTCCTCTGGTGCAACACAAAGCTCATTATAGAAAGTGTGATGCCAGATCTTTTCCATATCATCCCAATTGCTTACAATACCATGCTCAATTGGGTATTTCAGTGTGAGAATACCTCTCTTCGACTGTGCCTCATCACTGACATATGCATCCTTCTGCCCCATCCCTACCATGACACCTGTGTGGCGAGGGTGACCAACAATGCTAGGGAAAACAGCCCTTGGCGCATCATCACCAGCAAACCCAGCCTGCAAAATTAAATTGGTATGATTACACTAGGAGATGATAGATGTAACCCTGGTTAAAAGGTGCAGATCCTGACCTTGACCATTCCAGTGCCATTGTCACAGACAAGTGGCTGGATATCCTCACCATCGGCCATTTCCTATAGATTTACTCTGCACGAGAGTAGCATAGAAAGGCTATCAGTTTACAATGAAGAATGAATATTTTGTTTGGTAGTTATTCTACAGCATAGAGGAAATTTAGAGGTGTTAATAGACATGGGCTTTGAAGTCATAGGAATATTAGCTGAAATAACTTAAATCATGTAATACAGCTACAAGTCATCAACAATAAAATATGTACTGAGCTTACTTTCAGGCTAAAATAAGATCCACTGCCAATCACTAGGACAATGTAGATTGTAGAGTATTAATGAATTTGTATGAACCAAATCCATTGCAGAATTTAACGACCTATCATCTGCATTCCTAGAACTTCACCTGATGATAAAGTTTCCATGTGCATGATTTCCCATTAACTTAGTTAATCACGGGACAATTGGTATTGCACGCAAGGGCAAATCTCGTGGTGTTGGAATATATTTCCATTGTTCTTCTCAGCGCTTGTTGTGCCCCTGATGTCATGCTGCACATAGCAAAATATGAGGCCCAAACAAACAAACAAAAAAAGATACCTATAATAAAAAATTGTGATAAACAAAACTTCCGAACTTCAATTACAAAGTCTACAAAATAATTTAGCACTACTCCCACAGATGGAGCTGCCACAGGGTTTCTTTATTTTTTATGTTGTCTGACACTACCATCCTATATCTCAAACTCAAACCAGTTTGTAGTAAAGTGGGTTCTCTTCTCTTTTTCCCCCTCAAATTTCTGTGTAACCAGAATAAAATGGGCATTTCTGAACTTATGACCTGGTAGCATACTAGTATTCTAGTAATAGCCTTTGCTTGGGTGCAATAACAACCAATGGTGAACTAAGAACAAAGTTTCTAAGAGTTAGTTTCACAAACTAGACCCCTCTACATCAATCTGGTTCTGCGATAGCATTACACGTCGGCCTCATCCAAGATGACAATCTTGTCTTTGCCGAGGACCCGAATCTGCAAATTCGGACCTCTCGTATTCTCAGACAAGTCCGGGATCACGCTAGTACACACAGGAATAACAGTTGAAGTACCACAATCATACACAATGAATTAATAATAAAGTACTTCAAACACGAATATAAACGAGTTACAAGACCTTATGGTCACCTTACAATAATCCACCACGTAGGGCGATAATATCAAAGTAGCACAAGTTCAATAGCGGAAGCAAAAGTACGGTAATAAGACCCCTCGTAGCCACAGGCAACCGACGAGGCTTAATCCCTAATTCTCCACGGCCCGATAAACTCCTCCTCCCAAAGCGCACGCTTCTTCTTACGAGGTTTTTGTCGATGCAAGGGTGAGTATACAACATACTCAACAAGTCATGCACAATCACGGTTCTATTACTACATGCATGGCTTAATCCAAAGGAAAGGCTTAAATGGTTATTTTGCATAAGCGGCATTTCTTTTTAACAGTAATCATATTAGATTAAAAGCGGTAAAACCAAAATTATTAATAACTAATTTATCAATTCTTTTCGAGAGGTTGGCACACGCACCCCTTTCCACGTTTTAATTTGTGAAAATCTAACCCTTATTTGTAATCACCAAGCATTGTCCAATACATGGACACGGCTATTGAATAGATTTAACACACACACTCTGCGGAGGTCACACTTTACCCACGGATACGATCGCTCACCACAGGTGATTGATTGCAACAAAGTCTTTCAGAGACTAACATTAACCAATGAACCTCTCGATGTTGCCCTTCTAACACTTCCTCACACGAGCCAAAGTTTAGAACCGGCAAATCTGAGTTGGATGGGTACCAAGCCGCAAAGACTGTGCGCTCCCCAAGCGGTTACATTTTTGTGTAGCTGTAAGCCGAGGTGTCAAAGGAAAGATATTAGAACCTTACTAAACTAGGTCCGTCCCATTCCAGACAAGTGGTTGTACGAGAAACTCAGTTCAAAGGCTCGCAAGGTGAAGTCCTTAACTGTCCCGGGCAAGACTTCCGTTTTATACATCTCGGCACACAGCCTTTACAATAACAATACATCCCGTTGCCACACAGGCCCACCTGGCACGAAGCCTTCTTGCCACTTGCCCCGGTCCAAATCATTTTCCACCCCAGGTTTGCATTTATGTAACACATGCCAATGCCCACGTCATTGTATGAGTAGGACCACACAGGTCGCTACCCCAATTCCATCTCATGACATCATCGCATTATTCCAAAATCGTTTCATAGTGTTTAGTCAATATTCTTTGCAAATTTGAAAGTCATTCCACGTACATAAGCACACTAAGCGACTAATCACGGTCTAGCCTCCCGTGTTGGCTTTATAATAGCAACCAACTCTAATTAATATCTTAAGTTGACAAGGATTGCGGGCATACAGCTTAATATTAACAAGGTGGTATTAACAAGGTAGGGTATTATCTAAACTACCCAAGATTTATCAATGTCATTTTCTTAATGAATATAGCATGCATAGTTTAAATGGAAACACATTTTAAAAGTCTAGGGGCAATATGGTCAAAGCATGACTTGCCTTCGAAAAGTAGTTGGTCTGATGCGAGATCTGCGGCGGTCTTGAATCCTTCCCACGACTTCAAGCAACTCAAGTCTATTCGTACCAAGCAACATATAATAAATACACAATACAGATAGCAAGATAAATTTTAAAAATAAAATAAATTTCACTATTAAATAGTTCACATTTTTACAAATTTTTAGGGACTGGAATCACCCAAATCCGAGTTGAAATGCAAAAGTTATAGCAATTACAAGTTTCTGAAATTCAATTAAAAGAAAAACCGAATTATTCTATTTATTTTCCTATTGAAAATTTGGTTAAATCCCCTCGATGACACATGTTAGCACCAGGGTCTGCCACGTCGATCTCGGTCACTGACAAGTGGGCCCTCGGGTGACATCATGCTGACGTCAGCACACCCGGTGGTCACTCACTGACAAGTGGGCCCGATGAATAGTGTTCGGCCCACACGTCAGCGACTGGCATGCGGCGCACAACCATCGCTCCACGCGACACAAATTTTTCCGGCCGTTGGATTCAAATCCAACGGTCGGTATACGGCAACGGCTGCGCCCCCCCACGGCCACGTGGCAAGATCACAGCCCTAGATCGAAGATCTAACGGATCTTGATTGCAGCGAACACTATTCACGCGCACCTTCGTGGACACACCGGCGAGGTCGGATGCTGATCTAACGGTGATGGCTATCCGGGTGGTTTCCCCATTCACAAGCCTCGTGGCCACTCGAGCCGCCGCGATTAGATCCAGCGGCAAGTATCTCACCGACACGATTATTTCGATTCAATAGGGATACCGTGGCTTTACCTTGGTCGTCCGATGAAAATCCTCGGCTTAGTTGCAGGGAGTTTACTATTCACTAGCCTGCGTGGATGCACCGGAGCGGTTGGATGAGAATCTAACGGCGGAGGCAAACCGGCTACTTGAATCTATGGCTCTGAAAGGAGGCGTGGCGTTACGAGCCGGCGATGGAGATCCGGCAGTGGTGGAAGCTCGAGCGAGATGGCGGTGGCGCAGCGCCTCCGAAGCCGGAGACGAGGAAGACGACCAGCTCGGCGCTTCTGGCTTCTCGGCGTGAAGAAGTGGCCGGCGCGGCGGCAGCACGGGAACTCGGAGAAGGTCTTGGTTGCGACGGGGAGTGGCGGACGACGGCGGAAGACGACGAAGAACCGAGAGGAAGGGTGTGGCTACTGGCGAGCTCGCGTGGGCTCTGGCGTCTGGCGGACACGAGAGAATGGGCAAAATGGCGGGTGAGTGAGCTGCATGCGGGACTATATCCTCGCTCGGACATGCCTTGGAGAACGCGCAATATCACGATAAGATCGCGGCGGCCTCACGGCGGCAGCGATACGATCGCGCCCCGAGATCGCTTGGTCACATCCGCCGTTCGATCGCGATCCAACGGCCGATTGAATAACGGTTCGGCGATATGGCGCCACGTGGCGAGATCCTAACGGTCACTTCATCGATCCAACGACCCACGCGCCAAAACGACGGCTCATCCACGACCCATCGATCGACGAATCGCCTGACTCGAAATCATGGCGTTAGGGTTTTCCGTGCGAAACAGTGTTGGGCTCGGCCGACATGTAGCTGGTGATTTTCGGCTTTTCTCAATAAAAATAATTGCGAGAAATTCAAAGTAATTAATTAGGGCACTAAAATACTCAAAAATTCTAGAAAAATTCCAGAAAATATTTCAGAGCATTTTGAGCCTAAATAAAATATTTTTATTTATTTTTGATAATTACCTTTTCTGATATTCAATTTTTCAAGAGAAGAATAATCTAAATTAATTTTAATTAAATCCAATTAAATCCCCAAAAAATCAGATAAACTCAATTAAATGCAAATAAATTTTTAATTAATTCACAAAAATTTAAATAACTCCAAAAATTGAAATTGGTCAAATTTCGGGACATTACAAACCTACCCCGCTTAATAGAATCTCGACCCCGAGATTCGAGGCTTAACTACATAATAGGTTTGGGAATTCCTTTTTCAGATCTTCCTCTCGTTCCCAAGTGGCCTCGCTTTCTGTGTGATTGCTCCACTGAACTCTGCAAAAACGGGTTGTCTTGCTCCTTGTTTTCCGATCCACTGTATCCAGTATTTTTATCGGTTTGCTCTTTGTAGGTCAAGTCTTCCGTAGTTCAACTTCTTCGATGAGGTTTGCTCTTGAGCACTTTCGGAGACACTTCTTGAGTTGCGATACATGAAAGACATTGTGTCGCCCGCCAATGACCGAGGTAACTCCAGTTGATCTGTGACTTAGCCCTTCGACTTATGATCTTAAGCGGTCCTACATATCTTGGCGCAAGTTTACTCTTTTTGTGAAACCTCTGGACTCCCTTAAGAGGCGTGACTCTGAGATACACAAAATTTTCAGGCTCAAAGCTTAAATCCCTGCGGCGATTGTCCGCATAACTCTTCTGCCTGGACTGCGCTATTCTTAACCTTTCTCTGATCAGTGCTATTTGCTCTTCGGCTTCTTGGAGTATGTCTGGTCCGAAGACACGAGGCTCACCAATCTCATTCCAATTTAACGGCGTCCTACAAGGTCTACCATACAATGCTTCGAAAGGTGACATCTGAAGACTAGCCTGATAGCTATTGTTGTAACTAAACTCCGCATACGGCAAACATTTATCCCAAGTCAATGTATATGCCAACGCACAGGCTCTTAACATATCCTCTAATATTTGATTGACTCTTTCAGTCTGCCCATCTGTCTGCGGGTGATATGCTATACTGAAGTTCAAGCGGGTGCCCAATACTGTATGCAATTTATCCCAAAATCTTGAGCTAAATTGGGTACCTCTGTCCGATACTATCTTCTTTGGCACTCCATGTAGCACAAATTCACATCACGATCTCGGCAACGATCGTCTCGAGGCGTTGAGCTCGAGCATGGCCTCGCGATAAATTGGGCCCGAGCAGCTCGTGAGCAGCGCCGAGATGCTCGTCGTCTTCCAGGTTCCCGAGGCCACGAGAAAAAAAAAGATAAGAGGAGATGGCGTGGGTTGAGCTGTTTCTTGAGGTGTGGCATAAGGAGTTAGAAATGTTGCTTACGGAGAGGATGAGGTTGGGCATGTTTGCGGGGCTTCACACCTTTGAAGGATCGATTAAGTCGCCTAGAGGGGGTGAATAGGCGTTTACAAAATTTCAGACCTAATTTGCAGCGAATTTTAAACCTAGATTATCCGACTTGGATATCGGACTGTCCGATATATATATCGGACTATCCGATATGTGCAGTCGGACTATCCGATCAGAGCGATAGAAATCAGATCTAACACAGGGTAGAGTGAATCTAGGGTAGGCTATCAACCAAATAAGTGCAAGCCAATATACTAGTGAATAGGATGCAGCAGTTATTGCAAAGTAAATCTACTCTAAGCAACAATAGAGTACCACACCAAAGAGCCGAAGCACGGTTGATTTTTTCCGAAGTTCGGATCTTTGAGGAGATCCTACGTCTCCGTTGAGGAGGCACAAAGCCCGGGTCTCACTTGACCTCTTTCCTCCCGGTGTTGCACAAAGCACTCGCCGGTTTCACTTCTTGATCCCTTTCCTTGCGGAGGTGGAATCGAACCTTCACAAACTTCCGGCGGCGTCTCACACAAAGATCAGGAGCTCACCGGTGACTCCTAGCCGTCTAGGAGACCTCAATCTCCAAGAGTAATAAATGGAGTTTCGATCCGCTCTTGGAAATCACTCTAGTGCTCGAATGGACTTTCCCGGTTTGCAAACAAAGCACTAAGAGAACACTTGCTTGAACTCTCAACTAATTTCTCAAAGGTGAACACAAGAGAGAGCAAGTGAAAGCAAGAGAGTAGCAAAGATGAAGTAAATGCTCAGTACACCAGTAGTTCGCAGTAAATGAAGGAGTGGGTGGGGTATTTATAGCCAAGACACAAAATATAGCCGTTCTGCCCTGTGTCAGACCCCACATCGGACTATCCGATCTGTGAAAATCTCCAGGTCGACTCCACTCAAAAATTCAAATTCTTTTGAAATAAGAAGCATATCGGACTATCCGATGACACACATCGGACATTCCGATAATACCCGAGAGTTTCTCACACCAACTCAGTTTCTTCCAAAAAAAATTCTAAGTGTATATCGGACTGTCCGATATAGGACATCGGACATTCCGATAATTCTAGAGAGTTTTCAATGAAGAAGAAGTTTTCATAAATCTTTCTAAGTCCATATCGGACTATCCGATATATAACATCGGACAATCCGATGATTTCCGAGAGTTCCAAGCTCAAGGACTTAGAAAAATTCTCAGATCACATCGGACATTCCGATATCAACTATCAGATAGTCCGACTTTTCCCGAGAGATCCAAAAACAGCAATCACACTCACACCGAAAAATCCGATACTATCGGACTATCCGATATTCATATCGGACATTCCGATAATATCAGCACAATTAAAACACAAAGTGAGTGCCGTGCTTGGTGACTTCCAAAACTTATTTTGTAAAAAATGTTCATCTGAGCACAGAGGTCATTTCTAAAGCACCTACATTCCATCCCTCTTGATAGTACGGCGATCCTATCGACTCAAACAAAATGAAAATTCTACGCTAAGTTGACATCGATCTTCTTTTCTCTTTTGAGGGTCGTCATTGTCCGTAGATGCGTTCCTTTTGGGACTATCACCTGCTCATACACTTAATTAAGCCATTAGTCCCTTAATCGTTTGTCATTAATCATCCAAAACTCAATTAGGGGCCTAGATGCACATTCAATCTCCCCCTTTTTGGTGATTGATGACAACACGATTAAAGCTTATTTCAGATAAATGAATAATAATTTTGAGAATATGCAAAATAGGTTGAGCTCCCCCTAAATGTGTGCATTAGAGGTGAAATTCAAGAGGAGCTCCCCCTATATCTTGGCATTCGGGTAAGTGGCAATAATAATATGATGAACACGAGAAACATAGCCATCGTTTAAGCACAACCAATTTATCAGAGCTGAGGTGTGTAATATATTAAAGCAAAAGATAAGCAATAGTTTCCAAACAATAACCAACAAGTCCAAAAGAATATTCACCAACAAACACAACCAATAGCAATAGTGTTCACCAATCATAGGAATCATAGGAAAAAGGATTTCTTTTCTCCCCCCCTTTGGCATCAAGGAACCAAAAAGGGAAAGGAGAGTAGCAAGCAGAACAATCAATCACTCCCGGACTCATCACCAGATGCGGCATATTCATCAGAAGAGGAGGGAACTGCATCAGCCGGAGAGTCGAAGGGGTCCTCCAAGGAGTCATCGCTTCCACTGGAGCAAGGGAGGCTAAGATGATGCTGAATGGATTTGAGCCTTTTTGCATTCTTCTTAGCCATCTTGACTAGATACTTCAGGACTCTATCGGTGGATGAAGATGACTGCGGAGGAGCCGGGGGAGCAGCTGAGCCAGACCAAGTAGAAACAGGAGGAGCTGGGGCAGAAGGAGCATGAGGAGCAACTGTCTTCACTGGCCTGATCTGCAGCCCAAGATGCTTGACATCACATTCAAACTTCATCTTGGTGACACCCTCGGTAAAGAGCAAAACCACAGCTGCGCTTGGGATCGAGGGAGTTGGCATGAATTTCATTCCACAGATAAAGAGCTACCATAAACGGTCTTCCACCCGGTAGCATCCGACACAGAATATCACGGGTGTAGGACAAAATGTGAGAAGCATCACCTTCTTTAAGAGCAATAGTCTTCTGAAGCAGTCTATTGGCGGCTGCAATCATGGGCTTCAAATATTTGGTGTTCCCAGGCTCAAAAGCAGAATCTTCAATATACAGGGAACTCAGATTGTCAGCAACTAAAGAGCGATTGTTATGGAGATCATCCTTGTCCATGCACTCGTCAGCTCTAAAACCCAGAAGGGTGCCAAAACGACCAACAGACATTCTGAATTGCTCCCCTTCAGTCATCCAGGTCATGGTGTCATTCGAGACATGCAGAGTGGCATAGAACTGGGCAATGACTTCAGTGTTCCAATCTTGCTTCATGCCCATGATTCTTTTAATGCCAAGCCTTTCACAGGCTTCGATGACGTCGTTGAAGACAGGATCTTCACAAGACTCCATATATTCCCAATCTACCCACTGCATGCTGACGGTCGGGTTTTTGCGAGGAAGAATGACTGTCTCATAAAAGTCCTGCTGAAAGAAGTCCCAAAAGCACTTGTCTGAAGAGAACTGCCTTCTATTATAGGGATTTGATGCTCTTGCTTTAGTGACCATCCCAGATTTACCCTTGTAGCTCACAACAGCCCTCTGAAGATCGGGATGACGAGAAGGCTTGGTCATCAATGGGAAAGGTAGATAGTCTTCGTCTTCTTCCGGAGCTGGACCTTTTCCTTTTTCAGCTGCGGATGGGGCACTGGTGGAGGATCCTTTGCCCTTGCCAGATGGAGTAGGAGGAGGACGGGCAGGAGCAAGAGGAGCATCATCCTAATGACGAGGCTCTGAAATTGTGATCCCTTTTTGCTTGGGTCTTGTGACAACCTGCTTCTTTGATTTTCCACCAGCTGGAATTGGAGCATCAGCAGTTGCCACAACAGGCACATTAGCCTCAGGCACGGAAGAAGAAGTGTCCGGGGGATTTCCACGACTTGCCACAGCCTTGGTCCGAGTGTTCGTCGAAGTCTTCCTCTTAAACTGCCCCTGATCATCAGTGTGAAGTGCCCTCTTCAACTTCTCACCCTTGTCATTACCAGCAGCCATTGCAGAGATCTAGAGGATATGACACAGGAAATTGAGACGATAACCTAGAGAAACGGAAAGAAACTTGACATTTTGCAACTCCCTGGAAACATCGGATAGTCCGATATTTTGGGTCGAACTGTCCGATGATAATGTCGGATGGTCCGATGCCAACTATCGGATAATCCGATATTTGCGGGAAGAACAAAAATGGCAGTTTCTTGACAATCATCCACGCATTTTGCAACAAACTACGGGGATGCAAACTTAGGATGAAGGGAAACATTTCTACCGAGGGGAATTGAGAGAAATTCGATTGAAGAATTGAAACCCTAGAGTTGAGAGGAAAACAGTTACCTCAAGGACAAATCCGAAGAGAGATGAGAATGAGAGGATGGATCTTCAGCAAGGAGGAGCAAATCAGCGGAGGAACACCCTTGAGATGAGGATGAGAGACTGGGGCTCCAAAATCGCCAGAGGAGAAGAAGACACGAAGAGATGTGGTGAATAATGAGCGCGGGGAGAGGGACAAACCCTTTGGCTTCTCTTAAACCCCCTCACATCGGATAGTCCGATAAGGACATCGGACAGTCTGATGTGTGCGAACACCCAGATATCGGACAGTCCAATACAGGACATGGGATAGTCCGATAGGTGCAGGTTTACAGAAAACGGATAGTACGATGCAAAAGTCGGACAGTCCGATATGTAAACTTTCAGCACAAGGAGAGATGGTTTCGAGGAATGAGAAGATATGACTTGTGAACACTTTTGCCGTCTCCCCACTTATGATCAGCGAACATTAAAGCACTAGGAGCTATGATCACAAGTGGTTTGACTCAAACCAAGAGCCAAAAATCAAACAAATTTTAAAGGAGTAAATAAGATTTTTGAAATTCATTTAGATTGAAACCAAACAAACATAGCATATGAAGTATGCAATCTTTCAAGCCAAGTTCCGAGAATCTAAAATGTTTAGCCCACTTCTTAAATCACAGAATCTCTTTTCATCAAGGGGCTTGGTGAATATATCGGCTAATTGGTCATTTATGCTCACATGTTGGATATCAATATCGCCTTTAGTGGAATGGTCTCTTAGGAAATGATGGCGAATATCAATATGCTTTGTACGGGAGTGTTGGACGGGATTGTTGGCAATTTTTATGGCACTCTCATTGTCACACAAAAGTGGCACATGGTTATATGTTAGGCCATAATCATTTAGAGTTTGTCTCATCCAAAGCAATTGGGCGCAACAACTCCCGGCGGCTATGTATTCGGCTTCGGCTGTTGATAAGGCTACGAAATTTTGTTTCTTAGAGGACCAATAAACAAGGGATCTACCTAGGAATTGACATGTCCCCGAAGTACTCTTCCTATCCACCTTACAACCGGCATAATCCGCATCGGAATAGCCGACTAATTCAAAGGATGAACCTTTAGGATACCATAGGCCGAAATGAGGAGTGTGCACTAAATATCTTAAGATTCTTTTTATGGCCACCATGTGGCACTCTTTAGGAGCGGCTTGAAATCTTGCACACATGCACACGCTAAGCATGATATCGGGCCTAGATGTACAAAGATAAAGTAGGGAACCGATCATCGAGCGATATACCTTTTGGACAACCGGTTTACCTTCTTTGTCGAGGTCTAGATGCCCGTTAGCTTGCATCGGTGTCTTGATCGGCTTGGCGTTCTCCATACCAAACTTCTTGAGCATGTCCTTGATGTACTTCGTTTGGCAAATGAAGGTCCCTTCCTTAAGCTGTTTGACTTGAAAACCGAGGAAGAACTTCAACTCGCCCATCATGGACATCTCGAACCTTTTGGTCATGATCCTACTAAACTCCTTGCACAAATGCTCATTAGTAGATCCAAATATAATGTCATCAACATATATTTGACAAACAAATAAATCATTATCAATATGTTTAGTAAAGAGAGTGGGGTCGGCCTTTCCGACTACAAAACCTTGACCGAGAAGGAAATCTCGAAGACATTCGAACCACGCTCTCGGTGCTTGCTTAAGTCCATAGAGAGCCTTGTGTAGGAAGTAGACGTGGTCCGGATGATTTGGGTCTTCGAAGCCAGGTGGTTGCTCAACATAGACCATCTCGGAGAGAGGTCCATTTAAGAAAGCGCTCTTTACGTCCATTTGATACAACTTAAAATCATGGTGAGTAGCAAAGGCAAGTAATATTCTAATGGATTCAAGCCTAGCTACTGGAGCATAAGTTTCATCGAAATCCAAACCTTCGATTTGAGTGAAACCTTGAGCGACCAAACGTGCTCTATTCCTAGTCACGATTCCATTCTCGTCTTGCTTGTTCCGAAACACCCATTTGGTACCAATCACGTTTTGCTTGGGCCTTTCGACAAGCTTCCACACTTGGTTCCTCTCAAAGTTGTTCAACTCCTCTTGCATTGCCATCACCCAATCCGGATCTTGGAGTGCTTCTTCTACCTTAAGAGGTTCAAGAGAGGAAACAAAAGAGTAAAATTCACAGAAATTAGCTACGCGAGATCTAGTGGTTACTCCCCTGTTAATGTCTCCAAGAATGTTGTCGACGGGGTGATCTCGTTGAACACTTTGATGCACTCTTGGATGAGAGACCGTTGCATTTGACTTTTGAATTGGGTCCTCATCGTCTTGTGCGGTATTTGAGCCATCTTGAGCTTGTATTGAAGATGATGGAGCTTCATCCCGAGTTGGAGTGCTCGGGACTTCTTATTGCTCAAGAGGTCTCACTTCTCCAATTGCCAATCTCTTGATCGCATCACATGGTGGTTCTTCCCTGTCAATCACAGTACGATCAACTTGTTCTACATGAGAACCGTTGGTTTCATCAAATGTCACATCACGCGAGATTTCAACCACACCGGTGGTGTTGTTGAAAACTCGGTATGCGTAAGCATTTGATCCATAACCGAGTAAGAAACCTTCATCTACTTTAGGAGCAAATTTAGAAGACTTAGCTCTCTTGTTCAAGATGTAGCATTTGCTCCCAAAAACTCGAAAGTAGGATACATTTGGCTTCTTGCCGGTGAGGAGCTCGTACGCCGTCTTCTTCAACAATTTGTGGAGGTATAGCCGGTTGGTACTATGGCACGCGGTGTTGATTGCCTCCGCCCAAAAAATGTCGGAGATCTTGTATTCGTCAAGCAATGTGCGCGCCATCTCGATGAGGGTACGATTCTTCCTTTCGGCTACCCCATTCTGTTGAGGTGAGTAGGGAGCCGAAAATTCATGCTTGATGCCCTCTTCATCGAGAAACTCCTCTACACCGGTGTTTTTGAATTCGGTGCCGTTGTCACTCCGAATCTTCTTGATCTTCACTTCAAATTCATTTTGTGCCCTTCTCATGAACTTCTTCAAGCTTCCTTGGGCTTCACCTTTATCATGCAAGAAGAACACCCAAGTAAAGCGAGAAAAATCATCTACAATAACTAAACCATACTTGTTTCCTCCAATACTTATGTAGGCAATTGGGCCGAACAAATCCATGTGTAGCATCTCCAAAGGCCTCGAGGTGGTCATTACGTTCTTCGCGGGATGAGTAGCTCCAACTTGCTTCCCGGCTTGACATGCGCTACACACCCTATCTTTCTCAAACAGAATATTCGTTAGTCCAACGATGTGATTTCCCTTAATGAGTTTGTGAAGGTTCCTTATACCAACATGGGCAAGCCGGCGATGTCATAGCCAACCCATACTCGATTTGGCCATTAAGCACGTTTCAAGGTTAATTCTATCCGTAGAAAAGTCTATGAGATAGAGATTTCCCTTTAAACGACCCTTAACCGCTATTGAACCATCAACCCTCTTAATGACATCCACACTCTTATCACTAAACACGCAATTGTAGCCCGCCTCACACAATTGAGCAACGGACAACAAATTGTAGCTTAGTGATTCAACAAGTAAAACGTTGTTTATGTGGAAATCATTTGTGATTAGAATCTTACCTAAACCTACCACTTCACCTTTTCCATTATCGTCAAAAATGATGCTCTCGCTATTTGATCCATTGGCTTCTAAATGTGCGAACATTGCCCTTTCTCCCGTCATATGATGTGTACATCCGCTATCCAAGATCCAACTTGATCCACCGAAGATGTAGGCCTACAAAATGAAATTTAGTTTTTGCTCTTTGGTACCCAAACTTGTTTAGGTCCACGCACGTTAGCAACAAGTGATTTAGATACCCAAATACATCGCACATTGGAGGCGCTTTTGGACTTACCCCCAAGGTGACAAGCAACTACACGACCAAAGTTAGTCCTCTTAAGTACATAGGATGCAAAGAATGTAGAGTGAGTTTTGTACTTAGAGTTTTCCTTTCTCTTAACAAATTGTATTGGCTTATTTAAAGGAGCAACCACAATATTGCTCTTTTTCCCTTTTGGTGGAATATATCCAAGCCCATGCTTCATAGTGTTACCTTGTCGCTTACCTAGGAACTCCTCTAGCCCCTTACTTGCCTTGTAGGACTTTTGAAGTTCATCTTCAAGCATTCCCTTGAGCTTCTCATTTTCATATGCTAACACTTGCAATGTCTCAAGGTTAGTAGCATAAATATCAATATTAACGTCGTAGCATCTAGCGCATCCATTGCTCGTAGAAGGTAGAGAAGAATTGGAGCTAATGATTGAGGTAATCGAAGGGCTATTCTTGAGATCAACAAGCTTCAACTCAAGAGCCTTGCAAGCATCCTTTAACTTCGCAAGTTCCTCTTCGAGTGAAGCGTAGGTGATCTCAAGACTAGTCACCTCGGATTTGGTCAATTTTAAATTCTTAACCAATTCCTCATTCTTCCCTTTTTCAAAAGATAAGCTCTTCTCTAGCTCACGATTTTTCTCCTTTTCGAGGATGAGCAAATCCTCTTGAGCCTCAAGAGTAGCTTCCTTTTGTTCTACAACTTCCTCCAATTTTTCAATATCTTTCAAGAGCAAATTTAATTTATGAATGTCAAAGTTTTTCATAGACTTAAGCACGGTGATAACATCATCATCATCACTGTCGCTATCATGCTCATCTAGACATTCATTAGCAATGGAGGGAGTGGAGACAAGTGTTGATACCTTGTGCCCCTTTACCATGAGGCACATTGGAGCAACTCCATCGTCATCGTTCAAGTTGTCGAAGAGGCCCTTCGACATTGTTGGAGTAGAGGGTACAGCGATGGCGACGGAGGCAATTCCTCCTTCTTCGTCAGAATTTGACTCGGAGTCGGAGTTGGAGTCGGTGTCGGAGTTCCACTCCTTTCCAATGTAGGCACGACCCTTGCCCTTGTACTTCTTGCTTTTCTCCTTATCCTTGCCCCGGTACTTGTCCTTCTTGTGCGACTTCTCATCTTTGTTCTCCTTGTGCGGACACTCGGCAATGAAATGACCGGTTTTGCCGCATTCATAGCACCTTCTTGTGGAGTGTCTCCCCTTTGACTTTTTTCTAAAGTTTCTTGATTGACTTCCTTGTTTGAAATTCTTTTTCTTGAAGAATTTGTTGAATCTTCTCACGAATAGAGCCATATCCTCATTTGTCAATGGACCACAGGACTCTTCATCTTCACTTGAGCTCTCTTCTGCTTGGCGCACTACCTTGACGGCCTTGAGGGCAATGCCTTTCTTTTTGCCCGACTTGAGCTCTTCAACAACTTCGGCTTCCTTTACCATCATCTTGTCCATCATGAGCCGACCGATGACATCATGAGGTGTCAAAGTGTCGAAGTTGGGCCGGTCTCGGATGAGTTGAACCAAATTGCGATTAGTGGGGGTGATCACACGAAGAATGATCTTGACAACTGCCTTGTCAGAGAGATCGGTGCACCCAAGACCTTTTGCTTGATTCACAAGCACCATCAAGCGGTCAAACATTTTAGTGTAAGATTCTCCATCTTCCAAGGTGAATCGGCTTAGCTCACCAATAATGAGCTCTATCTTCGATTCTCGGACACTTGAAACTCCTTCATGACTGACCATGAGCCTATCTCAAATGGCCTTTGCTTCCTCGAGTCCATCGACTCGGTTGAACTCAGAATCACTCAAGGCATTAAACAAAGCATTGACTGCCAAATCATTGAAATGTTGATCTTTATCTTCTGCGGGAGTAAGGTTGTTCGGATCAACGGGCTTGAAACCTGTTTGCACAATCTTCCAAATAGAAGGGTGAAGCGATCTCAAGTGCATCTTCATCTTATGTTCCATGCGGCATAGTGAGAGCCATCGAAATGAGGCGCTCGACCGGAGGGCACGGAAACATAGGATGAGGAGCTTGAGACTCCAAGAGAGGTATAATCAAATGGAATAGCAACCCCAGAGCCCGTATCCTTGGTTTGGTTAAGGCCTTCGGTATTCTTCTCTAGTCCCGACATATTGATTCTCCAAGCGGTTAAGCCAAACTACGGAGATTTGGCTCTGATACCAATTGAAGGATCGATAAAGTTGCCTAGAGGGGGGTGAATAGGCGTTTACAAAATTTCAGACCTAATTTGCAGCGGAATTACCAGATTATCCGACTTGGATATCGGACTGTCCGATATATATATCGGACTATCCGATATGTGCAGTCGGACTATCCGATCAGAGCGATAGAAATCAGATCTAACACAGGGTAGAGTGAATCTAGGGTAGGCTATCAACCAAATAAGTGCAAGCCAATATACTAGTGAGTAGGATGCAGCAGTTATTGCAAAGTAAATCTACTCTAAGCAACAATAGAGTACCACACCAAAGAGCCGAAGCACGGTTGATTTTTTCCGAAGTTCGGATCTTTGAGGAGATCCTACGTCTCCGTTGAGGAGGCACAAAGCCCAGGTCTCACTTGACCTCTTTCCTCCCGGTGTTGCACAAAGCACTCGCCGGTTTCACTTCTTGATCCCTTTCCTTGCGGAGGTGGAATCGAACCTTCACAAACTTCCGGCGGCGTCTCAAACAAAGATCGGGAGCTCACCGGTGACTCCTAGCCGTCTAGGAGACCTCAATCTCCAAGAGTAATAAATGGAGTTTCGATCCGCTCTTGGAAATCACTCTAGTGCTCGAATGGACTTTCTCGGTTTGTAAACAAAGCACTAAGAGAACACTTGCTTGAACTCTCAACTAATTTCTCAAAGGTGAACACAAGAGAGAGCAAGTGAAAGCAAGAGAGTAGCAAAGATGAAGTAAATGATCAGTACACTAGTAGTTCGCAGTAAATGAGGGAGTGGGTGGGGTATTTATAGCCAAGACACAAAATATAGCCGTTCTGCCCTGTGTCAGACCCCACATCGGACTATCCGATGCCTGTCATCGGACTATCCGATCTGTGAAAATCTCCAGGTCGACTCCACTCAAAAATTCAAATTCTTTTGAAATAAGAAGCATATCGGACTATCCGATGACACACATCGGACATTCCGATAATACCTGAGAGTTTCTCACACCAACTCAATTTCTTCCAAAAAAAATTCTAAGTGTATATCGGACTGTCCGATATAGGACATCGGACATAACGATAATTCCAAAGAGTTTTCAATGAAGAAGAAGTTTTCATAAATCTTTCTAAGTCCATATCGGACTATCCGATATATAACATCGGACAATCCGATGATTTCCGAGAGTTCCAAGCTCAAGGACTTAGAAAAATTCTCAGATCACATCGGACATTCCGATATCAACTATCGGACAGTCCGACTTTTTCCGAGAGATCCAAAAACAGCAATCACACTCACACCGGAAAATCCGATACTATCGGACTATCCGATATTCACATCGGACATTCCGATAATATCAGCACAATTAAAACACAAAGTGAGTGATGTGCTTGGTGACTTCCAAAACTTATTTTGTAAAAGATGTTCATCTGAGCACAGAGGTCATTTCTAAAGCACCTACATTCCATCCCTCTTGATAGTACGGCGATCCTATCGACTCAAACAAAATGAAAATTCTACGCTAAGTTGACATCGATCTTCTTTTCTTTTTTGAGGGTCGTCATTGTCCGTAGATGCGTTCCTTTTGGGACTATCACCTGCTCATACACTTAATTAAGCCATTAGTCCCTTAATCGTTTGTCATTAATCATCCAAAACTCAATTAGGGGCCTAGATGCACTTTCACTCACAAGCCAAACATCTTGATATGAGCATAAGCACCTCCGGTCATACCACACCACCTCAGATCCAAAAAGCATCTCTCTGGAAAAAAAACACACCGCACAGGCCGCCGGTACTACCGCCGTCCGGTATGACCGCACGGGGGGGCCGGTCATACCGCCCACACAGACTTCAAGAGCCGATTTTCGTGCAATCTTTTCTCCAAGGAGCCAAACACTATTCCTTGAGCCATTTAGATGATTAACACGTGATCATACACTCGTGCAAAACACATTTGCACCAATTTAACCCAAGCTCAAAGAATTTCAACTAAATTGCAAAAACACATTTTGCAATCAACTCAAAATATATTTGCAAAACGTATTAAGCAAATCAAATTCGAGTTTATGAGATTAATCCCCCTAGCCATGTGAAGGTCAACACGAGACCCAGTCAACTTACCAACACCCGTTGCAAGCCCTACTCACATGCTCTCGAGATTCCGGACTCATAAACCTCAGTTTATTCGCACAACGAACTTGCAAATAACACAATAACCATATTTCATGCATGAGCACTACTCTTTGCAATACATGCAAAAGTCTAGCTCCAAGCAACACAAAATCAAGGTGCATGAACTCTCTAATTGTAACACATGCAATTCTCTAGTTCCATGCAACCATACCAAATCAATCACACTAAAACCAAATCAATCAGTATGAGCTCTCTACTTGCAACACATGCAAGCCTCTAGCTCCATACAAACACTTAAACACCAAATCAAACATATGTGCTCTCTACTCACAACACCATGAGCCTCTAGCACATACACAACCACAAACACCAAATCATACTTGAGCTCTCTCCTTTTGCAACACATGCAAAACTTAGCTCCAAGCAACCACAAGTTTTAGAAAGATTGTTTTGACACAACACATGAAGCTTCAACATTTGCAACACATGCGAAAGTGAACTTCACGCAAAAGTCAACGCATTAGTTTATCCTATTTGCAACACATGCAAATCAAAGCATTATGCGAAAACCAAATGCATACGCTCTTCCTCTTTGCAACACATGCAAATCAAAGCATAAACCAACAACTACCAAGCATAAGCTTAACCCATTCGCAACACATGCCAAATGGTTAACTCTTATCACGAACACCAAATCAAATGGTTTGAGCTTGAGTGAGCGCGAATGAGATCACCAACACATGATGAAGCTCAAACTAGGAGACAACCCTCTTAATAGTACGGCGATAAAAACTAGACACAGAGACTACAAAGTCCTTAGCTTATCTAGTTATACCTTCTTCGCCGCACGCAAGCAATCCCCTTTGGGGTCTTTATAATCTTTACTTTGATACTCCCCTGGGATCATCACTCGACTCCTCTTCTTTAACTTCGGGATCTTCTCTTAACGCTCATCACCTCATGATGCCGTCCTTATCCCGTTCTCAATCATCCTTGGACTTAACCTAACTCAATCACAACTCATGAAAACCGTTAGTCCAAGATGCATGGTTGTCTCAATTATCTCTTGCACTCCATCAACACATAATGGATGCCTTTAGATCAATTGAGCACAACCTAAATCAATTTGAATGATTTAAGTATGTCTTAAGTACAATAATGCAACCATGCTTCATTATACTTAAGAACTATTCATTTGTCCTTAATTAATCAAGGAACACCATCAACACATGATGAAATGTTCTTTAATGATTAACAAGACAAATGAACTCAATTTAAATTTTCATTTAAATTGACATGAGTATACATTAACTACACAAGTTTTCATATACTCATGTTGATGAAAAGTAATGATCCATTATGTGTAGGTTATATGGAAATGATCATTATTTTAAGTCATCAACTATAGAATAAACCCCACATGTATATGTGCATAGATATAATTGACTTGGATATAATATGCACATATTCAATTTGATCATATTGGAGTATATCCTATATTACCATGAGTATACTACAACTAGTCAATTCAAATATATACTCAAGGATTTAGTTTCTTTGTCTTGATCCTTATATGTGTCAATAAGAATTAGATCAATACAAAGAGACTTTCAAGTTAAACTACAAACTCCCCCTAAGTATATGCATCCATGTAATATATGGATTGGGAAATATGATGCACATTTGTGGCTAATACAATGGGGACATTCATATTTTAACTTGAATCCAAAGTATGCAATTAATACTAGAATGAATACGCATACATACCTTGGGTTTTCCATTTTTCAATGCGATGAGACTAATCAAGGATATTCTAAATAAACGAGTTAGTCTCGATATAAGATTTGTCATTAATAACAAAATCACATTAATGGATAATCTCAATATTAGATTTGTCATTAACACCAAAACCATAATTAATGAAGGTTGAACTTACAATCTCCCCCTTTTTGGTGATTAATGACAAATCCAAGCTTAATAAACATATTTGGATTAAAACTAACATATTGAGAGAATTTAAGCTATTTGAATGCATATGCATATTTTAAACAATATAAGCATTGATAATTTTTGAATGCATATGAGAATCAATTCTCCCCCTTAATCATATTAATCTACCTTTTTAAACCAAATGATATTAAGCTCCTAATTCTCCCCCTTTTGGCATTAAACACCAAAAAAAATTGGAGAAGCCATCTTAAAAGAACATTTTAATTATTTCTCTCCCTTTTGGCAAACATTTTCCCTTTTAGATGTTCTCCCCTTTTGGCATTTAACTATCTCTTTTAATGAAGGTCATACAAGAATTTAAATGAACACTTATGACCTTGGCAAGGAAATTTAAGAACTCATGCCAAATGAAAACAAATTCAAGAAGTAAGGATGCCACTTGAAAAAAAATTAACATAAAGAGCTAGGTTGGGTATCACACGGGTTATTTGAAACACATTCAAATAACTCACTCCTCATTTTATTAGGCTTTGCAAATTTTCAACATGATTCTCTTGAAGAATCCAATAATTTGCCTAACAGGGTTAAACGAGGATCCCAAAAAGAAATACCACTTAAGAGATTAGATATCACTTTAAATCTATCTCAAGGGCTTTGCTTGAAAATCCAAAAGGAAATGAGCATTTTTAAATTTTAATTGAAAGACAATGCTCAACGAGAGATTTCTTCTTTATGTATTTCAATTTATAAAGAATCTCACACAGAGAATTCTTAAGCGATTGAACTTACAATTTTAGCTTGAGAGGAAAAATCTTAATCAAGAATGTGGGTATCGGAGAAATACTACAAAGAGGCAATGAAATACCACTTGTAAGAGATAAATGAATTCAATGATACCACTTAAAAAGGAAATCAACTAATCAAGGATATCATATAAGAATTGAGCAATAAAGTCCAAGATACCACTTATAGAAAAGAATAACTTAATGATACTACTTGTAAGCATATGAAGTGAATAAACGCTCAATTGATACCACTTAGGATCAAATCACAAAGACTTGATACCACTTGAAGGAATTATCGATAACATCGATGGGTATCAGAGCAATATAATCAGAGCAACATATACTTATGGATATCAAGGAGAAGAATAACTTAAGATAGATCAAGGAAATTCAATTTTCAAGTTTTGCTTTTGATTTTTGAGAAGTTAGAACACAAAGAGTTAAAAAAAGTATCAGAGCAAATCAAAGACATGATATCACTTGGAAGCAATTAGTTGCCCAAACTTGATATAAATAAACTCCCCAAGATATTCAACAAATGAATCATGGAGTTATTTGCATTTGAATTTCGCAAGTTTTGTCTTTTCAAAAGATCAAGTGAATACCATTTTTAAATTAATTGAAATGCTCATTAACTAATACCACTTGTAATTTCAGTCAAATAAATTTGTAAAACTTTTGAAATTTTGCACAATTGAACTTTGGGATTACAAGAATCTTTTACAAAAAGAATTCTTAAAAAAAATAGTCCCAATCAAAAGATATCCTAAAGCCAAACTTTGAAAAGACTGAAAATTTTCAGAACCAAATTGCCAGGGCCGGTATGACCGCTCCACAAGGCCGGTCATACCGCATATCCCATCATCTGGTAGTAGGTGGGTGCAGTATTACCTGGTCTGACCGATGAAAATCGACTTTTGCAAATTTTGTCAAAAATGATTCAAATGAAGTCCAATTGATTTGAAATTTTCTAGAAATGAATTTTGGAATTTAGAAGGTTTTGCAAAAAGAATTTTCATAAAAGCAAATTTATTTTCAAAGATGTGGCAAATTGCGCTTTGAGGCATAAACAGTAATGAATTTTCATGAAAAGCCTCAAAATGCACTTCAATTTGAATTTCATGCAATTTCATTTTTCATGGCGTAGATTGGTTTATCAAGATGATTTATAGCCAAGATTTATAATGAAATCCAACTTGAATGCCACGATTTTAGCACTATGCTTAAACAGGCTATTTTGGATCAAATCAAATCGTTTTGAGCCAAATTAGATTTCAACATAGAATTTTCACTTTGAAAGCTTGTAAAACATTTGAAATACATAATAGAATACTTTTACAAAGCTTTTCGCAAATTTGGGCCTTTTAAATATGATTTTTGACTTTTG
Source organism: Guadua angustifolia (assembly GCA_036346375.1). NCBI lineage: Eukaryota > Viridiplantae > Streptophyta > Magnoliopsida > Poales > Poaceae > Guadua > Guadua angustifolia. The sequence continues at coordinate 73,129 of JAYEVE010000429.1, read as the reverse complement.
ACCTAAATAGTCCAATTGAAGAAGCAAAGTCAAATTTAATTAACACAAAAATTCGAATGAAGTAAGGGATAAGATATTGTCAACAGATCTACTGGGTACCCTCTCCGCAAGACAAAAGCGATCAACCAAGTGGTCGAGATACCTAGCCCACGGGCGCCCGGCAGCAGTGGGCGGGCACGCCTGCCGCCCGTGAGCGATCGCGTGGCGCCCGTGAAGGTGGTAGCGCGCCACCTTTCGCCGCGCCAAGGCAAAAAAGGTGGAGCGAGGTGGCTTCACCTCGGCTCCTTCCTGTCGTGCTGCTTCGAGCCATAGGACAGCAGTGTCAGACTGTCTGCTGCAAGGATTTCTGCTACAACCCCATTCCTCTGACGCCTCTCACCAACCTGTCAAGAAAGGGTCACATCGCGGGCGGACAGGGCGAAGCCATGCGTCGGCATTTAATGAGGTTGGAGGAATGGGACAGCACAAGAAGACGTATTAAATGTGTAAGGATCAGCATGATGACCCCCTTTTACCTACTCCCGTTAGCCTGGCCTATATAAGGGCCCTCGGGTGTATAGGGAAGGGGGGTCAGCCAGAGGTTGAAGAAAACAAGCAAGAGCATAGCAGTAGAGCCCAAGGAAGAACTTGTAATTCCCAAGCTTTGTACTGTACCAGTTAAAAACACTCTCGATAAGCAATCCAGCAGAAAGTAAGGCTATTACCCACGCGAAGGGGGCCTGAACCTGGGTAAAAAATCCTTGTGTCACCATAGTTCGTAAAGGCCAAAGCTTGCCACGCGGGAGTCCCTAGGGTTTTCCCTCGCTAAGTTTAGCCAGCTACGAAGACGCCCTCCTTCCGAACCAAACCCGGGTCTGTAGATCACGGGCCTGTCAGGCGGAATACGCCGACAGATATAGAGATGAATTTTTTGTATGAGTCTAAAATACCATTTTGAACCAAAATTCTACACAAGAATTGATCCAAATGGAGAAACTCACTAAGTGCAATAATATGACCATTATGGGTCAAGTATAGTTTTTCGGCGAGTTTCAAAATCAAATAACTTTTGATAGGTTGGTCTTTTGGAAAACTTTTGAACACGAAAATTGTTAAGAATGACCAACTCTAGGATTTTTATTTTGGAATTATTTTCAAAATCCTTTTACTTTTATTTCAATGAAAATTATAAGTTTAAATCCAAACAAGATACTAGTAACTAGACTTTGGAGTTAAAACTCATTTTCTTTTCAAAATAGATTTTGTGAAACCGAAAACATTTGAAAAGCATTTGAAAACATTTGTATACATTTTGCAACTAGTTTTTCACAAGAATACTAATAGTATGCAAAATTTTGACTTTTGGCTAAATGGTTGATTTTGAAAATATATATATATATGCACTTATATAAATATGGGCACACTTAAGGATGTGATACACATGGATATGGATTAACACTCCCCTTAATGTGCCACTTTCTAACTGCTCAAGATTTGCAATAAGAGAATAGGTAAGAGGCGAGAGCAAGTTCTTACAACAAGTAATCTAAATTGATTTTCATTAATATTTCAATATAACCTACACAAGGCTATAAGACATAATAGTAATCAATTTAAATGCTTGTTACCGAGATGGCATTGGCTCATGATGGATATGATTGTCTTCATGCTTGACACCACTTGTAGAAACATATAATCCATCTCCTCTTGAGTGAGCAAGCGTCAATCCATCTCACATTGCCTAAAATTCTTTTAGGCGGTTTTGGTACCCAATCCTTGTTGGGTCCGACAATGTTAGTCACAATAGATTTAGGAACCCAAATGGCCCTAATTTTAATATCATTGACAAGACTAACATGACTAGGAATAGTTTTGCGATAATTATTCCTCCTAAGCAAAGAATTTGGATTTAAGTAAGAGGACCTAGGAGGGCAATTGTATTTTGCAAAACTGTTTCTAGTTTGATCTCTTCTAAGCATATGACAATTAAAATTATGGAAAGGTTTAGAGGATCTAGTATATCTAGCACATGTTTTGCTGTTGTTATTTCTCCTAAGCAATATATTTGAATTAAATTGAGTGGGCTTAGGAGTCCTAACAAATTTAGTAAACCCATTACTAGATTTACTCTTCCTATGCAAATGAATATCATTTTGAGCCGGCATAGAGGACTTGACAAGTTTGGCAAACACATTGCCATTCTTGTCTTTCCTAAGCAAATAATTATCATTTACAACAATAGGCTTAGGGGTTATACCTTTGGGATAATCCTTACCGAAATATCCCTTTTCCCGACAATTGAAGCATGTCACGCTATTTGGCCCTCTCTTGACCGATTTGACTTGCTTCTTGCCGGTTTGCCTCATTGTTGGTGGTGTGGCCTTGTTATCCACATTGTTAGGGCACACGGAGGCGAGGTGGCCCTTCTTGTTGCAATTGAAGCACTTGATTGTCTTCGTGTGTCGTGCGTTGTGCCTCATCTTGTTATTCTCCCTCTTGGAGTTGTAGCCGAGTCCTCGCTTATCTTGAGGCGCCCTTGGCTTGCTCAAGATCTCGTCGAGGATGGCTTTTCCTTTTACACACCTCTTCAAGTCATTTTCCAATCTAATGACTTGGGCCTTGAGCTCTTTGTTTTCCTCTACAAGATTAACATCTAAAGACATGGAGGAACTAGAAACAATTCTATTAGAGCAACAAGGTATATCAATTAAATCATTGCAAGAGGTGGACATATCAATTTTTGATGAAATATTAGAATTGACATTTAAACAAGGCATTTCATCAATTAAGTCACATGATATTCCTATATCCACCTTTGGCTTGGTAAATTCCTTGAAAAGGATTTTCTCATGATTTTCTTTTAGAACATCATAATCATTTTGAAGTGATTCATGTTCTAACTTCAAAATTTTATATTTCTTTTCTCCTTTCCAAGAAATTCATTGAGCTCCTCTAGCATATTCATTAGTTCATCGTAAGAGGGCTCATCTTAAGTAAATCACTTACCTCATTTTTACCTTTCGCCATAAAGCAACGGATTCGCGATGGAAGTGAGTCTTCGTCGTCGCTTGAGGCGGAGGTTGAGGTTGATGGAAATGTCAATTCATCACTTGATGTAGAAGTTGAAAGATCATCAACCGACACTTCTTCCTCAATGCAATCCTCAATTGTTGTGGATGATTCAAATAATTCTTGAAGCTTGATCCACATATCATGAGCGCTCGAGAGATTGCAAATGAGATTAAATATTTCTACGCTCACAACACTAAATAAAACGTTAGTAGCTTGAGCTTCGAGATGTAGGCATTTCTCCTCTCCTTTAGTTGGAGCAATATCATTTAGTGGAGAAGAAAAGTCGACATCTACGATCCACCATATTTGTGGGCTCATGGATTTAAAATGATTAATCATAAATAATTTCCATTGAGCATAATTTGATTCATTTAGCATGAATGGATCGTGTGAGTGCACTAGTCCGCTAGACGCCATCCTTTTTACTCTCTAGGCGGTTAAGCCTAAAATGAGAGTGACCGTGGCTCTGATACCACTTGTAGGGTCGAGGATGCGCCTAGAGGGGGGGTGAATAGGCTTTTACGAAATTCGATCGCTCACTAAATAATCGCTCTAATCAACCCCTATGTCAAAACCTAATCAAAGGTAATGCAGAAGCGATAAATAGGTTTTGACAATTAAAGCCTAAATCAACTAGGCTCACTAGTGCACTAACTAAATTATGTCTCTATACTAGAATTGCTAAATTGGACAAACAATTAATACTAAGCAATTCTAATACAATCAAGCAATTGATAAATACTCAATAATGTAAATTGCTTGAAATTAAAGAGACAAGGGACAACCGATGTTTTTCTGTGGTGTTCGGAGACTTGTCGGTCTCCCCTAGTCCACGTTGAGGCAAGCCCAACCACTTGGACTGGCTCCCGCTCGAGCACCCGCCTCGATTCCACTAGTCGTGGCTTTTCACGCCTTCGCGTAGGCTCAACCCGAACCTTCACAAACTTGCCAGGGCTTCTCACACCTTGAGAGCTCCTGCGCACGACGCCTACGCCGTCTAGGAGTCGACAACCTCCAAGATTAACAAGCCGCTCCTCGCTTGAACTTCACCGAGCACAACGAATGCGTTCGCGGTGATCACCTCGTGCAACACATGCACCAAGGCCTCTCTCAAATGCAACACATGCACAAGAGGCTCTCAAACCACTTCCTAATTGCAACACATGCAATTAGTCTCACTCTTAAGCTCAAGAATCAATTGTGAGTGTGCAACACATGCAATTAGTCTCACTCTTAAGCTCAAGAATCAATTGTGAGTGTGCAACGCATACAACACCTCACCCAAACACTTAACCAAGCCAGCAACATATGCCTCAAGCCCCCAAAGGGGTCTATTTATACCCCACCAAAGAAAACTAACCGTTGGGGGCAAAATACTGATTCTCGGGCAGAGAGGCCGGTCATACCGCACCCTGGGCCGGTATGACCGCACCTCACAAGCCAACGGCTAGAAAAATAGCCGTTGCATGAAAACCCGGTCATACCGTGCCCTTGGCCGGTATGACCGCAAGCACCTCCGGTCATACCGCACCACCTCAGAGCCAAAAAGCATCTCTCTGGAAAAAACACACCGCACGGGCCGCCGGTACTACCGCCGGCCGGTATGACCGCACGGGGGGGTCGGTCATACCGCCCACACAGACTTCAAGAGCCGATTTTCGCACAATTTTTTCTCCAAGGAGCCAAACACTATTCCTTGAGCCATTTAGATGATTAACACGTGATCATACACTCGTGCAAAACACATTTGCACCAATTTAACCCAAGCTCAAAGAATTTCAACCAAATTGCAAAAACACATTTTGCAATCAACTCAAAATCTATTTGCAAAACGTATTAAGCAAATCAAATTCGAGTTTATGAGATTAATCCCCCTAGCCATGTGAAGGTCAACACGAGACCCAGTCAACTTACCAACACCCGTTGCAAGCCCTACTCACGTGCTCTCGGGATTCCGGACTCATAAACCTCAGTTTATTCGCACAACGAACTTGTAAATAACGCAATAGCCATATTTCATGCTTGAGCACTACTCTTTGCAATACATGCAAAAGTCTAGCTCCAAGCAACACAAAATCAAGGTGCATGAACTCTCTAATTGCAACACATGCAATTCTCTAGTTCCATGCAACCATACCAAATCAATCATACTAAAACCAAATCAACCGTATGAGCTCTCTACTTGCAACACATGCAAGCCTCTAGCTCCATACAAACACTTAAACACCAAATCAAACATATGTGCTCTCTACTCACAACACACGCGAGCCTCTAGCACATACACAACCACAAACACCAAATCATACTTGAGCTCTCTCCTTTTGCAACACATGCAAAACTTAGCTCCAAGCAACCACAAGTTTTAGAAAGATTGTTTTGACACAACACATGAAGCTTCAACATTTGCAACACATGCGAAAGTGAACTTCACGCAAAAGCCAACGCATTAGCTTATCCTATTTGCAACACATGCAAATCAAAGCATTATGCGAAAACCAAATGCATACGCTCTTCCTCTTTGCAACACATGCAAATCAGAGCATAAACCAACAACTACCAAGCATAAGCTTAACCCATTCGTAACACATGCCAAATGGTTAACTCTTATGCGAACACCAAATCCAAATGGTTTGAGCTTGAGTGAACGCAGAATGAGATCACCAACACATGATGAAGCTCAAACTAGGAGACCACCCCTCTTAATAGTACGGCGATAAAAACTAGAATCAAAGACTACAAAGTCCTTAGCCTATCTAGTTATACCTTCTTCGCCGCACGCAAGCAATCCCCTTTGGGGTCTTTATAATCTTTACTTTGATACTCCCCCGGGATCATCACTCGACTCCTCTTCTTTAACTTCGGGATCTTCTCTTAACGCTCATCACCTCATGATGCCGTCCTTATCCCGTTCTCAATCATCCTTGGACTTAACCTAACTCAATCACAACTCATGAAAACCGTTAGTCCAAGATGCATGGTTGTCTCAATTATCTCTTGCACTCCATCAACACATAATGGATGCCTTTAGATCAATTGAGCACAACCTAAATCAATTTGAATGATTTAAGTATGTCTTAAGTACAATAATGCAACCATGCTTCATTATACTTAAGAACTATTCATTTGTCCTTAATTAATCAAGGAACACCATCAACACATGATGAAATGTTCTTTAATGATTAACAAGACAAATGAACTCAATTTAAATTTTCATTTAAATTGACATGAGTATACATTAACTACACAAGTTTTCATATACTCATGTTGATGAAAAGTAATGATCCATTATGTGTAGGTTATATGGAAATGATCATTATTATAAGTCATCAACTATAGAATAAACCCCACATGTATATGTGCATAGATATAATTGACTTGGATATAATATGCACATATTCAGTTTGATCATATTGGAGTATATTCTATATTACCATGAGTATACTACAACTAGTCAATTCAAATATATACTCAATGATTTAGTTTCTTTGTCTTGATCCTTATATGTGTCAATAAGAATTAGATCAATACAAAGAGACTTTCAAGTTAAACTACAAACTCCCCCTAAGTATGTGCATCCATGTAATATATGGATTGGGAAACATGATGCACATTTGTGGTTAATACAATGGGGACATTCATATTTTAACTTGAATCCAAAGTATGCAATTAATACTAGAATGAATACGCATACATACCTTGGGTTTTCCATTTTTCAATGCGATGAGACTAATCAAGGATATTCTAAATAAACGAGTTAGTCTCGATATAAGATTTATCATTAATAACAAAATCACATTAATGGATAATCTCAATATTAGATTTGTCATTAACACCAAAACCATAATTAATGAAGGTTGAACTTACACCATCGCGGGCGATGACCTCGAGGCGGGCGGCAGCATCGAAGTTGCCGATGACATCCGAGATGCGGGTGGGGCGGTACTTCTCCACCCACGGGATGTCGTAGGCATCGGCGGGTGCGGCGGCAGCTGAGGAAGAGGCTATGACGTTGGGGGCGGGTTGCGCGGAGGGACGGAAAACCGCGCGTTGTGGAGGAAAGGGGAAAGTGCGGAGCCAAGACTGGCGCGAATGCAGACGAAAGCAAAGAAGCGACGGAGCGAGGCCGATGTCGAGGCGGCGGCTCGAGGCCTCGAGCTCATCGCCGGGCCGTCGCGAGAGAAACGCGAGCAGAGGAGGCGAGTCGCGCCGCTGCGCGAGAGGACGAGGCGAGAGGACGGAAACCAAGCCCGGCGTGAGGAGACAGGTTTTTCGCCATGAAATGGCGTGGAATGGGCGAAATTTCCTCGTGTCATGGGCACCCAAACGCACATTCACCTAGGCCGAGGGAAATTAGCCGGTGGGTTTCCACCCAGGGAATAGGCCGGGATCTCGGCCGAGAACAGTGTTTCCAAATGAGGCCTGAAAGACTCTAAATTTTGATTATTCTTTGCTCTAGCACATTCTGTTTATTAAATTATAATATTCGGCTGAGAGATGAGAGAGAAAGTAGGTGAAAAATCTATTTTTCTTGAAACCCTTGGAAATTTTTGGACTAGCATAAGAGCTCACTAGCAACGTTAGCGGTGCGAGAAGAGCTCGAGGCCCACCAGAGAAGATGAAGAGAGAGGAGAGGATTATATTTTAATAAACAAAGTTACTGTCTTTCAACAGAGACATAAAAAATCCTTACCTTCTTTCAACAGAGATATAAAAAGCCCTTGCCTTAGAGCAAATGCTACAAAAGTTAAGTGCTTCTAGCATACAAGAAAAAAAAATCGGCACTCGTGTGAGAGCGCTTTTGATTACAACCATGCACCAAACATCATGATGCACGCCAGTTGCGATGGAATCTTCAAAAGAGCCCGGCAAGCGATCCATCCATTACAATATACCATCAACGGTTCCAGCGAGAAAAGAACGGACCTTTACAGACAAAACGGCCTGTGTATGTTCGACCAGATTATACTACTCCACTACTGCAAAAGCTCGCTGGATCCCAGGATTGATTAGGCGCGAGCCAGCTCGTATCAGCGATTAAGCCACTGACCTAGCTAGCCTCTCGGCGTGCCGCAAGGCGGCCACAGTGTCCTAAAGATTCCTCTCCGTGACTCCGTCTACCTCGAAGCCTGGAACGGACGGCGGATTGACGCGCATGGTGGCCACAGTGCCCTAAAGATTCCGCGAATTCTACGCAACCCACCCAAAGGCTTTTTTTTTCCCCAAGTATAGCTTGCAGTTGTGGACGTAAGATTTAACCCCATCAAAATCTTATCTATCTATCCAACTCTTTTATTGACACATTCACGTTCCTTTCCATCCAATACTACTCTCTCTTCTAATCCTTCCAAATCGAGAGTATAGTTGTGCCCAAATTTATCATACTGCCGCAATCTTCTCTTCTCTTTTGACGCTGCTGCTATTCCTCCGTCTCTTCAACCGTGGTTTATTATCGGCTATACACATTTGCTCTATTCCTCTCTAGTTTCGAGGATATCGGTCAGCACGAACAAGGGCGGGGAAGGAGGGTGGTGCTCGAGAAGCAGCAGCTTGGCGAGCGTGAATTTGATCTAAGGCATAGCAAAGGCAATATGGCTAGAGGACGACGCTAGCTAGTGACAAGATGCGCTAGATCCAGTCGTCTTCCTTGTTGCCAGTGATGGGATCGTCAAATCCCATGACTCTCACCTGACTCCTCATTTGGACCATACAGCGATGAAATGTTGACTTTGTCGTCGTTGCCTCATAACTCAACTTCGTCGCTACAGGCAATTCGAGTTCTGGCTTCACCCCTTGGGCGAGTAAGGGGAGGAGACGGTGGTGTTGACGAGTGACCAAGGTGGGACGGCGGTTGTTGGTGAGCAGGATTTTTTGCTCATCTTTACGTTGTTTTTCCGATGAAACTTTATGAAACTTGTTAAAACTTGCTAAATTTCTAGAAACTGTTGGGTTGAAACTTACTGGAACTTGTTGCAAACTCGTCGATTGAAACCTGATAAAACTTGAGTTCCAAAACCTGAAACTCATCGAAACTTTAGCTTAGAATCTTTTAGAAACTTCTAAAAATATATGAAACTTACTGAAACATAAAACTTTTCGAACATTCTATTAAAACTTGCTACTATACCTTGCAATGATATAACATCGTGTAGTTGTACTCTTTTTTTCAAATATAATCCCCTTTCGTATAAAATTACAAAAATGACCTCCTTATTGACCGTGGAAGGCGTGTGTCACATGTTATACTCTTGTATTACTGCAAGGTTTACTGCCGAGCTCCCATTTGCCCCATCAAATCACTTTAATTAAGTTACTTAATTAATAGCTTTACTTAAATAAGTTATTTAATTAATGACTTTACTTAATTAATCGAGCACCCTACCCTATTGAGGTTGGTATGCTCTGTAGATCCCTACTACCGAGCCCCTATTGTGTGGCACCTGTTGAGCTCAGAGGTATTGCTACTGCGATGGATCATGTGGTATGGGAGCGCGACAAATAACATGTGTCGTTCGTTGCTGCTTTCGCGGTCACAGACGATGTTAGTTTTTGCACATTCTTTCGCACTAGGATTAAACTTTTTTTTTAAAAAAATGTGTAACAGGAAGAAAAAAAAAAGCTAAAACCTCCTACGTCCCGTGGCCGCGAACGGACGGCGATAAGCGCGCGCGGCGCTGCGCTGCGTGATCAGATGGGCAGGCCGGCGGTGGGGGCAGTGCTGGCACTTTCGGCGAATCGGACGTGCGCGCGCGTAAGCACGCCTCAGCCAGCTTGCGGCGACCAGCTCCGAGCCCCCATCGTCCTCAGATAAACTGACAGGTGGGGCTGATGAGTTGGGGAGCGAGACTGTCAGTGGGAAGGGGTAATCACAAATGATGTAGCAAAAATGGAGGGCACGAGATGCACCGGCTGCGCCGGGTTGGAACGGACGGGGAAAAAATCGTCGCGGGCCCGATGCAGCGGGAAGAGAAGGGTACGGTCACAGGACCCTATCTAGCGCCCCTTCTGTTTGCTTGTTATTTTGACATGTGGGTGCACAATACGTGGGCTCCACGCGTCATTCTCCAGACATGACGTGGACGAGGGAAGGGATCGGGCAGGGCCTTCAATGGAACAAGAGCGAGTCATGCCTCCCCTTTTCCCCCGACAACAATGCTAAGCGTACCGAGGAGATGTACCTAAATTCTCAAATGTCAATCTTTTCGAGCATTTTAAATACCGTCTAGAATGTAAAAATATGATATATTAGGTCTTAAAACACATCTTAAGGTGGAACGATAAAAACAGAGACTGTTTGATCAACTACCAATGTCCTAGTTCTAGGTAGATCCCCCCACATCACTTACATGTCCTTTTGTAAAAAAAAAAAATCAAGTGATTGATCATTTGTGAAAAACTTTACTTGCTCCCAACTTGACTCGAGCCGTGTCTCAATCCTCTCTCGCAAGTGCTAGGTTGCTATTGTAGTTTGTAATTCCTTAATGTTTTGTCGATCTTGTCACATTGCTCCACTTCATTAGGCCACATCCTGTCAACCTATGTAGCTAACGAGATGAAGAACTGTACTACCGCTTAGTACGAAAAAAAGACGAAGATAGAGAGTATATGAATAGGATGCATGTAAACACCACCTAAAGGAAAGTACAAAACATATTAATATTCTCATTAATATGCTCACTGCAAAAACAATCCGTGCACTTGAATTGTTTATTCCTCTTATGTTTCCTAGCACCATAGCCTCAGCGAACCCATCAAGAAGGCTTAGAATTTTGAGAGTTTTGCAATTGCATGTTGTTTGATACTCAAAAGCTTAAAAACAATTAGACTATAACTCTATAAGGTATTTAGTTAAAGCTCTGCACCAACCACAATGATAAATGAGCAGAATATATCCCCTGTTCCGACTGACATGAAAGAGGTTATCATTTCTTTTGCCTATTTTGAACTTTGTTAACCTTGTGGCTCATATTTTCGCAAAAAAAAAAAAAAATCTTATAGCATGCAACTACATTGATGGCTAACTCAAACGATGAACTTTCTATACAGTTGATTACAGTGGTACTATAATCTGCCAACCCAATAATATTAGTAAGTTCTTGATTAAAGATTTTTTTTTTAACTCGACAAGAAAGAAGGCTCTGTCCCATGTGTGTAACATCATCTGTTACTCTAAAGAAAAATATATCTGTTGGTATCTTAGCAAATGCACGCTGCGGTGGTGCCCGTAGCGACCTCCTCCTTTTTGATGAAAGTTGGCAGGAGCGCACCAACGCCGCTCCCCGTGCGCGCTGCCGTTCGTCCTTCGCCAAACCTCCCTCTCCACGGCTCTCAGCTGTGCTGCCGCCGCTTTCACCTTCGCTAATCATCCTCCCACCCCATCCATCGCCATCTTTTCTTCTTTCCCACTCCCTTCCGATCCTTCTCACACAAGCTATAGCGGGGGAGAGGAGAGAGCGGAGCAGGACGGAGGAGCGGGGCGCGGGGGCCGGCGACGGCGGGGAGGGGGAGGGGATGGCGGGCGCGGGGGCGTGGGGCGGCACCACGCAGAAGTGCGCCTCGTGCGGGAGGACGGTGTACCCGGTCGAGGAGCTCGCCGCTGACGGCCGCGTCTACCACCGCCCCTGCTTCCGGTGCCACCACTGCAAGAGCACCCTCCAGGTCCCTCCCTGCCTCCCTCCCTCTTCTTTTTCCTCTGCTCGATTAGTTCTCTTCCTCCCCCCTTGACCAGAATCTTGCGAAGCAATGGTTCCACTGTTCCTATCTTTCTCTTTGCGCTGGGCTACAGTGGAAGAGGTTAGAAAGTAGGCCAGGCGCTATGATTCTGCTACTATGCTTATGCTTTTGCGATTTGGGCTATTATTGTGACTATGTGAGCGTTATTAGGAGTACTTAGTACCTGAGCATCATATCTTGATTACTGTCCTTGCTTCAGATTGTTCAATTGATGTTTTAGTTGTTATACTTGTCGTGGGTTTCTTGACCAGCTGACAAGTTGGTTGCATGGTTATGTCCACTAATCTGTGCAGGATTATCGCACGGAATGAATTATTTTCCGTTGTACCTCTGCAGCTTGGTCTTATACGGTGGCGAAGCCAAAACAAAAATAGAGGGTAGATACAACCCATTGTCACAGTTACAATTGATAAAACAAATATATATATCAGAAGACAGGCTCACATTGCGTATTTAATGTTGTGGTCACCTACTCAGCCATTTAGGCACTCGCTAACACATGATGTGCCGCCTTTCTTACCCGCTCACTGTCGCTTGGGTTGTGCATACGATATATTTGATAATACCGTATGATAAATACATTTAAAAAATGATAATTGAAATGCAGTACGGTAAATACTTTTTTAATACGGCAATTGAAATATGATATGGTAAATGTTTTTTTTAAATACGATAATTGAAATATGTCTCTTTTAAATATGCTCCACGACATCCACTTGATGCTCTAATTTTGCCCTTGCAATTACTGACTCCTCTCAGCATGTGTCAAGCGACCCCGACTCTATGGTCTCTGCGTGCATCTAGAGTTTAAGTCCAGTTTTGTAGGCCGCAAGAGAAGTTATCAATTACCAAATTAGACTTTCAACAAGCAGCAGTCCACTAAGTCACATGGCCCAGTAAGCAGCTCAACACCTAGCATAGCTTCTTCCTCAAGCCATGTCCAGAAACATATGCATTCACCGCTTTATCAAAAACTAAGCACCGATGCTAAAAAGAGCACTTAGGGTTCGACGGTTGGAGGGTGGGCTTGAGCCCAACGGAGCCCACTCGTTGGCTATGCCCTTGGTCTTATGTGATAGTGAACCCCACAGCGCATCATGAAATGCAAATGCGTATCACACGGCTTAAGACTTCTTTGAAGCATTTTTTTTCCTTGTCAAGAAAAAGCCTTGAAGCGTTTTTCTTCATGGGCTCAGAGTAAACTGGATATTGATGGCTCATTATGGGAGCCATATCAATAATGTTTGTCCTACAACTGCATGGGAGAGTGGCATCCCATTACAGATAAAATATCCTGGTGGTGCTATTATGATCATTTGTGATTTCAGACTGACGTGTCATTCATTATGATTTACGGAGTTTCTTTTTGCAGTTTGTTACCACGACAAACAGTTATTACTCCATTCAGTGCATTTTTACAAAATATAGCTAGAATGTTGTTGTCTTGTGGTTAAATATAGCTCTTATTCTTCTTCTATTGTCGCATACTGTTGATTATCTCTTATATATGTAATGCTTCACTTATTAAATATAGCGGTCAAATGCTAACTGAATTACTGAGTAGACCTGCATTTTGAAAATAACATAGAATGCTGTCATGGCATAAATCTTGCTGTCCTTAAGGTGTCAAGAATATAGTATGCATTTAACTATTCTTTCAAGGAATCAATTTTCGTAGCATATTGATTTTTCATATTAGTTTAACTATATGTTGAATCCTTTGTACTTTCCTTGCAAAAAAAGAAATCTGCACAGTAAAGCACATGCGGCCATGTGGGTACCAATGGTGTGGTGGGGATCCCCCTTAATCCATCACCTTTTTAGGGTCCGTTTTTGGAGAACACAAAAATACTTCCTAGCTATCCTATTCATGAAGGTAGTTGACACAATCATCTAATAATACAGCGCAAGAAAAGGTTAGGTTCTGATACCGTTTTAGTACCAGATCAGACATGCTTCCCTTACATTATTCCTTGACAGCTGACACCATATGTTTGGTATAGTCTACAGCTCTATTATGAAACTTATAATTTTGTTGAGAGCAATAATAATTGTACTGAATCTTTCATGCTACATCATGCTAGTTGGTGCCAGTACTATCTTGTTCTGTTAGCAGCTGAAGTTGCATCTGTGGACCTAATCAAAACTAATACTGCTACTAACTTTGTTCTTCCGATTCTTGTTTCTGCAGTTTAGTAACTATTGTTCCATCGAAGGTGTCCTGTACTGCAAACCTCACTATGACCAGATACTAAAATCGACTGGCAGTTTGGACAAAAGTTTTGAAGGTACGGCAAACAAAACTAAATTAATTGGGCTGGATCTCTTTATGTTTGCTAGTAACTTCTAGTGCTGTTCCCTAAACTTGGCAACGTTACTGCATTATGTCAGGTGTGGCAAAATCAGCTAAATCAGAAAAAACTGATGGACATAAGGTATTCTGTGATTCTCTAGGACTAGGACACGCCTTTTGTGTGGTTGAAGCATGTGCCTAGTATTTAAATTATTTGCCTGATGCTGCATGTACACAAATTTATCCCCATTTCCTTCTTTATATTTCTCTGACATGCAGGGCCAGCAAAATATCAGATTCTCTAGCATGTTTGTCGGCACACAAGAGAAGTGTGTAGTTTGTAACAAGACTGTGTACCCTCTTGAAAAGGTAAGTGTTATTTAGTCTTCTGCTTTGCTACCTTAATAACTGTTATAAACCAGAAACTTCTCAGGAAAATAAGCATTCTGTAAATTTGCTTCTATTTGTGATAGCCAACAGTTAATGATGCTGGTAAGTGTATGGGGGCATTGTCGTTAGTTTCATCATCTTGCTGAAACTATCATAGTTCATCACAAGACTAGTTCCGTCCAATTGCAAATGTAATCAAACTTGTTATGTTTATTATTAGAAAATCTCCATAATAAATTGCAACCTGCAAGATTGCCTCATCTAGTGCATTTTTCCCCTTGCAAGTAACATGCAGCGAAAAAATTATCAAGAATTTTATCTTTTCTCCACAAACCAAATTGATGGCATATTAAGCCAAAAGTATATGGTTGAGACTTCAACGGCCTTTTCTAAAATAGTGCATAGCTGTCAAAGTGTCATAGAAATAGAATCAACTTAATTGGCCTCTTTTTTCGATGCCATTCAAGGGCGCATTCATGAAATGACACACCTTTAGCAATATTTGGGCTTTGGATATTTTCTCTCATCCCATTACTCCAGTCACTTCTGTATTTTTCTTGTTGACAGTACAATTTTAGTTCATCTCATGTTTCGCAGGTTGGTCTTAATGGAAGCTCGTATCATAAATCATGCTTCCGTTGCACCCATGGTGGTTGTACACTCAGCCCATCCAACCATATCACACATGAAGGCAAACTTTATTGCAAGACCCACCATTCTCAGCTGTTTATGGTTAAGGGAAATTTCAGTCAGTTTGAGGAGACCACTGTAAATGCGAAAGTGGCTATCAAGAAACAAGCAGAAACTGAAGAAGCCACCGAGAAGCCAGGTCAAGGTGATGGACTCAGTGAGAAACCATCAGAAAGTGAGATCACAGCTGAGAAACCATCACAAAATGATGTTGCAGCTGAAAAGCAGTTACAAAGTAGCATTGATGTCACAAAACCATCAGAAAGCACAGTCCAGAGGTCAGTAGAAAGTGAAAGGGCTACTAAGAGTGAGTCAAAGAGTTATGTAGTCAGCAATAAGCCATCAGAAAGTACTGTACAGAAGCCACAGCAGAGCATTATGGTTGATGTAAAGCCATCAGCAATCAATGTAGCCACAAGAAAACCATGGCAACGCAGTCTTCCAACAGATAAGCCATTACTGAATAGTGCAATCACTGAAAAGCCATCACCGAGCGATGCTGCCATTGAGAAGCCATCATCTAGTAATGGGGTTGATGTGAAACCGTTGGAAAGCAGCACAGTGGTTAAAAATCCATGGCAACGAAGTGTAGCTACCGATAATCTACCACAAAGCATTTTACCACCGGATAAGCCATCATCAACCAGTACAGAAGATGTGAAGTCATTAGAAAGCAGCAAAGTGGTCAAGAAACCATGGCAACGCATTGTGAATGCTGAGAAGCAAATACAGAACAGTGGACCTCCTGAGAAATCATCACCAACGAGTGATACGAAGCCTTTAGAAAGCAGCACAGCAGTTAAAAGGCCATGGCAGCGCAGAGTGGTGAGTGAGAAACTACTACAGAGCAATGTGGACACTGAGAAGCCATCTGCAAGCAGTGAGGCTGATGTGAAGCCAGCAGAAACCAGCACAGTGGTCACAGTGCCACAGCAACACAGTGGAACTACTGAGAAAACTACACAGGCTAGTGCAGATGATGCAAAGCCCTCAGAGAACATTGCAGCGGTGGTCAAAAGGCCATGGCAACACAACATAGGCACTGAAAAGCAACCCCAGAGCAGTGTAGTTGATGCAAAGACAACTGAAAGTAGTGGAATGGTCAAAAGGCTGTGGAAGCGCAATGTGCCAGTGGACAAAACATCACAAAGCAGTGCGGCAGTTGTGACAACATCACAAAGCAATGTGACCGTCACCAAGCCACTCCCGAGCAACATGGCTGTGAAGAATTCATGGAAAAGAAGTGTGGCTGCAGAAAATCTGCCAGAGAGTGACATGGCTAGCAACAAGGTGTTGCAAAGCAATATTATGATCGAGAATACCCAACAAAGAGGTGTGGCTGCAGAGAAAACGTTGCAAAGCAGTGTAGTTGCTGAGGAACCACAGAAAATCACTGTGGTTGCTGACAACAAATCGCAGATCGGCAAAGATTCAAAAAACAGTGACGATGCTGGCAAGGAGCCATCAGCAACCAGTGAAACTGGTGAAATGCTATCACTTACTACAAATATATTGCAAAGTGATATTTCCACAGAAAAACCATATGATGCAGCCCCTCAGAAAATTTCGGAGAGGACAATGCCGACTGAGAAATTGTTGGAAAGTGCCATGGTCGCTGAAAAGGCACCTCAAACTGCTATGATCACCGAGAAGCCATCAAAAGAATATGCTGCAGAGAAGACATTACAAACCAACGAACCTTCTGAGCAGCCACTTCAGAGTGAAGATACTGTTGAGAAGCCACTTCAAAGTGAAGATATTGTTGATGACACACAACAAGGGAGTATGATGCCACAAAATGATATTTCTCTTGAGAAGCCACCTCAAAATGCTGACACCATCGAGAAGCTACCAGAGCCTGAAAGTGATGCCACTTCTGGCAAACCAACCAAGGATCCATCAGAACATGTAGGGTCTGCATCTGGTGAGAACTTGTCAGACTCTCGAAGCAATCCAACTGCTGAGCAACCATCAGAACTTCAAGACGTTGTGGCTGCCGATAAGGCAACTGACCAGATATTGGAATCTAAAAACGACATAGCTAATGAGCAGTCATCAGAATCTGAAAGCATTGCACAAGCTGAGGTTCCAATGGAGCAAGCATTAGAATATCGAAAGGATGCAACTACAGAGCAGCCATTGGAACCTCAACATGAAGCAGATGACAAGAATCCACCAGAGCCTAATAGTGATGCAATTGCCAAGGAGTCATCCGAGCCTGAAAGTGACACAGCCGCTGAGAAGCCATCAGAACCACAAAGAGATGCAGCTGCTGATCAGTCGGCTGAGCAGCCATCAGAACCTCAAAGCGATACATCAGTTGAGAACCCAGCAGAACATCAAAGTGGCACAGCTACTGAGAAGCCATCTAGGCCTCAAAGCGATGCAGCTGCTGATGAATCATCCGGACAGCCATCAGAGCCTCAGAATGATGCATCTGTCGATAAGCAATCGGTGCCTCAAATTGATGCAACTACTGATGAGCCATCAGATCCTCAAATTGATGCAGCTCCTGATAAGTCAACTGAGCAGCCCTTGGAACATCAAAAGGATGCATCTCTTGAGACCCCATTGGAAACTGAGAGTAATGTTATTTCTGAGAATCCACCAGAAAGTAGCTCAGGTACTGAAACACTGCCTGAAAGCACTCCAAAGAGCAGCATTATCAGTGAGGAACCTGCACAAGGCGACATTTCTGAGGATACACCGCCTCAGGGCAGTGCACCTGTAGAAACAGAAAGCGCTGTAGCTGTTGAGGGATCCACAGATGTCGGTGAGGCCAGAGTTGAGCTATCAGAGGACAGCTCGGCTCTTGAGAAGCCATCAGAGGAAGACGATGGTGCTGCCAAGCCATCAGAGGACAGTGCAACTCTTGAGAAACCATCAGAGGAAGGCAAGGCAAGTGCGGAGCCATCAGAAGATAATGCGGCTCTTGAGAAACCATCAGAGGAAGATGAGGTGAACGCTGAGCCATCAAAGGACAGTGTGACTCTTAAGAAGCCATCGGAGAAAGAGGATGACACTGTCAAGCCATCAGAGGAAGAGGATGACACTGTTAAGCGATCGGAGGACAGCATGCCTCTTGAGAAGCCAACCACAGACAAACCATCAGAGGAAGAGGAAGAAGGCCCAGCCAGCGAGAAGCCATCACACGACGATGCTGTCATCGAGGCGCCATCACAAGATGATGCAGACTCGGCCACTGACAAGCCCTCACCTGCAACAGACACTGCAGAAACTGCCTGAACCACCGTGACAGCGGTTAGCTGGTTACAGTTAGTCAGCAACAGTAAACAGCTTTTAACTGAGATGGATCGATGGTAATAGCTTGGTGTACCATTTCGTTTGTTTTCCTCTGTACAATGCTTGAGTTGTAAAATTTGAGGGAAGAAAAAGACCAATAGGTATTGATTTGATTTGCTCACAAGCAATAAGCCCCTCCCCATATTAGAGGAGGGCTGCATTGAGGTTACAATAGATTTTGTGTGCGGTTTGATTTTTAATTGGTGTTGTTGCACATTCGATGATGTAAATGATTGGATGCAAATTACTTTGTGCTTGCTCATTTGATTGAGAATTGTTTGTGTCCTGTGATTATAGCTCATAGTTCGTGTTCCGTGATTATAGTTCAGTAATGTCCGATTGTGAAGTAGTCGCTGTTTGTGAGGGAGAGGGGAAAGGCGGAAAGTTCTGGATGGTGCCGAAGCGGAAGCCGGCAGTGGCGTGAACGCGTCATAGCCTGCGAAAAAGAGCAAAATGTCATCTGATGAGGGTCCTCAGAATCACAAAGAAACTGGTGCACAGGATAGGGAGAAGGAGCTAGCTGCTGGAGGGCGTCGAGATGCAAGTACACATGTGCATGAAGGTTCAGGTGTCGAAAAGGGGCCTAGCCAGTATGCAAGTACCCAAAGTTCCTCTGGAGATACTAAAAATACCATAGGATCTCATGGTACATTCTAAATTGAGGTATGAGCATGATCTGATAAACTAGTGTTCCTAAGCCATCTTTACTCAAAAGTCTGAATTATGATGTTTCGCCTAAGCCGTATTTACTCTAAAGTCTGAATTATGTTGTTTCATTGCATACATTCTTCTTTTGCTTCCTCAAGTTTTTACTAGGTCTGCTGTGAATATATTTATCTATTTTTGAGAACTGTGAATATATATGAACAACTAAACAATATTTTTGTTACTACTGAACTCTGAACTATGATTTCACCAACTTGAGCATGGCATCTTAGCGCTGCTGACATGTCTGATACTGAACTTCGGCCCCGTTATCCTTTTGTCAAGCAAATGGACATAATTGCCTTTAGCAAATCAAATTCAAACCTATGTAGTTCAAATTTGAAAGCCTTTAATCCCGGGCTCTATCTCATATTTGCATTCTCAGAATGGGATTTGGTGCTTTATATCATGGGTGCTTCAAGTTTCAATTTATGACTGAGTTCTGAGTGTTAGAGTATATTAGGCAGCACCAGATATGATTAGTTTAGGATTGATTGTAATCCCGTGATAACATTCCTTATCTCTAGGAGAGGCATCTTGCCCTCCAAGCCATGTACTCCTATATAAACAGCCTGATGGCTTAGCAATACATCATCCCACGATTATATACAATTCTCTCTTTTCTACATGGTATCACGAGTTTAGGGTTCTCATCCTAGACCTAGCCTTCATAGCAGCCGCCACCGCGCCCCGGGAGATCGATCTCCACCGGGGCAGCGCTCAGAGTTAGGTTGCGTGGCGATCCTTCCGATCCGCCACGTTAAGTCGTCGCGCGCCACGTCGTTAGCGAAGAAAGATCGAGTTCTCCCGGATCCGCGTCGTGGTGGTCGTCTTCTCCGTCGTCGGGCCGCGCCACGCCATGCCTCGCTCAAATCCCCGCCCACACGCTTATCGTGGTGACAACTTGTGGCTGGAAATTGCCGCGTCCAAGCTTCCCCTCCGCTCGCCGTCGTGTTGACGTACCGAGGAGGGAACGCTTGGATCTGTAGGTGCTGCTCCGTCGCCGCGGGCCCCTCCGCGTTCCACGCCGCCGTGGTTCTGCGGGTCCCTCCTCCACCCCTGGCCTGGCCGCGGCCATCTCCGTCACCTGGTCATCGTGCCGCCGACTGAGCCCCTCCGCCGGTCGGGCCTCGCTCCATGGCTCCGTCGCCTGGGGCCCTCCGCCGGCCGGTCCGCGCCAGCCCGAGCACGCTGCTGAGCCCCGCCCGATGGTTTCTTTGGGCCATGAGACGATGGGGCTATGGGTACCCAGATCTGCTTGTTCTTGCTGTACCTTTATTTTTTTTCCCGATCGGAGATCGGGTTTATGCCGCCACCACGGTCGGCCTCGCGCATCTTCGACATCGGCATCGACAACACCGCTTCCTCATCTTCTTCGGTATGCGGCATGGCATGGCCTGCGGCGTACTCGGAACGCCTGCGTGTGTCGCGCCTCTTTGCCTGCACATCGACCTACGTCGGCTCGTCGTCGCCACCACCGATCGGGAGGCTCCACCTTCGACTCGTCTCGCGACGCCTCGGCTCGATCAACCGATCACGTCGACCATCCTCCCGTGGACGTCTGTCATCTACTACGCCGCTTTTCCAAGCACAAGGGCTGCCATTGCCTCGCCTCCTCGGCAAAGAAGGCCACAGATGTCGTCGTCCTCGCCGTTGCACCTCCATCGCTGTCGACTACGTCGCTGCGCGTCTCTCGCGCATGGTCTTCTCCGGCTGTTCGAGTTCTTCGCCGACTTCTTCGAGCACCGCCGTCGTGACACTCCAGCGCCACCGTGGCTCTCCTCGTGCGTTACGGCTCTCGCCGCGCTGCCAGTCTGAGCCTTGTGCGTCGCCCATCTACTTCTTCGACTTCGTTCACCACAACCTCGTCGCCAGCGTCGCCCCTCTCGTCCTCGCCTACTCCGTCCACTCCGACAACCACGGGCTGCACGGCACCTTCTTCCCCGCCGTTCTTTTGCGCACCGCAACCGTCGTGGAGGCCTTCTCTCTTGGTCCTTTAGACGCCGACGCATGGTTGGGGCCCTCGCCTAGTACGTCTGGTCGGCAACACCGTCGCGCGCCTTCGTTCCTCGACGCGTTCCGGGCTTGGCAAACCAGCGCGACGCCTCGTCCATGGCGGCTCGGCAGTGTCGACTTCGATCGACCTTCTTCTTCATCGATCAAGTCGCCGTCTTCGTCTATGGCGCTCCCTCTTATCGCCCTCATCACCTGGCGCCTTTGCGCGCCCGCGACTTCGCGGCTCCTCCTCTTCGCGACCTCAACGGCTCCCTCGACCACGACTACCCCTCGCAACGCACCTCGACACGCTTCTCGCCCTCGTGCTTAGCTACTTCGACATTGGCACAAAGGGCTACCGCCTTGCTTGAGCAACCTCGTTGGCTTCCACTCCAGCCACAGCATCTGTGACGCATCGACCGTTACGACTGCGGGGGGATGTCAACTCGTCTGCTTCTTCTACAGTCTCATCGTCTGCGCCACTCCCGCTGTGACTGCGGGGGGATGTTAGAGTATATTAGGCAGCACCAGATATGATTAGTTTAGGATTGATTGTAATCCCGTGATAACATTCCTTATCTCTAGGAGAGGCATCTTGCCCTCCAAGCCATGTACTCCTATATAAACAGTCTGAGGGCTTAGCAATACATCATCCCACGCATTATACACAATCTATCCTTCCTACACTGAGGAAGTTTATCTCCAAGTGTTAAATCATTAGCTATACAACCAGGAAGTTTCTTCTGGAGAATCCACAACGTATGCTCCACCAGAGACAAGACCTCAACAGGAACATCACTGGTATTTTTGGAAAGCTTATCAATATATATAGAGGTCACTAGGTCAGGATGCTGTACACGATAATCTTTCTCGTCTTTTTGTCGGTCATTTTAACACTTCATTTTCCTCCTGTTGAAGCCCTGGGAGATGATCGAAGATCGTTTAGCTATTACAAGGCTATTCCAGTGATCGAGAAATTGCCATTCAAAATAGGAAGTGCTGACCAAGTTAGAGACCTCCCTGCTATTGGGAAATCTTTGAAAGACCATGTATGCATGTCTCACTCACCATTTCTTTCTTACTGTTTGTTGGTGACTGCCAGTGTGCAACTCTTTCTAAAATTTAACAAGCCAACAAGTGTATTTTGGGACCTCCAATGTAAAAATAAACTAATACACCTATTTTCAGTATTGCAACTACTATACTGCAACGCTGGTTTCATAGTAAGATGGATCATAAATGTATTGTCTTTGTGTTCTTGACTCAGAAAACCTTATTCCTATCTTCGTTGATAAAATAAGATCTTGAAGCAGCACATGATGCTGCATGTATTGCTGCATTACTATGTCAGAGATAGGAGTATAACATTAGAAGTTGCAAGAAAAAGCTTGACTCTCATTCATCATTCCACTTGCAGTATCTCTGGTCTTGACTGTGCCTAATATTTCCTAGATGCAGATTAATGAAACAGTAACTACATCAAAGCTTTCCAATCTGGAACACTTCGAAATTGATGAAAAGGTAATCTAGTTTTGATTAATCACTACATTTTTTTAAGAATTAGTTAGCTATATTGAGTTGCATGCACCAGCCAGTTCACCCAAAAGCTTAAGCTGATAAGAAAAGATAGGCAATTCACTTATACTTCAACACTCCCCCTCACCTTACGACCGGGTCGACCAATAGTTCTTCATGGTGGCCACCAAAATCACAATTGGTGATGGCCAGGTGGCAACTTTCTAGACCTCCAGATGACTAAATGGTGTAGAGCCCTGCCAGAAAGCAAGATCGGTTGCGAATGCTTTGCAAAACAATAATTGGATTTGAGACATCCGCCAACGACTAACCCTGTAGCTCCTAAGGGAATATGTCAGTTTATGGTCCAACATTCAATCTGTGCCTCTTCAACTAGAAATGGAGGATGCTACCGTATGGAAGCCGACCTCTGATGGCGTCTACTCAGCTAGCTCAGTGTACTATTTTTAGTTCAATGGAAGCACAGCAAAACCCTTTCACACTACAATTTGGTCTGCATGGGCACCACTACACTGTAAGACCTTCTTCTGGCTTGCACAACAAAATCAGCTGTGGACAGTGCAACGTTTGCAGTTCAAAGGTTGGCCCAATCAATATTTCTGCCACATGTGCTACTGGAACTTAGAAATTGTTGTCCATCTATTCCTCGACTGCCCTCAAGTCCGATGTATGTGGTCCTCCGTTGCACAATGGGTCCACGTACCGTCCCTCCGACCAGACCAATGGAAGTTATCGGCGCACCAAGATCGATGGAACCTTCTGCGCATAGCCAGCTGCACCTCCTTCAAGAAAGGTGTTAAAACAACCATTATCCTAACATGCTGGTAATGGTGAAAAGAGCGAAACAATAGAATTTTCCAAAGGAGCTGGGCAACTCACGAACAGATCTTACAATCAATCAAAGATGAGAATGCGAATTGGACTTTGGTGGGAGCAACGCATCTAGGCAAACTCATACAGGGGCTGTTTTAGAGGCGTCGTTGTTTTTTTCCTTTCTTTTCTAATCTTCCTAGTCCCCCTTCCTTCCTTCCTTCGGATGCAGTCTCCGCACCTTGTATATGTACCTTTTCTACCTTCTTAATCCAATCTCGACTTTTGGCGTTTTCCAAAAAATAATAATAATCTGCAAGTCACGCAGATTGAAATGGCCTAACATCTTTAACTGAGATGTATAAAGAAAATTTTCTAACTGAAATGGCTCACATTTGTAGCAAAAAATCGCTACCATATATTATTGGTGGGGATTTTAATATCATGCGTACTCCTCAAGATAAAAACAAATCTAATTTTGAGTGGAAATGGCCTAACATCTTTAACATGGTTATTCAATCACTAGAACTCAGAGAGATAAATTTATCTGGACGACAATATACTTGGGCGAGCAGCGGTGATAACCCAACTTTTGAGAAATTAGACAGGGTATTGGTTTGTACTGAATGGGAGAATAAATACCCTCTCACTACGATACAGGCTAGAGATAGAAGCCACTCAGATTATACACCTTTGTTATTGAATACTGGGGTTTCATCTCATAATAGAAAGCAAACTTTATTCAAATTTGACCGTGGTTGGCTAATTAAAGATGGTTTCTATGATTTGGTTGCTGATAAATGGCAATCAAAGACCAGAGGAATTACTGCCATGGAAAAATGGCAAAATAAAATCAGATCTCTTAGGCAATTTTTAAGAGGATGGACGAAACACACAATAGGTCACAATAAAAAAAGAGAGGAAAGAGATTAGTTCCACAATGGATGACCTTGATAAAAGAGCGGAACATACAGTCCTCTCAGATCAGGAATTAAATCTGAAAAGGTACCTCAATGAGAGATTGGTGCACTTGTTGCGGGAAGAAGAAATTAAATGGTATGAGAGAGCTAAAACAAAAAATCTTTTGGAAGGCGACGATAACACAATATTTCCATTTGGTTGCTGTCGGGGGCCGGGCAACCCTTGGTCGGTCAAGACCGATCAACCGGTCCCCTAGCTCGGAAGGCTGAATCAAAGACTCGGATCAAGCTCGAGGCCGCCGACCTAGGGCGCAGATATCTCGAGCTCGGGGCCCTCACGACCATTGTTTGGGATGGTTCAAGGTCGGTGGCGTTCCTTGGATCCCGACACGCCATCACTTGGCGATTCACGAACGTGGGATCGTGGAGTAATGCAGGCGCGCAGCGGCGGGATCGGAACGGTTTCCACCGGCTATCAATGTGCATGAAGGCCACGATCCGAGGAATACTCCCTTAACGCTGCAAGGAGAATGGGTATAAGATCGAGGCTTTGTAAACACTTAGGCGTAAGAACCCAGTACACACACCCGAAGTTCAAGTTTAGACTTAGCATCGCCAAGATTGAGTCAGAACTCTCTCTTGTACTCACAAACATCGTGAACCACCACCGCAAGGTGATCGGAGTAGAGCTATTACCTTCTCAGGGGCTCGAACCAGGATAATCCTCCCTCTCGTTCGTTGTCCCCTAGCTCCGACCATCGACCTCCTCGACCTCATTCCCCTGTTCGAGCAAAGCGCAGTTGTGGTCCCATTTCTCATTGACCCCTACCTCATTTTCTGCGGTTGGCGATCCCGATCGTCGACAGCTGGCGCCCACCGTGGGGCCCGATTGCTTTGTTCATTCACAGGAAAAACTCCGAGGTCTTAGGAGCATGGCGTTCTCCATCGGCGAACACTCTTCGAGCGTGGGGTCGGACGCGGAGTCCGGCTCCGCATCCCTGTTTTCGCCTTCCCCACCACCGTGTGAGCAGCACGTCTTCATGGCGGACGCCTCCGGTGAGGACGCGGCAGCGGCGGATCGCGACCCACAAACTCCCGAGGATGCTCGTCGAATGGTCCACGTTGCGATCAATCAGGCCATTACCGCGCTCCGACGGGAGGACCAGGAGAGGCTCCCTCCCTCGGGGGAGCGCCTTCGCGCTATTGCCCGGATCATGGCTGATCCCGATAGGGCAAAATCGGAGCTCTTTGGCCGGGCCTTGGCCGAAGAACTCGACCGCGCTGCAACTGAGGCCATTCCTCCGCAGCACCGAAGTCACCGCTCAGTGACCCTTCACGAGAAGCGGCGACAATTCATCACGCCGTCAGGGCGCACCCATCGGCCGTCGCCGAGGCGAGAAGCGCCTTCGTCTCGGCAACACCCTCGGGGCAAGACCCCGACAGCTGGACGCGAGGTGAGCCACACGAGCTCCACGCCAACTGGCAGCAGGTCACGGGGACTTTCCCCCGACATTCCGCCCGGCGTCGCGCGCAAGACAGACCGCCGCAATACCTCCCAGCGACTCCGTGCTCGGCATCATGACCGATCTCGCCAAGATCGGGTCATCAAGGGAGCCCGGCTCGGATTCGTCTGGCAGAAGGAGATCTCGTTGCCGCGATCGCTCCCGCGTACACCGTCGACCTACGGTTGTGTGGCGACTCGACGACCGTTGCGTATCTTTGCTCGCTTTCGGTTTAAACCGCTTTGATCGAAGCGCCGCGGAACCAAGAACCCCGACGAGTTCTCGCCATCTACTCGACCGCCATTTTGTCGGGCGTGAGGTGACGAGTTGGTCATGGCCAACTATCTCCCGGCCGTTACGGGCGGTACGCCTGAACCTCGCTCTTCAACCGAAGCCCGGTTCCTTCGAGTCATGGCGCCAAATCCAGAGCGCCCTCGCTCAACTTTCGGAGTCTATTCTGGCGGCGAGGGCGGAGAAGGACTTGGATCGCGTCATCCAGGCAAGAGCGAGCCTCTTCGTGATTTTGTGCGGCGGTTCATCCGCACAAGGAACCTGATTCCAAGCATCTCTGATGAAGCGGTTATCAAGGCCTTCAAGTTCGGCGTTATGACGGCGCCTTCCGAAGACCTCGAGATCACGACAAGGCTCGGCGTCAACAAATTGTTTCGCATGGCGGAGCAGACTGACGCGGACGACGCTGTCTGGCTGAAGCGACACGACCAAGGTAAGCTTGGTGCGAGCCACTCGAGGCTGGCCCGTCCAACTCCAAGGGCGCCACCAAGACACACGCACCAAGAAGCGGAAGCGTGACCGCAGGACCGGCGGAGGTCACCGCATGGTCATCGTCTCGGCACGGACGGCCAGCGTGAGGTCCTTGAGGTCCGGATCGACTCGGGGCGGACCCGACCTCGTCAAGGTCGGCCTCGATCCCACGAGCATGTGGCCAGCCCCTGTAAAGAGGGCGGCGGCTGGACCTCGGAGGACCGACGCCGACCGCGAGGAGCCGAAGGCGGTCGGGTACGACGAGGCGAAATTTTGCTGTTTATTGTGGCGGTACGGCCACGACCTACGGTCTTGCGGGGCTTGGCAGGAAAGCTTGAAGCCTTCTATGACGGACGTGGTGAGATGCCCGTGCTCTCGAAGGATGACGACCACCGAAGGGTGAATGCTGGTCGGAGCACGGTGACCTCGACCTGAATTCCAACAGTATGAAGCGGATTGACGTTATCTTCGACGGCTCGGCGACCTACCACCCAGCGCGAGATCAAGGCCGCTTTCGGACCATCTATCGAGTTACATCAGAAAGCCCGTCGGCGGCATTGCAAGTGGGCCGGGCCACCATCACCTTTTCTCCGGAGGATGCCTTACAAGGTATGGCCCGAGACTTAAAGACCGCTTTGTCGTGACCCGACCATCGGCAACACGGTGGTCGGGCGTGTCATGGTCGGCGGCGGCTCTCTTAATTTGTCGCAGCGGAAGCACTTTCGATCGGATGCAGATTCCGGTCAAAGATCAAAAGCATCGCCATCCTTCTTCGAATCGTTCACGGGAGCTCGACTACTCCTTAGGGGGTGGTCTTGCCCGTCACCTTCGGGCGGCTCGGACAACTTCCGCGACCGAGTGATCACCTTTGAGGTGGTCGAGGCGACCTCCGTCTAACGCTATTCTCGGAAGGCCCGCCTCAAGCTAATCATTACGGTCATCGGTGCATGAAGCTCCCAGCCCCAACGGCATCGTTATCGCAGCGCTGATGACTGCAGCGGCACATGGCTGCGAGACCAAGGCCCCGGTGCTCGCCGGCATCTGCCCCAAAGAAGGTCCGAGGTGACGTGAAAAGAATGCGGCGGCAGGCGGCGATCCAACCTAAGCGGGGCAACAAAGGCCGTGCAGCTCGAGGAAGGCGACACGACCGGGTGTGTCCACGCCTCGGCGAAGCTAAGTCCCAAATAGGAACTCGAGCTCGTCACCTTCCTTCGCGCCAACAAAGGTATATTAAGCTTGGGAGCCCGCAGATATGCTGGCGCTCCAAGGAGGTGATCGAGCACAAGTTACGTGTCGAGCCGATTCTAGACACATGGCGTCCAAATACGTCGCTTCTCCCGAGAAGGTTGCGGTCATCAAGGAAAACCTTGATAAGCTCCTCAAGGCCGGCTTCATCCGCGAGATCGACTACTCCGAGTGGCCGCCAACCCGGTCATCGTCGCGTAAGAAAGGTGGCAAGTGGAGAATGTCGTCGACCATACGGGGTTGAACTCGGCCGCCCAAGGACAATTTTCCTTCCGCGATCGACGGATCGTCGACTCCACCGCCAACGCCAAGATGCTAAGTTTCTTGGATGCTTACTCAGCTACCACCAGATCAAGTCGGGCGATCGACGACGAAGCAAGATCGCCTTCATCACCCGTTCGGCACTTATTGCTACACGACCATGTCGTTTGGTCTGCGCAATACGGGGGCAACATTCCAGCGTTTGATGACTAAGACCTTCGAGCCGCAGATTGGGCGAAACCTCGAGGTCTATGTAGATGACATCATCGTCAAAAGCCCCTCCGGGAGCGACCACGTCCGTGACCTTGAGGAAACATTTGCAAACCTGAACAGGTACAAAATCAAGCTCAACCCCGATAAGTGTGTGTTTGGCGTGGCATCAGGGAAGGTCCTTGGATACATGATCGGGGGCTCGGGGGGTTGGTCCAAACCCGGAGAAGATCGAAGCCATCGAGAAGATGGAGCCCCGACCTCGATCAAGCAAGTACAAAGCCTCACCGGCCGCATGGCCCCTCGCCAGATTCATTTCGAGGCTCGGCGAAGCGAGGTCTCCCATTCTTTAAGACCTGCGCAAGCACGGGGCTTTGAATGGACTCGAGCTTCTAACGATCTTTTGACGAGTGAAGGTATATCTGTCATCCCCACCTCCTTACAACTCCGCATCTGGCGAGAGGTTGTTTGCTCTATCTTGCGACCACCGCCTAAGCTGTGAGTCTGTCCTAATTGCGAGCAAGACGGGGCACAAAGAAGATCCAATTTACTATGTCGGCGAGGTCTTACATGGCCCAAAGGAGCGTTATCCGCAAGTCTGTAAACCGTAGATGCTCTTCTCATGGCCTCGCGCAAGCTTCGACACTACTTCGGGCGCATTCGTGGTCGCCCCGAGCAACTTCCTCGGTGACATCTGCGGAATCCGTATAGCGGCGGACGGATAGCTAAATGGGCTATGGGCTGGCGGCGTTTGACATCCGTGTCATGGCGAACAATATAAAGTCACAGGTGCTCGCCGATTTCGTGGTCGAACAGACGTCGCAGCCCGCCCCTGGGCTCGAGGTCGAAGAAGAGAAGCCCTGGATCATGTTCTTCGACGGCTCGAGGTCCTTCAAACGCTCGGGGGCTGGGATACTTATCCTTACCCCGCGGGGCGACCAGTTGAGGTATGTAGTTCGTTTTGGCTTTCCTGCGACCAATAACATGGCAGAATATGAAGCTCTCTTGGCGGGCTTACGAGCCTGCAAGTCCTTGGGCGTGCGACGGTTGGTCGTGAAGGAGACTCGGCTCGTCATCAACCAGTACAACAAGGACTATCAATGCTCGGGGGATGCAATGGCAAGGTATCTCGCCGAGGTCCGCAAGATGGAGAAATGGTTCCAGAACTTGGAGCTTAGGCATGTCCCTAGGAAGGACAACTCCGGTCTTGACTTTCTCTCCAAGCTCGGCTCTTCCGACGAAGAGATACCCCCGACGTCATCCTCGAGGCGCCGACGGCTCCGTCTATCTCCGATCGAGGTCGTGCTTCTGCCGTGGTGGAAGGTATTCCGCATGGGCCGAGCCCATACATAGCTTCTGGCACAGGCGACTGCCGCCCGACCCCGCTAAAGCGGTGATTAAGCGTCGAGCAAGCTTGTATAAGCTCGTGGATGGCAAGCTCTCTGAGCGGAATGTCTCGGCATCCCGACTCGGTGCATCTCCACGGAGGAGGGTAAGTACCTACTCAACGACATCCACTCGAGGTCTCGTGGGCGCGACTCTTCAGACAGGGCGATGGTCGGCAAGGCCTTCCGTGCAGGATATTCTTGGCGATGGCATTACAGATGCTCGGGATATTGTCCGACCGCCGAGCATGTCGGTTTCACGCCCGAAAGGTACACCACCGGCCCTCGCCCTTGAGACCATTCGCTTGCTCGGCCTTTCTCGACACAGGGCTCGATATCCTCGGCCCCTTTGCCGAACCGGGGGAAAGTTTCTGTTAGTGGCCATCGACACATTCATCAAATGGATTGAGGTGGCCGGTCTCGACCATCCTTTGCCGGGCGGCGTTCGTTTTTTTCGCTTATCCGTGGTCACGGTATGGGGTCCCATGCAGAATTATCACGACAATGGTACTCGGTTTACAGATGAATTATTCGAGAATTCTGCGAAGACATGGGCACCAAAGTGTGCTTCGCCGGTGGCTCATCCTCGAGCAACGGAGCGGCAGAGCGCGCCAACCGGACAGATCGTCCAAAGCGTCAAAAGCGCGAAGTCTGAGATGAGCTCAAACGTTACGGCACGACAGGTGGACAAACTTCCCACCGTCTTATGATCTATTCGTACCCGGTCGGTAGAACAGCAGGGTCCACACCCTTTCACTCGTGTTTTGTCTTGGCAAATCCGCCTCCGGAGGTAACGCTGGCTCCGCCAGGTCGATCTGATCGACCACGTCGACTTCGAGCAAACGGTCTCTTGACCTTGCCCTCGCGGAAGAAGTAAGATGCCGTGCCTTTACTCGATCGGCGCATTACCGCAAGCTCTTCGCGGACATGCGTCTCGGTCGATGCGACCTAGGAAGCTCCTTGTTGGGGACTTAGCCCCGAGACGGATTCGGTATTGTCCAAGACCAACAAGTTATCCCGCGATGGGAGGGCCCTATAGAGTCGTTTCAACAGATCGCACGGGGCTTATCGGCTAGCGATGCCCGATGGCGAGAGAGCTTTCTAGCTCGTGGAACATAGATCAACCATGAAGTTTTATGTGTAAATCTCTATACCTTTAAAGCTTCAATAAAAGGATATTCTCCGATTTCTATCATTCATGTCTTTTTCTTTATGAGCGTCTCTGTAATTTTTCTTGGACACGACTTTCGCATTCGCTCCTTAGTGCAGGTATCACGAGCTTTACGTTCACCCCCGGTGGGTCGAGCTCAGCGTGGCGAAACTCTTCGCAATCACCACCCCCTGCGTCCGGTTTGAACTACAAGCTCGGCGCCTTGGCTATTAAGTGCGTGCATGGTCGTGGTCGTGGAGTTGGTGATTTATTCACCGGGTTAAACTTCTTGCATTTCTTTTTGAGTACTCCATCTCGATTCTGCGAGCCATGGTCATTTGCTCGTCTTATACTTGTGTCCAAGGTCGGCGTTGCTCGACCTTAGACCAACGGGGCTGGCTAGGATGTAACATCTCTGAGCGACCTATGGATCTTGATCGCGAATAAGCGCACACTTCAAAAAAGGTAACCCAAACCATTGATAACATCGAATGTTTTTACAGGATCAAGGATATTTGAGCTACAGATCCTCCATCTGCCGCGAAACTTCTCTTCTTTCGAGCTTCGGCGACTCGCCCGCAGCATCGAGGCTTCGGTTTGCCGCAGAGAGGCCTCGTTAGTTGCGTCCGTGGCTCGGCGGCGTTAAATGCGTTGAGTTGGGCCAAGGCGGTCTTCGCCGACTTCTTGCACGCCCAAGTTTCTCCTCGACCTCGCGACTTTGGCCTCTAGCTCGGGAGACACCTTGGTTGAGGATGATAGCTCGGCAATAGTCCTCTCAACGCCTCGACCTTGGCACGCTCGTCGGCGGCCCGTGTCGCATAGTGCGGTTTGCTCATGGCGACTTCCTCAAGTGCCACGACCTTGGCGCGCTCGTCAGCAAGCGCCTGGGCCACGGCGGCGGTTTGTTCCTCAGCGGCCTTCTCGAGGGCCTCGATCCTGGCGCGAAGGGTCTCGAGTGCCGAGTCTGAAGAAGTTCGCTCTGCGGCGGCCTTCTCCAGCAGCTCGACCTTGGCGCGCTCCGCATCAAGGGCCTCGATCACTTTGGTCGCTCGAGCGCGCTCGTGCTCCTGCGCCTTGAACCCATGCTCGCGCTCGGAGGATCTGGTCCTCTCGAGCTCGGTGGCATGGGACACCTCCAGCGCCACCATCGTGCGACGCAGATCGTTGAGCTCACGGTTGAGCAGCTCGATTTCTGTAGCGTCGGCCTCAATGGTCGCTGAGCACAGGCGCTCGGTCTCCCTCTCTTCCACAGCGTTCAAGATCTGGCGGAGCACGTCGACATGCTCGTTGAGACCTTGAAGCCCTCGGGTCACGCTGCCAACCGCCTTGAAAACAAGGAACACGATTTGGTATGAAGTTGTCAAGAACACACAACTTAACGTACTACAGGGCATATAAGGAAGGTTCCTACCTCACGGAGTCATTTGTTGACGCTGCTACCGGAGAACTCCTCGTTCAGCTCGTCGAGGCGAGCTGTGTTGATCTCAAAACCTTCGCCCAGGTCCCGCGACCTAGGCCTTCTTCAATCACCGCCGGCACACCTTGTCCGGGGCCTACGGACGACGTGCCGGCGGCAGCCCGAGATCCTTCCACATCGGCTGCCATGTCGAACCCCCAACCAGAGGTACGGCAGGTAGCTTCGGGCCCGACCTCCGTAGTCAAGGTTCCGCCACTCGATGGCGGGAGTTGCCGCAAGAAGACATCCCAACCTGACCTCCGGGGTGGAGTGTTGTGTTCCCCAGGGGCTGGAAGTTCGCAGGCCGGGTCATCGGAGTGCCTCCCGTTGTCGAGGTCGCTCTCCGTGGCCCGGGGAACCGCGGTCTCGCCATCAGGCGCGGTCTTGGTCGACAGGGCCTCGGGGACTTCGGTGACACGGCCGCCAACGATCGGGCGCCCGCGACTTGAGGGGCCCGGACGCCCATGTCTCCTCGATCTCGGGAGGATCGGCGACCGCGAGGGTACCGTCTCGCCGGTCTTTGTAATCCTCGTGATCGCAGGTTGGGGGTCCCCTTCGTCCGGGCTTCTCGGGCCCTTGGTCGAACCCTCCCACCAGGGCCCGGCTTCGAGGCCCGGCAGAGCGCGCCTTTGTCCAAGACCGGCAGCGGGGCGGCATATGGCGTCTGCCCCTCCTCGGACTCGGACTCATACTGAACAATGTGCATTGTCGAATGGGCAAGCTCGGGTCTCGGCGCCGAGTCTGCAATCAAGGATAAGCACTAAGAAAAACACGGAGATGGAGCGGGTTGCAAAGCCGGGCTCTTACAGGTCGGTGGCCTCTGCCTCGTCGATGGCCGGCGATGGTCCTGTTCCCGAGCTCGGAGGAGGAATCCGCTTCCTTCCTCGGCTCGGGAGGCGAGCTTCATGATGAGCCCGCATCGCTTTGGGCGGGGGCTCGGTGGTCTGGCGGCGGCAGCTGCGCTTTATTGTCAGCCAAGTAAAAGAAACTTTGTTAGGCTCGAGAAAGCCAAGGGCGCGAGCTCGAAATTGGCTATGATCGTCTTTCTACCGTGGCGCGGTCACCCCATTCGATGTGAGGCCTCTTCGTCCCCCGACGGTCAGCTCGGTTAAGGGAGTCTTTTCTTTCCCTTTTGCTCTTGCCCTCATCGGACAGGGAAGCGATCTCGCGTTATCTCCCACAACTCTTGATGATCCTACAAGCAAGCAGGTCGAGCAAAGACGTCGCATGTTCGGATGAGGTTGTAGGTCGTGGAAGGCTTACCTCGGGTTTTAAATGCATAAGGCGTTCTTGAGACCGGGTCGTCGAGAGTGTACTCATCGCCCGCTTTCGAACATTTCTCGCATCTGGCTGCGACCGGACTCCTTGGCCTTCTACGAACAAGAGCCATCGGAGGAGGAAGAAGTACGAAGTCAAGCAAAAAGCCTTGTGGTGAAGACCTTACGGATGAACTCGCGCAGTCAAATCGTCGGCGTCCACGGATGCGGGAGAACGGATGTAACCTCTTCCGCAGGGAGACACCCGATTCATGAAAAGTCGTTCGCGATCGCTTTGACCGGTGAGACCGCGTGTGGCGCAAATGTGGATGGCGGCGATGGCCTGCGTCGGCGTTGAGGTCCTCGATCTCTGGGTCTCTATCTTCCCAATGTGGCGGCTCCTTCAGATCGCAGCCTCCGTTCTCCCCTTCTTGAGGTAGAACCGGCGCTCGACCATGGACCAAGAGAATCTGGCGAGGATCTTGGCGAAAGCCCACTTGAGCCCGTGCTGGAAATAGAGGCACCCGACCACGGGGTCCTTCCCGGAGCGGAAGAGGGAGAAGTAGCGGAAGAAGAGCGAGGGCGTGGGAAGAATCCCCAGGAACCCCTCGCATAGATGGGAGAAGACGGCTAGGGTGAGGACGGAATTGGGTACCAGGTTGATCACTTCAATTTGGCAACTGTCGAGGACGTCGGCCAGGAATTCGCTCTCCGGGGTCCGCAGCCCGAAGAGGGAATGCTGCTCGGTGCAAACGATCTCGTCATCTCGAGGACGAGGTTCGGTCTCGCCAAGAACAACAACGAGTCACTCCGATCCATGACCCCGGTGGCCTCGAGCTCTTTCATCCTCGTGGCCGACAAGGTACTTTTCCCCAGCTTGGCCATGGCGAACGTCGTGTGGAGATGGAAAAGCGGTCTTCTCGGCAGAAGGCTTGGGAGGAGGGCGAAGCTTTGGTGATGATCCAAAGCTCGGGGTCTTCCACGGCGCTCTTGGGATTTAACCTCCTCTGGCGCCTCAAAAGGCGCTACGGGCATGATTAGACGGGATCAATTAAGACACAGGCGGCGGACTCGAAACCTGCAGTGTCCGCCATTGTTGGCATCCGATCGCCGGAAAAATCAAAGGTCGCCAGTGTCTGCTTGGGGTTCACTTTTATCTCCTCCGAGCCTCGAACAAGGTTCCAAGACCTTGCAAGGGTTCCGCCAATGACTTTGTTAGGTGAGGCTCGAGGCCGTCCTTGGTGCTATTTCTCGACCTTGAGCCTCGGGGCTAGCTTGTCGGGGCCGGCAACCCTTGGTCGGTCAAGCCTGATCAACCGGTCCCCTAGCTCGGAAGGCTGAATCAAAGACTCGGATCAAGCTCGAGGCCGCTCGACCTAGGGTGCAGATCTCGAGCTCGGGGCCCTCACGACCTTTGTTTGGGATGGTTCAAGGTTGGTGGCGTTCCTTGGATCGAGACACGTCATCACTTGGCGATTCACGAGCGTGGGATCGTGGAGTAATGCTGCAAGGATCGGAACGGTTTCCACCGGCTATCAATGTGCATGAAGGCCACGATCCGAGGAATACTCCCTAACGTTGCAAGGAGAATGGGTATAAGGCGAGGCTTTGTAAACACTTAGGCGTAAGAACCCAACACACACACACCCGAGTTCAAGTTTAGACTTAGCATCATCAAGATTGAGTAACCCTCTCTTGTACTCACAAACATCGTGAACCACCACCGCAAGGTGACTGGAGTAGAGCTATTACCTTCTCAGGGGCTCGAACCAGGATAATCCTCCCTCTCGTTCGTTGTCCCCTAGCTCCGACCATCGACCTCCTCGACCTCATTCCCCTGTTCGAGCAAAGCGCAGTTGTGGTCCCATTTCTCATTGACCCCTACCTCATTTTCTGCGGTTGGCGATCCCGATCGTCGACAGTTGCTAATGGCAAACACAGAAAACAACATATTTTTAAATTAGATCATGAAGATGGTGTAATTGTGGGTGACGCTCAATTAAAAGCGCATATCACAAATTATTATAAGAACCTGTTCGGACCACCAGAAGAAAACAATTTTAGTTTGGTGGAGACTTATGTTCATGATTTACCTCAGGTAATAGCTGAGGAAAATGCCATCCTCGTTGCACCATTTACTGAAAATGAGGTTAAAGAGGCGGTGTTCCAAATGGAATAAAATAAGTCGCCTGGTCCTGATGGATTCCCCGCTGAATTTTATCAGGTTTTCTGGGATATTATCAAAGGAGACCTTATGGCAATGTTTATTGATTTTTATAATGGGCAGTTACCTCTGTTCAGCCTCAACTTTGGAATCA
Organism: Guadua angustifolia; assembly: GCA_036346375.1. Lineage (NCBI taxonomy): Eukaryota > Viridiplantae > Streptophyta > Magnoliopsida > Poales > Poaceae > Guadua > Guadua angustifolia. The sequence continues at coordinate 37,161 of JAYEVE010000429.1, read as the reverse complement.
TTACACTTCTTTCGAAAATTAAAGAGGCAACAAAAATACAACAATATAGGCCCATATGTTTACTCAATGTGAGCTTCAAAATTTTCACAAAAGTGGCTACTAATAGAATTATGGGAGTGGCCAACAAAGTAGTACGACCGTCACAAACAACTTTTATGCCAGGTCAGAATATTATGGAAGGAGTTGTGATTCTACATAAAACTATTCATGAATTACATTCTAAGAAGCTCAATGGAGTGATATTAAAACTCGACTTTGAAAAGGCCTATGATAAGGTTAAGTGATCTTTTCTTCAACAAACTCTTCGAATGAAGGGATTTTGCTAGCAGTGGTGCTCATGGGTGGAATATTTTGTCACTGGAGGAAGTGTGGGCATTAAAATTAATGATGATATTGGTCATTACTTCTAAACTAAAAAAGATCTCCGGCAGGGTGATCCCATGTCCCCTATTCTGTTTAATACTGTGGCAGACATGCTCGCTATTTTGATTAAGCGAGCGAAAGAGGATGGTCAGATTCGGGGGGTCATTCCTCATCTAATAGACGATGGCTTATCGATTTTAAAGATGCTGAGCGATACTATTCTTTTCATGGACCATGACATCGAGCAAGTTAAAAACATGAAGTTATTACTTTGTGTGTTAAATGCAGATTATCGGGTCTAAAATTAATTTTCATAAAAGTGAGATTTTTTTGCTTTGGTGAAGCTAAACTGATGAACAAGAATATACTGACTTATTTGGGTGTGAGATAGGATCATACCCGTTTCGATACTTAGGTATCCCGATGCATTATCATAAGTTATGTAATGCGGACTAGAATGTGATCGAGGATAGATTTAAAAGAAAGCTAAGTACATGGAAGGCAAAATACCTATCTTATGGAGGCAGACTTGTACTATTAAATTATGTACTAAGTAGTCTTCCTATGTTCATGATGTCCATATTTGAGATTCCCAAGGGTATCCTTCAACGTCTGGATTATTATAGATCTCGGTTCTTCTGGCAAGGCAATAATGATAAGAGACGATACCACCTTGCTAAGTGGAATATTCTGTGTCGTCCTAAAGATCAAGGAGGACTAGGCATTGCCGATCTAAAAACTAAGAATAAATGCCTGCTAAGCAAGTGGCTATTTAAGCTATCTAATGAGGATGGGAATTGGCAGACGTTGCTTAGAAATAAATATCTAAGTTCCAAATGTTTGTCCCAGGTGCAGCCTAAATCTGGGGACTCGCATTTTTGGAAAGGGCTCTTGAAGGTCAAGGATGACTTCCTGAGATGTGGATCATTTCGAATAGGAGATGGTTCACAAACTAGATTTTAGGAGGATACTTGGGTGGGTTCTACACCACTTAAAATTTAATTTCCGAGTTTATATAATATAGCCCATTATCCCCATAATACAGTGGCACAGGTTATGACGCAAATGCCGCCAAATATTACTTTTCGAAGATCATTAATGGGTCATAAATTGACGGCATGGCACAATCTTGTAACACAGATAGCTCATTGTCAGCTTACTGGTGGAAGGGATATTTTTCAATGGAGTTTACACCGACATGGGGAGTTTTCTATCCGGTCTATGTACGTTTATTTGATGAATCGGGGATCCTTTCAATAATAAAATCATTTGGAAGCTAAAACTTCCTTTAAAAATTAAAATTTTCCTCTAGTACTTACAAAGAGGGTAATTTTAACAAATGATAATTTAGCTAAAAGAAATTGGCATGGGAATCAAAAGTGCTGTTTCTGTAATTGTGATGAAACAATACGACATTTATTTTTTGATTGCCAAAGACACAAAAGCTATTTGGAGAATTGTTCATATTGCTCTTGGTTTATCTCCTTGAAGTCTATATCTCATATGCTTGACATTGGTTAACTAGCATTGAGAAGAGTGAAAAAAAGAATAATTTTTGTCAGTGGTGCTGCCTTATTATGGGCTATTTGGTGTACACGTAATGATCTGATCTTTGAAAAAAAAACAATCTTCTTATCATATGCAGGTTATTTTCAGAGGAGCATACTGGATGCGGTTTTGGGCACTATTGCAGTCTGAGAACAACAGGGAGAGCATCCGACTGGCAAGCAGGGTATTAGAGGTGGTGGCTTTAGATATCTTTGCCAAAAGTGGATGAAGAAGCAATTATAGAATTTGCTTTTCATTTTAACTTCTTGTTGGTTTGTTTTCATCAAAGCTTTATGGTTTATCCTTTGTAAACACTCGGTTGTGTGTAATTGCAGAGACTGGATTTTAATCCTTTATCTAAAAAAAAGTCACGCAGATTGAACTCCACATATTGGATTTGTTGATGTCTCAAGGGGTGACGGAGCTTATAGAAAGAATTGTACCTTTTAAACACTGATCACATTTTACACAAATTTAGTACAACAACACAACAACAGTACTTACCATTGCAATAACTTGGTTGAACAACGCATGCACCAAACAATAAAGCGAAAAAAAATGCAGCAAAACTGACTATAAAACACATGAGTTCACTGACAAGTAAGACACTTCCCTATCCTGCACAAGCCTAGCTAATGATGAACCCTGCCAATGTTCTAAGGTAACTAGCATTCGTCCCGTCACCCACCTACTAGTGATTATGCGGCCTAATCGGTCCGATTATGGGGACAAACTGGCGATTATATGGTAGCAAGTAGGGGCACACGACCCGGTCTTCGGTCTGGTATATCCATTTTCTAAAACATTGAATACCACAATCGTGCTAGACGTTAGTCGGTGGCAAACCGGCGTCTAGCACTTAATCGCTAATTAGACAGGCTAGATGGCCGTCTAGACGGCTAGAGAAGAGGGTGAAGCCTAACGTCTAGCCACTGTCTAAGCGAGCTAGAGGGCTGTCTAAGGGAAGTGCTTATATAAGTGCAAAGGTGATATACCCGTATGTCATAATAATCTAAATTATGACCAATATCACATTGATGCTAGATGCTACTGAAACATCGCTCTATAATTCAGCTGGCCTCAGTTATACATTTTGCAATAACTGATAAAGAATTCACCGAATTTAATCAAGAATTTCGTCTCAGGTGATGCTAAAGTCCTACATGTAGATGAACCGAATGCAGTCATGTAACATAAATCCAAGAGGCACTATCATCACTCACTAGCATCAAACAGCACAGTAAACTGCTGATCGTACACCAAGAGTTGCCAGTTGCTACTAGACGTGGGCATTAGGCCGGTCTTTCTGGGGCTAGCCCATGGTATGGTATACACGATATCAGTGGCGTAGCTAGGGTTTTAGGTAAGGTTGATCCAACTTTAAAAAAAGATAGCAAGACAACATATAACATAAAATGTATCAAAAATTCCGATCGCTCGCTAGCCAAGAAGCTTTTCGCTGATATGATCAAACAAAGCTTCCTCGTCAGTTCGTTGTGTCGTCCCGCCGGCCGCAAATATGGAAATCAAAACGCCAAAAACTATTACATGCAGCCGCCTTTTTCTTGCATTTGCATGTGCGGCCGCCGGACTGAAGCGTTGATCTTCTAATCACCTGAATCAACAAGAACCAACAGCAGCGCTGCTCCAAAACTTTCAACTTCTAGTCGCCCTTGCTTTGCTTGCATGCAGCATGCCCCTGAGCGTCTCGTTTCTAGTCGCTTTGCTTGCATGCGCCTCGACGGCCTCGTTTCTAGTCGCCTCGCCTTCGCGGCTTCACCACAGAATCAACAACGCGAGTCTCCAGGGTGCTGTGGGCTGGAGCAATGGTTGTGCTACGGTCCAACCGTGCCAACCATTGGCTCCGCCCCTGCACGATATGACACGTATACGTATAGGATGAACCGATATAGCACGTTTGTTAGGACTATGTTGAGCCTAGCGATCAGTCATGATGGACAGCACGGCAAGCCCCAAAGCACCGTGTTTGGATCGGTACGGTATGCTATAGGGCTAACAGGTATGACACAAACTTGGCACGATTTTTTTTTTACAGTTTTTGATAAATAATATTATAAAAAACTTGGCAGCAAAATATATATTCGTCACTTTTTTTCTCAACTAATACCAAATTTCTAGGATTTTTAAATTAGCATGGGAATTTGTAACCCTTAAACTTAATGAAATACCTCTCACCCGTTTATATCACGAGGCATGCATGTCCATAAGGTCATGCACCACACGAGTAGATGTGCCTTTTGCCGTTCCTCTCTCTCTCTTTTGCCGGTCCTCTCTCTCTCTCTCTCCATAAGGTCAAAATTGAGCTATGCAACTATGCAAGTGAACGGTGATTTGGTGGAACAGCCAAGAACAAAAGTTGCAGTGATAACTAGAGGTGGGCACTCTGGCCGGATTCTTTTGGGCTAGTCCGAGGCACGGAACGGTCCGAAGTTCGGCTTGACACAAAGTGGGCCATACCGGGCCGGAACGACACTGTAGCACGGGCCGTTCCGGGCCTAAAAACCAGGCACGATGGGTGGCACGGCCCAGCGTGACACTGTAGTACGGGCCGTGTCGAGCCCAATGATCCAGAGCATGAGGAAGAAGCTCAGTATGAAGATCATTGACCCACAGAGTGTGAGCATTATGAACGTGCTCAACAACATGAACGCCACACCGCCGCCGACATCTGAGAGAGACGGTGTAAGTTCAACCTTCATTAGTTATGGTTTTGGTGTTAATGACAAAACTAATCTTGTGTTAATGACAAATCCAATATTGAGTTTATCCCCTAATGTGATAGTGTTATTAATGACAATCTTATATCGAGACTAACATGTTTGTTTAGAATATCTTTGTTTAGTCTCATCGCATTGAAAAATGGAAAACCCAAGGTATGTTTGCATATTCATTATAGTATTAATTACATACTTTGGATTCAAGTTAAAGTATGAATGTCCCCGTTATATTAACCACAAATGTGCATCATGTTTCTCAATCTATATATTACATGGATGCACATATTTAGGGGGAGTTTGTAGTTTAACTTGAAAGTCTCTTTATATTGATCGATTCGTTGTTGACACATATAAGAATCAAGACAAAGAAACTAAATCCTTGAGTATATATTTGAATTGCCTAGTTAAAGTATACTCATGGTAATATAGGATATACTCCAATATGATCAAATTGAATATGTGCATATTATATCCAAGTCAATCATGTCTATGCACATATACATGTGGGGTGTATTCTATAGTTGATGATTTAGAGTAATGATCATTTCCATATAGTTTACATATAATGGATCATTACTTTTCATCAACATGAGTATATGAAAACTTGTGTAGTTGATATATACTCATATCAATTTAAATGATAATTTAAATTGAGTACATTTGTCTTATTAATCATTAAAGAACACTTCATCATGTGTTGATGGTGTTTTGTGATTAATTGAGGACAAATGAATAGTTCTTAAGTAAAATAAAGCATGAGTTGCATTATTGTACTTAAGACACAATTAAATCATTTCAATTGATTTAGGTTGTGCTCAATTGATCTAGAGGCATCCATTATGTGTTAATGGAGTGCAAGAGATAATTGAGACAACCATGCATCTTGGACTAACAAGTTTCATGAGTTATGTTTGAGTTAGGTCCAAAGATGAATGAGATGATGAAAACGGGACAAGGACGGCATCACGAGTTGATGGGCGTAAAGAGAAGATCCCGGGGGAGTATCAAAGTGATGATCATAAAGACCCCAAAGGGGATTGCTTGTGCGCGGCGGCGAAGGTATAATTAGATAGGCTAAGGACTTTGTAGTCTTTGAGTCTAAGGTTTTAATCGCCGTGCTATTAAGAGGGGTTGTCTCTTTTGCTTGAGCTTCATCATGTGTTGGTGATCTCAACCCGCGTTCACTAAAGCTCAACCATTTGGATTTGGTTTTTGCATGAGGGTTAACCATTTGGCATGTGTTGCGAATGGGTTAAACTTATGCTTGGTTGCATTTGGTTTTCGCATAATGCTTTGATTTGCATGTGTTGCTAATAGGATAAGCTAATGCGTTGGCTTTTGCGTGGAGTTCACTTTTGCATGTGTTGCATTAGTTGAAGCTTCACGTTTTGGTTCATAAAACAATCTTTATAAAACCTTGGTGTTGCTTGGAGCTAAGTTTTGCATGTGTTGCAAAAGGAGAGAGCTCAAGCATGATTTGGTGTTTATGTGTTTGTATGGAGCTAAAGGCTGCATGTGTTAAGCAGTAAAGAGCTCATCTGATTGAAATAGTTTTGGTTTGAAGTTTGGTTTTGGTGTTGCATGGAACTAAAGAATTGCATGTGTTGCAATTAGAGTTCATGCTTCTTGATTGATGTTGCTTGGAGCTAGACTTTTGCATGTGTTGCAAAGAGTAGTGCTCAAGCATGAAATATGTTGATTGCGTTATTTGCAAGTTCACAGTCGAATAAACTGAGGTTTATGAGTCCGAATTCGAGCATGTGAGTGGGGCTTGCAACGGTGTTGGCAAGTTGGCCGGATCTTGTGTTGACCTTCACATGGCTAGGGGATTAATCTCATAAACTTCGAGTTTGATTTGCTTAATCGTCTTGCAAATAGATCTTGAGTTGGCTCATGAATGAGTTTTAACTCGAGTGCGATTCTTTGGCGTGAGCTAAAGTGGTGCAAATATGTTTTGCACGGTGTTTGATCATGTGTTGATCACCTAGAAGCTCAAAGAATGCTGCTTGGATTTCTGGAGTTTTCTCTGCCAGGGGTGGTTGGACCGGCCCTTGGGCGGTCAGACTGGCCGTAGGGTTGGACCGGGCTGGCGTTGGTGCGTTCGATCGTGTGCGCGGTATGATCGGCAGAGCCGTCAGACCGGCTATGATAGCGTTTTTCCTCGGTGCAACCGAAAGTCGACGGCTTGATTTTTTCGGTCTTGTAGTGAGTAGAAGCGGTCGGCCGGCCGGTCGGATCGGACCGGCGGTCAACCGCCCCCGTCTTGGCGTGTCTTTTCGAAGAACTTCTTTTCGTGTTTTGCTGATTTTGTGAAGCGGTAGGACCGCTCGGCTATGGTGCAACCGGCGTGCGGTGTGACCGAGGCGGTCTTGGTGCGACCGGCGTGTAATGGCTGTCGGTTTTCCCGACCGTTGGCATGTGAGGGCGGTCGGACCGAAAAGGTCCCACGGATGCGTTTTATTGTTTTTCTGGAATCTTGCCCCCAACGGCTAGTTTTGGCATGAGGGCTATAAATAGTGGCCTTGGGGGTGTTGGGGAAGATGTTGGCTGTGTGTGGGAGTCATTTGCATGTGTTGCTCTTCTCCCTTTGCTTCTTGAGCTCAAGAGTGAGGCTAATTGCATTTGTTGCAATTGGGAAGTGGATTTGAGTGTCTCTTGTGCATGTGTTGCACTTGAGGAGGCCTTGTGCATGTGTTGCACTTGGTGATCACCGAGGAGCGCATTTGTTGTGCCCGGTGAGGTTCAAGCGAAGGAGCGGCTTATTACTCTTGGAGGTTGCCGACTCCTAGACGGCGTAGGCGTCGTGCACGGGAGCTCTCAAGGTTGTGAGAAGCCCCGGCAAGTTTGTGAAGGTTCGGGTTGAGCCTACGCGCGAGCGTGAAAAACCACGACTAGTGGAAAGAGGCGGGTGCTCGGCGGGAGCCGGTCAAGTGTGGGCTAGCCTCAACGTGGACTAGGGAGACCGAAGTCTCCGAACACCACGAAAAAAAATATCGGTTGTCTCTTTTACTTTCAAGTATTTACATTTATTGTATATTGTCCAATTGCTTGATTGTAATTAGAATTGCTTAGTGTTAATTGATTGATCAATTTAGCAATTCTAGTTTAGAGACATAATTTAGTTAGTGCACTAGTGAGCCTAGTTGATTTAGGCTTTAATTGTCAAAACCTATTTATCGCTTCGCATATATATTTGATTAGGTTTTGACATAGGGTTGATTAGAGCGAATTGTTTAGTGAGCGATCGAATTTCTTAAAACGCCTATTCACCCCCCTCTAGGCGCATCCTCGACCCTACAGACGGATCATCTCTCTCTCTTTCACTTGTCTCTCTTAATTTCTCCCTCGCTCATCCGTCTCTCTCAATCTCCATTGCATCTCTTCTTCACCCTCTCGTTGCCCTCTCTCTCATTCGTGTTTAGCACATCCCCCTCGTTCTATGAATAAATAAATTTTAATTTTTTTCTATAATATTTGTGTCCACTGTCTTAACTTCATATGTCTCTAGTTCCTTTCTTCTCGTCACAATAGTGCAAATAGGTTTGGACTGAATCGCACGCACGAAGCAAACACAAAACGCAAATGAGCCGTGCTTAGACTCGCTGAAGGTGAGTCGGCCAGGCCTGGCCTGGTACGGCGGGCACGATGGGCCGTCGTGGCCTGGCAAGGTTCAGACATGAAGCATGATGGGCCCGTGCCGAGCCGGCCCGGCCCGACACGACTCCCACCTCTAGTGATAACCAACCATCCGGTGAGATCCAGAAGAAACTGTATGTTGTCTGTACCACTCAGAATTCAAATGAAATTTTAGTTTTTTTTTATAAAACAATCAAATTGATGAACCAAATAAAGGGAGGAAACAGGTCAAATTCAAATTATACGCTCGATTTTTCAAATAAAAGCTGTCCAGGACAAAGCCCGTTCATAACAAGTTCTGGCTTTGTACCTCAAAAAAAAAATTTCCTGTAAGCGGTTTTTTAATCCATGGGTACATCGCTACATCCAAACAACAATGAATTTAAACTTTCATTATCTGCCCATCCAACCGGAGGCCCAAACAAAGGAATCTCTTTATATAAGCTGATTTGAGCATGCAGCTGAGATACAGTTATGGTCTTAAAATAAATGATTTATATAGTTCTAATTGATGCTAAGAAAATGTCAGAGCAATCCATGTGAGCAGCTCCTGGAAACATTCATCTTAAACTTCTTTGAGTTCCAAACTTCCATTCTGATAAGAATGTTCTTCAATGTCTTATGTACAGTTTTTTCAATATACACTATTCACAGTAGGGCTCTCTGCTACTCTGCTACTAGGGGTGCAATCGGCTCAGATTCGGTCGGATATTACTCTTTTCATATCCTAAACTATATTTTTTATCAGATTCGGAAAGTACCGGATATGAATACGGCGTGGATAATATCGATCGCGGATTCGAATCGAATACGGAGCGGAATCGATATGATATCGAATAATTTATGTTGGATAACGCGTGAAAACAGATACCACATAAAAGCACACATATAGCAGAATCCCACTTTTGTTTAGCTCAAACAACCGAACTAACTAACAAGGGTTCGTGAGCTGCTTCACGCTGATGTCTTGGGAAAGCTGGAGCCAAATTTTGACTACAGCCAATGGACTCAACAAACAGAATTAAATCCAGTTGCCAGATCTATTTCAAGTCCAAGCATGAAAACCGATCGGACTGACTCTAGGTTCATTGCATTGCAAAGAGATCCCACATTTTAGCACTGGAACAGTTGCCAGAGTAAATAGCAATGCTTTCCTCACGTTCATCAGTACACTTTCAGGTACACATAGCAAATTCTAGTCGAAAACAGAAGCTAGAGCCGATCTAAGAAGCTGAAGCTGAGCAGAGTCGATAAGCCAAACGAAAAACTGGAAGCTGTTCAGGAGCCAGAGCCAATTGGACTCAAAACCAGAGTTAAATCCACTTTTGGATTTATTACAAATGCGGTGCTGGTGGATAAACTCATGAAGGTTCTAGTCACGGGCGAGCTCGGAGTCACGAAGCAAACGACTGGGAGCCATTTGCCGATTGGAGGCTGAAGTGGCGGCCGGTAGGAAGCCGATGACGCGGGAGGCAGCCTTGATTGAGCAGGCGGCTCGGAAGGCAGGGGCCGCAGAGGTTGTGATGCCTTTCGCGGTGCATTGCGCTAGAGCCGGCTCGCGGAGGGGCGAGGCGGCTGAAGGCCGATCGGAGCTACGTCCGGTGAGGTAGCTGTCTACAAGCCCGAAGCTAGCTGCTGGAAGTGCATAGGAAAACCACAGCTTGGAGGCGGATGCGGCTTGGAGGCGTGGGCTGGCCAGAGAGCCGACGCACAGAGGCGTGGAGTGGTGCCAGCTGTGGAGGCACAGGCGGCTGCGGAGCAAGGCGTGGCTGGCCATGAAGGCGTGGGCCGAGAGCAGCCTCGTAGCTCACAGCTCGGCTCAGGCTCGCTCAGGTTTCGCTCGGCTCGGCTAGACTTGTGGCTCGGAGCGAGCTGAAGTCGAGCCTGTTTTGTGGCTCATTTTTTCAGCGAGCTGGCTCAACTCATCTCACGAGCCGCTCGTTGGCTCGACCCAATTAGCCCACGTGAGCGAAACCCTAAGCCCCAACCTATTCAATGCCTCTCCCCTAGACCCCGATCCCAGCGCCCAAGTCCGTCCTCTGCCGGCCGCCAGTCATTCGCGAGGAGACTATTAGAGGGAGAGAAATTCTCCACTTCGCCAGACCACAGGCGGCGGCGACTACCGCCTCCACGGTCTGCGGCTCTCGACTAGACGCCCGCCCCACCGCCTCGATCGAAAAAAAAGCTCTGTCTTGTTTGATGGTCCAGCTCGGCCAAGCTGCTCATGAGTGACCTCAAACTGAGCTGAGCCAATTTTTTGGGCTCACCTCAGGGCTGAGCCGAACCTAGCTCGGCTCGCCACTTGACCGAGCCGAGCTGAGCATGGCTCGGCTCGGCTCGTTTCCAGCCCTTATCGATGACCAGTGAAGCCGCACCCGCGAGGCGTCGGGCGGTGAAGACAAGAAGCTTGGAGATGGAGCGACCGGAGTAAATGCGCCGAGGGATGGCCAGAGGCTACGGATATCCAATGTATTTAGTTTGAATATATCAAAAAAAAAAGTTTGAAATATCCTAATTCGACGAATAGTGTTTTTCCGAATCCAAATCTAAATCCGAAACCATACCGAATGTGACAAATATCCGAAAAAATTATTCGAATCCGATCCAGACACATCCGATCGGTCGGAAATTATTTGATCCGATTACACCCCTATCCATTACTGTATCCTTTCAAAAAGCAACCAAATAAGTTTTCTTGGCAAGACTCACTCAAACATGGGTGACTAAAATCTATTGGAAGATGCAACCCAACGAGAAAGGTAGCATTGCCAACAGCAGATAGGTTGGAATTTAGGCTAAAGAAGTATGATGCACTACAGGGATATCATTTTGTAGTATAAACTTTTGTGGTTGATGGTGGTGACCCTGGTATCAGGTACATGTATTGCAGTTCCAGTCTTCGGATAAACACAAAAAAGTAACAAGGTAAAGAAAGGGAAACAATTTCTAATTTCCAACTTACCAATTCAGTGTATGGTAATCTAGGACTATTTATCTTGACTCCTCAATCCTCATCGTTAGCTATTTCTTCTTCATTCTACAATTTTATTATATCAAACAGTAAATAAACATGTAAGTTAGAAACAAATGTTAAATAAAGCAGAAAAGAGTGTCATACCACAATCACCGTATTTACAATAATGGTTTCCACAACCTCAAGATCATTGATTAGACCATCTCCAAGGGCTTCCCAGAGTTTCATTCCCTTCCCAGCCCCTGAAGAGATTCTCTTCCCAGATTCCCTTCCCTTCCCAGCAATCCACTCCAACAGCTTCCCTTCCCCATTCCCTTCCCTTCCCAGAAATACCTAACTTTTCCTCCTCCCCTCTCATCCAACCCAGCCATTCTATATATTGAGGGGTTACATTCATCAGGTTAGTCATCCACAAGCAATTGACAACCTCACAATGAGTCATTTCAGTTCTTCCTCAAGTGATGAACTATTCTTCACTGATGATGAGGACTCCCTTTTCATAGCTATCGCAGAGGAGGAGGAGGAGATGGAAGCGCAACCTACGGACCGTCGACGGGGATCGGTTCGAGGCCATGCGGTGATAAACCGAGGTCACGTTGAAGGGGCGGCTCGGCTTTACGGTGATTACTTCGCTTCCTCCCCCGTGTACGGCCACGCATTTTTCAGGCGGAGGTAACAACCCAATAGCTCTTGCAAATATGAACGATGTACTTGTGAGGTTTCATTATGTCTAAGTCGTTTCGCATACGTAGGTTTCGGATGAGCCGCTCCCTTTTTTTGCGCATAACGAATGCTGTAGAAGGACACGACGGTTGGTTCCAGCAAAGTAGGGATGCAACCGGGAAGCTCGGTTTGTCACCTCTTCAGAAAGCAACAGCCGCTCTCCGTCAACTAGCCTACGGCGTTCCTGCTGACGCTGTGGACGAGTACCTCCGAATCGGGGAAAGTACCGCCATTCTAGCTCTCAAGAAGTTCGTGAAGGCCGTGGTCCAGGTTTTCGGGGACGAATATCTCCGATCTCCTAACGCACAAGACATTAATAGACTCCTAGTTGTTGGGGAGCACCGGGGTTTCCCTGGAATGCTTGGTAGCATCGACTGTATGCACTGGACTTGGAAAAAGCGCAAAGCATGGCAGGGGGCTTTCACAGGGCATACTCGCAAGCCTTCCATAATCCTCGAGGCGGTTGCTTCGTACGACCTGTGGATTTGGCATGCCTTTTTCGGGATGCCAGGAAGCATGAACGATATTAATGTCTTGCACCGTTCTAACATTTTTTCTAGGGATAATGATGGTACAGCTCCGGCGGTAAACTACACCGTCAATGGCAATCAGTACGAGATGGGCTACTACCTCGCGGACGGCATTTACCCGGAGTGGGCCACCTTCGTTAAGGCGATTGCAGCGCCGATGGGAAACAAGAGGGTCTACTTCTCGCAGATGCAGGCCGCTGCAAGGAAGGACGTTGAGAGAGCGTTTGGAGTGCTCCAGGCTAGGTTCGCCATTGTAAGGGGACCCGTGATGTTGGCACCAGTGCGTTAAGGAATATAATGATGCATGCATCATTCTTCATAACATGATCGTGAGGATGAGAGGAATGGGCCACCGCGAAGTTAACCGACTATATGGGTACTCCGTCGTGGCGACCTTCGCCGAGCGGGTCGATCTTGCACTGCATAGAAGCAACTCAAAGGCGGAGGGATCGCCAACAGCACCATCGGTTGCAATCAGACCTGGTCGAACACCTTTGGGCACGGCACGGGGGTTAATGCAAGTGTTAGATATGTTTTCATGTGACATTGTTACGTACCACTGTAAGCTATGTTTCCGTGTGAGATTGTTATGAATCACTTTAAGCTACGTTTCCGTGTGAGATTGTTGTGTGTCGTGGTCGGTAACCTTTCATGTAATACTCTTCTCAATGCTGCCTCATACCACCAAGTTCGATGAGAACAAACACAGAAACAAAAGCAGTGCAAGATGATGTGAATTTTGAATTGGTATTCAATATTTGGAAGAAGCTGTTGAACTGAAACGACCGATGGTTACAATGCCTTCTTTAAAACCTTTTTCTTTGTAGCGATGCTCCAACGATGGATTACCGACTCACAAACAATGAACCTCTAATCCAATTACAAGGCACGACTTCACATGCATGACAATGAAAAAATGCAGACCAAATCGAGAACTACGGTATGGAAATTGCGAGCGGGCTCCAACTCTGCGCAAAGAATAGGTTTCCATGAATAGCTTGAGCAAACAAGCACACTCTACACCATTAAAAATGCAACAGTCTACATATCCATGTCACAGTATTCCATGCAGATTTCACCGCAGTACATATTAAGCCAAATTCGATATCACAAGATAGTAAACAAATTGACGAACCAAGTTAATATAGTAACTGGATTAGTACAAGACTAGTCATGAATATCTAACTCACATGGATTGAAGCACTCATGTCGAGATAAACACAAACATGGAGCAAAGTTCACATCGAGCATAATTAACGGAAACCGAAACACGGAATGTTGTTTTCACGACAAGGTCTCAAATCTAGCTACCACCACAGTCCATGCAATATATGCTTTACAGGTCACCATTACCGACATCGAACCATCTATCTGCGATTTGCGGAAAATGTGTAAGAGAACTTTGCATTCTTGCCTTCGTAAATCATGCTCCCTTAATCACAACAAGTCCATCCTAAGCGAGTCACCTCATTTGCGAGCAAGTCCACATTCAGCTGCTTGCGGAACGTGAATAGGAGGGACCTGTGCAGAATTTTCAGCATCACTACCCAATGGACGACTTGTACACATGCATATAAGAACTTCAAGTCTTCCTTGTATACAGCTTGAAGCATATGTACTGAAATATGTCGATCCATTGGTTGTACACCAAAGCACACATGTAGAAATATATATTATTGTGCTCTCAGAATCAGGGTCGTGGTGAAGATTAGAATCTTCACCACAATCACGAATCGGCTAACAAATTATTTCAGCAAATTAGGCCTCAAACTCTTACCACCTTACTGTACAACCAGAGAGTCCCAATTAAACAGGTCAACTATTTGGTAATCACAACTATCGGACTAACAGATATTTATATATAAAATGACCAGAGAATTTAATCTACCAACATAAACCCAGCATAATCTAGCAGCACAACCCGAAGAAGCTAGCCAGATAATTATGTATAAAATGACCAGAGAATCAGCAACATGACATAACTCTTAATCTAGCAGCATAAACCCCGAATACTGTGTGGTCATATTAACATGTAGCCTACGACACAGAGTAGTGAATGAAAACAATATTTCTCAGTACAACAGTCTACAGTTCGAGGCCTAATTAACAGAAGTAATTGTTCTAATCATATGAGCACCCACATCATCACAGAGCAACAAGGAGGGAACAGGGTCAGAGAGCAATCTTTCCTCAAATACTCACGGTGGATCACAGAGAAATCTTTCCTGAAATACTCACGCAGTTAGAGAATAACCACATAAAGCACAAATGAGAACAGATATTCGCCATTCAGCTTAAATGTGAGCTGCTGCTAGTAATGAATACCACACCTTCACAGACAGACCTCGACAAAAGTAATACACCCATTTTGCCATACCTGTACAGATCTTCAATGGCAACATCCCGATCCGAAGAATGAAAACAGAACTCAAAGTCCAACAACTGCACACGATAATTTCGGTAAAAAAGGGCAAACATATGTTCATCTCAAACAATTTGTAGCCAAGTGAAAGTAATTAGGGCTACTTGACATTGAAGTTGACATGACGACAAATCGAATGGACTTACCTGTCCAAATGGTACAAATGGGTCTTTGGTTACGAATAAGCACGGTCTGAGAATACAACAACAAGCGATAATTGAATAAGCAAAATGTAGATTAAAAGCAGATCATAAAAGCGACAATGACATCTCAAGTAGCAACGTTGTCCCAAAAGTAGCATAGCGATAAAAGGTGCGGACATGGCGAGAGTTCGAACAACACATGTCTCAAGCAGAAGGACATAGTTCCAACATTACAAAAATAGGTCGGGCACCTAACAAAGCGCAATGACATCGGATTAGGGGTCCACTTGTTTATCCATTTCCTTGAGAGCCTTTATAATCTCATGCTATCGACTCTCATAGTACTCGCGCTGCACTAGGTTCATTGTATTCAAGTCCATGTTGATAATCCTTTCCTTCTCCGCTTCTTCCGACAAGGACAATTTTCTACGCTGTATATCTACGATTGCAGCCCTGGACTCATTCATCTTGTCGAAATGGTCTGAGTACAAACCAACCGATGACGCACTAGAGGAACCAACTCGCTTCCTGGCCGCCTTTGCAGCCTCCCGGCCTATTGGCCTTGGCCCCTCCTCGTCAGAGGAAGCTTGCGAGGCCAAGTCCACAGGAGTGCAGTTTGACCCGTCATGCGTTGGAGCACCTCCTCCCGTTTTGTGCTTCTTGTGGAACATGTGCGACGACCACTTTGGATGGTCAGCCAATAGCATCCAGCAATGGTGGAACGCGAAAGGCTTGCCCTCGATGTCTTGGTACATCGTTGACGCATGTGCCATCTGTTAGAAACGTCAATTGAAATCACGAAATCCTTTTGGAAATGGGAGATTCTACAAGTACAATATACCACTACTCATATGTCAGCTGCAGTAAAGACATGAAGAGGTTTATGAATATTACCCTGTCTCGCTCAGTGGTTCCACTCTGATTCAAATCATCGGTCTGGTTGAGGAACCCGGAAAATTTGCTCACGCACTCATTTATCAACGACCAGCGGTTGACCATTGCCTTCACGGACCTTGCGTGACATTCTCCGGTCTTGTTAGTGTTGTAATATTCAGCAATTCGTGTCCATTAGCTATCCGCGATTGGTCCTTCCCAACAATGGGGTCTTGGCGACATTCAACGAGCGAGAGACAAGTACTTTATCCTCTTGACAATCCATTTTGTCCTCTCTGTTTTGGATGCTTGCTTTTTCCCCTTCCCGCTACCTGTTGCCCTAGCACGGCCTTTCTTTGTCGAATTCGCAACCACCGGCTGCGAATCCGTACCGTGCCGTCCATTGGGAGTGACCACCGCCTCCAACTCTGCGACACTCCGTTCCAAATCTGCCTGGAGAGGTGCATTCACCCCTGATGGTGTTGTCGACCAAGGGAGCTCAATTGAGTCGTCCTGTAGGAAATTCACGTACAATGGGTCCATTGTTTCGTCCCCCCTAAATTTATCCAACGAGTGAGTACATGTCCATTTCATTAAGCAATATACACCAACGCACACATGAAAGGTAAGTTCACATTCATTCAAAAGTGCACAACATAACCATGACCTACAGCAGCATGTGCTTCAAACAAACAAGGTTCATACTACAGACCGTTACTACATTACCATCATCCATCGAACCTCCTGTCCAGATGCTCACGTTTGAGAAAGCGTCTACATTACAATGACAGGGCAGATATTGACATACAAAAGACAGTACCAACATCTAACCAACACTACAGGTACGTTAGGTGCCACGAGCGTCGAGACTCCACGGACCAACCGCTAATTGGGGAGTAGTTGCGCTATCTTCATCCTCGGATCTATGGCTCCTCTCAAGCGGCCTCCACATCTATGCCCGACCTCTGCGGCCCTCCAAATCTGCACTCTCTCGTCCACACTAGCATCGGTGCTATCTCCAAAACTAGCGCTGCAACACCATCTCACAGAGGCTATCGGCTATGGCGTCGACATGTAGCGATGCCATGTTTAGGTCGGCGGCCCAACTAGCATCACTCACTTGAAGTTATCCCGAACAACCTTTTTCGAGGTCCTCGGCCTTTTCATCGAGCATATCTCTCATCTTGAGATGACCGTCCAAAGTCTCTGGCCTCCATCTATAAAACCACATCAACACGAATGGGTCATCAAGATTCCTCAAAATCTTGATTCGTACCTAAGAACTAATCTTGTGCTAATTGCTTTGCACGGAGACAATTATTTTCATATTCGTCCCACATATCCCCATAATTAATACTCGAAAATGTTAACATCGCCTTCCTCCTTCACATCCAACCCAGCAATTATCTGAGTACACTAAGAATATCACACAATAGTACACTAAGAATATCGGTGTCGAAACAAAATGCGGCTGAAGGTTGTCTTGGTATGAAATCTGGTTTGTCTTGGTATGAAATCGGTAGATGTGTTAACTAAACTAAAAAAGCATACAATGTTGCACCATGATCATACTATATGATGTCCCGGCTACGCACCAATGTTACCAAAATACACCGAGCACAAGAGTGCTACTAACCCATCAACCAGTGCGGTATAAATTAATCAAATCAATCACCGGCTTGAATTCTTTGAAATAGACAGTCAAACCATCATCTCCCTAGCAAAGCCATGACATGCTTCTCTAAATGGTTATGTAAATGCTAGAGCCTTCGCAATATTCTTGTAAAAGACAAATAGTTCATGAACTTGCCGCAAGGAAATGAAAGAAAAAACCGTACTTGTACTTAACCTAAGTAAAATGGCGTGCATCCGACTGCAATTCCGTTCGACCTACCTAAATTTTGGTTCAACAAGTGCGAAGTTTTCCCATTCAACATGAGGACAAACAAAAGTTATCCGATTGAACAAGTGCACCCAAGTGATTAACTTTGAAATGAAGTTCTTCAACGTATTCAGGGTTGAAGTGTGGATTTCACCCCTGCCATGTAAATCGTGCTAACCCAAATCCAAACCCTAATGCAACCCAATCTGTACATGGTGCTTACCCAAATCCAAACCCTAATGCAACCCAATCAGTACATCGTGCTACCCAATCCAAACCCTAATGCAACCAAATCGGCAATCCAGCGACAATCCAAATCGATTTACGCCATTTCCCTACATCGGGTGTTGAGGATCTCTGACCATTCGAGCACAAATTGGTATTTCACCATGTATTGAACAAACCTAGATCTGAAATCGAACTTCGAAACTCGTAAATAGGGTGCTCGGATGGCGTACCTCAAGCCGTCGAGTACCGTCGACACGTCGTCCTCTCCGTGGTGTGGCGCACCTCCCATGCTCGCTCGGCGACCGCCCGATTTCCCCAGCTCCGGCGACACGCGAAATGGAGTTCGTTGAGCGAAGCTGCTTCGGAGAGGCGGCGAAGGGAGAGAAAACCGGCGAGGGAACCTCTCTCCTCTCCCTGGCTTCTCCCGGCGTGGAAGGGCAACCGTTGGAGACGCTGGGATTCCCTTCACGCCTCCGTTTTCCCATTGCGAGGGGAAAGGGACGGGGGAAGGGAAGGCGTTGGAGATGGTCTTATAGATGCAATCTTGTTACCATATTTTGAAAATTTTAAAAAAATATGCATTAGTAAATAATAGACTTTCTTATACAATTATATTATGAACCGATAAACAATATAATCTATCACCTTTTCTAGATGCTTTTACCTAATTCTTGGAACAGATCAATGCCTCTACAATCTTAGGTTCTAAGCAGATGCGAAATGGATCAATGACACGACCACCAGCACTGAACGTAGATTCAAAAGCAATAGTTGACACTTGCATGGCCAACACATCATGAGCAACTTGTAATAGAACTGGATATACATCTTGCTGATTTTTCCACCATAATAAAATATCAAATTTCTGATTGGATTTAGCAAGCCTTAGTGGTGGTTCTGCCATGTATTTATTCAAGTCATTCGCATCATCTTGATCAATCCTATGTGTATCATATAAGAAGTTCTCAAGTTCATCATTTTCTTCTTCCATAGAGTCCTCTATTGGTTCAGAAGTCACACTAGGTGCATTAGTACTTTTTGAGTAAGAAGAAGCATAGGCATCATACAATTGCTTCACAACCTTAGTAAATTCTTCAAGTTCATACAACACCTGACCGTAAAACTTTTTCATGTAAAATTCTATGTACTTCCTCTTTCTCTTAGGGTCAAAAAAGCAAGCCACGGCTAGAGCAATGTTCGACTTCTTCCGGTACTTTTCAAACTTAGCGTGCATAGAAAATACCATCTTACTAATAGTGATATCAGTGCTAGCACACTTCTCAGAAATCAAAAGCTTAATGTCACAAAAACATGGATAAAACATATTTACCGTTGGATATAAAGTACCAGAGAATAGCTCAGTGACATTATAAAATTTCTTTAAACACTTGCAAAGTGTCAATGCCTTTTCCCATTCAACAACTAATGGAACTATATTCTCATACCTATGATGTTCCATGCATACAAGCCAATTAAAAGCTTTCCTATAATATAGAGCATCCCACAATATAAGATAAGTAGAATTCCACCTCGTTGCAACATCTAATGAGACACCTTTCTTTGTATCCAACTGACATTGAGATGCAAATTTCTAGAACTCCTCCCACTGCAATGGAGAGTTGTTCACAACTGCTACAAATGATCGAATATGATGAACTACAGATACAATTTCTTGCAGGCCATTTCTAGCAACAAGATTTAATATGTGATTACCACATCTCCCATGGAAGAACATCCCATCACATATTAGAGAACTTTGTGTTTTTAGTTCAGCAATTACATTTTTAACACACACTTCATGTGATGATGCATGTCTAAAGTTAGAGAAAATAGTTTCTTCTCAATGTACCATCTCATAATGCTAGCAGTAAATGCTTTAGACAACTTAACACCCGCGTGCCGACCTCCTACATGCATGAAACTGATAATTTTTTTTCTAAATGCACCAATTGTCATAATCCAATAAACAGTGACACACATATATCCTTTGTTCTAATTTGATATCCACATGTCCATAGTTATGTTAAAGCGACACTGAACAGATTTAAAATATTAAAGCAATTTATTCTTTTCTTCTATAAAGATATCTATTAGTTCCTTCCTAACAGTGATATGACTCTTGATTGGAAAGTTGGTACGCAGAGATTTGATGAACTCAACAAAATATTCATGCTCAACAATATTGAAAGGATATTCACACATGATTATGGTCAAATAAAATTTCCTCAAGCTGGCTTCTTGGTTATACCTGTAAGGCTCAACCATTCTTGAACCATCCTCATGATTCTTTTCTAATTTGAGCTGTTGTTGGTCTGGCTTCAAGTTATGTTTGTTCTTCAAATGGTTCTAGAAGACTTTTGTACCATTGGCACTCTCGCGTCTGGCTTTGTAAACACAATAGTTGCATTTGGCCCGCTGTTGAACAACATTTTTGCCTTCCTCCGTAATTGTTACAGAATACTTAATATAGTGATCCTAGACACGTGATGTACTCTCTTCTGTCTCTTTACTTGAGGCTTATCATCTGTCCCTTCCACTTGCATAATAACAGTAGGGTTTGTATCTTCTGTGCCACTAGGCCCACTACCCATACTTGGAACAGCTTGACTTGGTGCTGTAGATAATACATTTACACTTATACTTGCAGTAGCACTTGATGCAGATGCCATGTTTCCTAGTATAGAAAAATCATTGAAATAAACTTTCTCTATGAAAAACAATAGTACATGCCAACATGGTCAAAACTTTCTCTATGATAAACATGGTAGTCAAACAATTACTAAGCTCAAATACTTTCGAAAAATCAGGATGGGGTGAGCAAGTAAAATACAAAGTGCTGCAGAGTTGATGGGATATGCAGTATATTCATAATGAATACTGTTGCTGTGTTCAACACTCAACACTGAGGTACTAATGCTAGCAAAGTCCTTAGTCTTCAAAAAACACATGCCAAGCCATGCATGTAGTTACTTAGTACTCTCCAAATAGAAAAAGCTTTGCTGAAATTTAAGGGCTCTACTGCACTAGTACATTTGGCATCATCTTTCACTACCATCCATCATGAAAGTAGAGTAGTATATTTGCATTGATATTTCAAACAGTATATGGTAGAGTATCAACAAATGATGCACTCAATATTAAGGTCTAGGTCAAAACAAATTAAGACATTTAGCATTGCCATTTAAATAAAAACATTGTGGTTAGCACTAGCCATTTGCATTCTATAGGCATGATAACATTGAAGAAATGTTCTCAATTTTCATTTCAAGTAGCGGCAGCATCTGAACACACGGTGATTGAATCCTAACAGAACAACTGAAAGAAAAAAATCATTCAAAACAAGCCAGCCAAACTTGACAAAGTATAACCCTCCAAATTGTGAGTTGAATTGGCAAAGAAAATTAACTTAGTGAAGGGCATGTGGTCGAGAGTGATGGAGTCGACGAGGGCTTGCTTGAGGGAGGCCTTGGCGTGCGGTAGCTTGGGTCGGTGGGAGGTGATCTTCTTGCGGAGGAGCACAATGAAGGTGGCCAGACAAGCGCTGTGTGGAGGTGGTTGACGAGCGTCGGCACCATCTGTAGGTCACGTGCCAGACACCGAATCTGCTCTAGCCATGCACCACTGACACAAGCCTCTCCTCGACCTTCCAAGAAACAAGCCACCGGGGAAGGGGAGCCCTGGCCGAGAAAGATGCCGCTGGGGGGAGGGGGAGTGCCGACCTAGGGAGTCGTTAAGGGGTAGAGATGGCTGGCGAGATCATGGCCGTTGAGGGGAGATTGTGGCCACTGCGGGGAGCGCCGGCTAAGTAGTCAAGGACATTGTGGCCACCGGGGGAGATCATGGCCACCAGGGGGAGATCATGGGGGTCCTAGGGGAGCACCGGCCGAGGCTCTCAAATCTAGGAGGAACGCCAACCAAGGGAATCACCGAGTCAGGGAGAGTCGGATCTAGGAGGACTAAGGAGGACGGGCGTTCAGTTGTTTAGATCTGGACCGCCTGGGGCATGGGCCGTCGGGTTAAGACAAGAGTCCAAGAGACCAAAACTGTTGCCAAATCCAGATATCTAGATGATGCAATTACCCGATATCCGGTTCCTGGCCCATATTTTTTGAATAGCGTATGCTCCGAATCCGATCCGATATCCATTTTTAACTATTTGGATCTGGATCTAAATCTGACCCGATATCCGATTTCCTTTTTGGATCCAGGAAGGATCGGGCGGGAACTATCTGTCCCGTTTTCAACCCTAGCTAGATCCATCCCTTGCATTTCAAAGTATACACTATCGAGCTCAGTAAGAACGACGACGAGCGGTGCCAGCCACTCCAACTGGCGCTGCGGCAACCTGCACCTCGTCAACAGGCGACTACAAAGCTTCATCTAGATGCATTGCTCTTCCCTTTGAAGGGAGTTTTTTTCTTTGTTTGGAAAAGGAAAGCAAAATCTTCTTTCATTTCTCTTCTTGTAAGAAGGGCAGGAAATTGCCCTTTACATTGGGTTTTTATTCCCCAAATCCCCTTTCATTTTTCTATTAGATACTCCTTTAAGTCACAAAAGAACGTTGTTTTGGGATACTAGAATCAAATTTTTCTAAATTTTAGCTACCAATATCATTTTAAAATTTTTGATTGGATACATGATAATCATACGTGTATATTTGTATTGGAAAGTAATTTCGTACTTTTATAGTTTCATTGGATTTTATTATTATGTTCAATACAAATAGTGCTCAAAGTTTCATTTTAAAGATTGTGACGGTGCCCAAAACGACATTCTTCTGTACCAAGAGAGAGTAGTAAATATATCAAAAAATCTAGAGAACGGTATACTGTTCTAAGACAATGCGACGGGATAGAGCGCTACCATCCAATTCAATGGAACCCAACAGCCCAATCATGTCATGAGACCACCTCCCTCTCTAATTGTCCTCATCTATCTCTCACTCACACACACACACACTCTCTCTCTCTTTCTCCCCAATCCAATTCAACGCACCACCTCTCCTCCCAACCATCCTCACCTCTCCCCCCAATCCAATTCAACATAGCTGCGATTTGGTGAGCGATAGGGCTGGCTGATTTTGTAGCTCGTATGGAGGTGTTCGGCGTCAAGCCAGCCCAATGCAATTGTTCAACGATGGGCTTGGCCTAGCACAACGATGAGGTGGCCAAAAGCTAGAAGGTCGTTTTCCTCTATGCCTGTGGTGAAAAGAAGAATAATTAGGAGAGTCCAATGGAGCAACTAGTTGATCTTTTTTTATAACTTTTGCATTATTTGTTGCCTGATTTTGCTGTGAAACCTAATTTTCTTTTATTTATGTACCAATTTTTTAAAGCTTGGTTGAACTCTTTCGGATCTTCTTGAAACTTGATTTTCAGCTGCCCTCATCTTTTTAAATTTTGTTTGAAGAAATTAGAAGTAGCAAATTTTTATGAAACATGTGTGAAACTCGGTGAAACTTCTGTGAAGCATGTGTGAAACTCAACGAAACTTCTATGAAACATGTGTGAAACTCGATGAAACATTATATGAAACATATGTGAAACTTGATGAAACTTATGTGAAATATGTATAGAACTTGTCAAAACTTTCATGAAACATGCCTAATCTTCTTCGAAACTTTGTTGAATTTCAACTGAATCTTGTTGATTCTTTCGAAACTTCGCTGATAATTTTCAGTATGCCTCCAAAAATTTTCAGATAATTTGGATCAAATTTGATTAGATTTCAAAAATCCCAAAGCACTCAGCCTTTGAATGAAATAAATTGAAAGTTTCAATTAATTAGCCAGAGACTACCTTATCACTGTCGGTTGTTCATAAAACCGACAGTGATATGGATTATCTCTGCTAGTTGATTGTATCAACCGGTAGTGATAATAACTATCAGTGTCGGGTGGATCTCTAACCGGTAGTAATATTCTACTATTACTGTCGGTTTGTGGAGTGGGCCGGCAGTGATAAAAATTATCACTATCGGTTCTATTTCTGGACCGACAGTGATAGTCTATCACTGCCAGTTGTTGTGGCGAATCGGCAATGATAATCCACCCCTATAAATTCAAAGGACATGCCCTCCTATTATTGAGAACAATCCCAATGGTATAGTGTGCTATAGCAACTTTCTAAATGCTCCCTCCATTTCTGAATACATGTCATTGTAGCTTTCAAATTTTATTTCTAAATACATATCATTCTATTAATTCAATGTGACATTTTACCTTTTTTTCTTTATATATCTCTCCTTGTTAGCTATTTTCAATGTCATTTGAATGACATGGCTATTTTCAATGTCATTTGAATAACATGGAATGACATCAATTATAAACTCCGATTCCAAAGCGGGCCTCGGCAAAGTCCAACTCGTCTTGACTTTCACGATAAGAGCAGAAGCGGGAAGAGGCGCCGGACAAGAAATCTTGCCATGGGCGGCCACGGCCTCCTCTTCCACCGCTTGAGCAGACCTAGGGCAGTGCTCACAAGGGTCAGTAGCACCGCCCATACCAAAAAGCCCACTTAATATATTCTCCAACCCTAACCCTCAATCCTCATCCACAGGAGTTTCCCGTGCCTTCCAGCCCCCCTGCGGCCTTGCCTTGTGACTCCACGCGACCACGCCCCCACCCTCTCCCCTCCTTGCGGCAGCCGGCCAGCGCTCCTCTCCGCTCTCCGAGCCAGCCCCTCTCCGCCCCCTCTCCGCGCCGCTCATCGCCATCGCGCCGCCCTCTCGGCTTTTCGCGCCCCATGCCAGCGCCGCCGCCCTCTCCGGTCTCGCGTCGGCCGTGGTCGCCCCTTCTCCGAGCTTTGGCACGAGCCACAGGCGGCATCGGCATGGCGGCCTTGGCAGCAGGCAAGCAAGCTCCTCCTTCCGGATTGTGATTGGCGAAACACAAGGTGCAGCAGCTCCCTCCTCAATTTCTAGGTCCGCCACTGCTCCCCCTAATTGGATTGTGAATTTGTGATTGTGAATTGATGATGCGAATGTGAATGTGAATTGATGATGCGAATGTGATGATTGATGATAAAAATGCCTTAGAAAAGTATTGATGATCAAAATGACTTAGAAATGCATTGATGATTGATGATGTGAATGTGATTATGTGAATATTGATGAAAATGCAGCTTGGTTGATCAAAATCCCTTGGAAATGATGTATATTTTCGCTAAATGCCTAAATTGTATATTGTTATATGGGAACGTATCCTGTGCACACAAATATTTGGTGAAAACACGGTGCACACCAATTAAGAAAAGTTTCAAAAAATTCTAAAAAAAATCATGGATGTACATATCAGCTTACCCCATCTACATATAAAATTTCATGATCAAATTCGTCCTATGATAGAAGTTACAAAAAAAACAAACTTGATCATGAACAAGAACTATTCTGTTCATGATCAAGTTTGTCTTTTTATTACTCTTAGCACAAGACGAATTTGATCATGAAATTTTATATGTAGATGGGGTAAGCTGATATGTACATCCATGATTTTTTTCAGAATTTTTTGAAACTTTTCTTAGTTGGTGTGCACCGTGTTTTCACCAAATATTTGTGTGCACAGGATACGTTCCCTTGTTATATTGCTAATTGTAGATTGCTACTTGTTAGGATTGTTTAGATGGAGAAATATTATTCAAAAGATGACGCTACTAAGAAAAGGTTAGCAACAGAGGGTAGCGGTGTTGAGCAAAAAAGACAACGTGTAGAGCTTAATATGGATGATATCGTTGCTGATCCGGGGCTTCGGAAGCCAATTGAAGAGTTCAATCCTAACATTAGAGATGATGCTAGAAGAGCATTTTTAGCTATGGGGCCATGTAAACCAATTGGCCATGATTTTCCATGCAAAGAGCAGGGGTCCCAAACGAGGGCCTTTGTAAATTCATGGTTAACCAAATTTGATTGGTTAGAGTACAGTGTGCATAAAGATGCAGCTTATTGCTTTTATTGTTACCTCTTTAAACCATCGAGGACCGACAACTTTGGTAATGATGCATTCACCAAAATAGGATTGCCTCATGCTGCAACTTAGTGGTATATTTTGTCTTATGTGAATTTACCATTCATATCGTTTGTTTTCGATTTCTGATTTACATATGCTATTTTTGCCCATGTAGGTTGCTATAATACTTTCACAATTGCAATGAGGCGTGGAGGAATGTCACGATGATTCATTGGATTAAAGCTTCCTTAATTAGGTATTTATCTAGCTACATATGATTTTACCATATCATTTCTATATATTGTATTTATATTGGTTATTATGGTTACTGGTTATGTAATTTTGATGTGAAATTATTAATTGTACTCTAGTGACATTTCGAGTCTGTTATATATTAGCACCACTCTTGCTCAATTTCTGGGTCCGCCACTGTCCACCGCGACCGCCTCCTTAGCCCCTCTTCTCCATGCCTCCCGCTTGCGCCTCTCTCCATGTTGCACCGCCTCTCCGTCACTGTCTCCGCCGCTCTCAATTGGCCTCCGGGCCCGCCACGCCCCTCTCTTCCGGCGGCGACGACTTGGGAGGAGCGGACGGCAGCTCGGGAGCGACTACGAGGACGAGGGTGAGGAAGAGACCGAACGAAGAAGCTCTCCTTTTCGGCCCCTCGCCGTTCTCTAGGGTCGTGGCGGCGGCAGCAAGAACCACACGAACAGGAGCTTCGGAGAGGTAATGTCGATTGATTTGCCTGGGAAAATCTACTCATTTACCGCTTCTTGATCTACTCCCAGGTTTCGGTTCTTTCATTTTTTTCACTGTGAGTTTCTCTTGTTGCATTTCATGTAGATTAGTATGTGCAGCTGCTTTCTTTGAGAAATTATCGAGCTGTTTATGCTTCTCATTTATGTATTTCGATGTACTGACATAATTCTGTCATTTTCTTCTGTTTGCCTAGAAATCGAGCTTCTCTTAACGCCTGAAGAAAAGGCTATCTTGGATCAGAACGAGACCCCAGATTTCATCAAAATATCATCAGTTAATTATCTCTCAATGTCCCACAGACAAATCTTTTGGTGTATACGTTGTATACCTCATCGAAATGTGTCAAACTTAAATGAATATATGTGGACGATCGACTGTTTATTCTCACAAATGTTGGATGCTGATTCTAACTCCTGAAATTTCATTGATTGGTGCAGCCGAAATGGCATCCACTTCATAGTTACGCGTTGGCGCTGCAGATACCTCTCATGGACAAGCTGCTGGACAGTGGTGTTGATGTCAATTTAGTTGATACAGTAGGTTCTATGCTAATGATTTCCCATTTTGATTTATGTGCTAAAACCCACCTAGGACGGCATAGTTAATCTCGGTAGTGTTGCTGATACAGGGTGGTTTCACCCCTCTTCACAAGGCTGTGATTGGCAAAAAGGAGGCTGTCATTAGCCATCTCCTAAGAAAAGGGGCAAATCCTCATGCCAGAGACAGGGTAACTGACGCTGTCATTTCTGTGAATTATTTGTTCCATAGTTCCATAAGATTGAAGTCCAGTTGGAATTTACAAAAACTTTGTGAAGCGACATTCACAGTTTTCACACAAGTTTGGTTCCTCAGTAGCCACAGGGCAATTGTCATTCTAATTCTGAAGACTTACCTTCATGTTGGCCCTTGAATTAAGTCTGCCCAATTTGCAGGATGGAGCCACACCATTACATTATGCAGTTCAAGTTGGTGCACTGCAGACTGTGAAGTTACTGATTAAGTACATGGTTGATGTCAACGCTGCTGATAATGTAAGTTGAAAGGGCACACTTTTCTTATCAGCTCAACCCAGGGCCAGTGTTTTTTTTTTCTTTACACTATTTTCCGTTCATGCAGGATGGATGGACACCGCTGCATTTAGCCATACAGAGTAGAAATAGAGACATAGCAAAGGTCTTGCTTGTCAATGGTGCAGATAAGACAAGAAGAGCCAAGGTATGCCCCTATAGTTTAATGTTTTTGTTGATCAACAGTATAATTTCAAAAGAATTCTACGTATGATCATTGCTGTTTATGCAGTCAGATTCTTTTGCATACATTTCCACGCCATTTTCTGTTGCTTCACAAAATTTGAACGCTTGCTTTCAGAAATGTTGATATCTATTGGACAACTTCTTGATCTTCTAGACTTCTACACGATTATTCCTCTCAAATGCATACCTTGCTCTTCTAGCTACATGGATGAACGCTTTATGTTATCTAAGGACCAAAATCGATGTCTGAACTCAGAAGTTGCTTGTGTAAACATTACAGGATGGAAGGACTCCGCTGGATCTAAGCTTATGTTTTGGAAGGGATTTCAAGTCATATGATCTGGCAAAGCTTGTCAAACTTGTTCCAGCCAACAGAGATGTGTGAGATTTTGCTCTGCCACAAATTTGAGACAAAGAAAGAGCAAATGTTAGCAACTGTAGCTTGGCCACTTGGGCTCGATCCTTCCAATTGTTTGTGGGTTGTTGGTTGTTCCCTACAGCTTTTGAACCCCGACATTTTTGCCGTTCTTCTAATCCTGATCCATGAATACCTTATGTAGAAGGGACAACAGCTGAAATATGCAAGGAGGAAATAACCATCATCGGATTAATTTACCATATTTGTAAACTCCCGGTGACCTGACAGATTTGACCTACAGCTGTTCAATGAAATTGTACATGCTCTGTAGCCTGTACATCATAACTTGAGATAAGCAGTGGGCGTACAGGAAGTCAATCTGCTTGCGATCTTCCTTCGTGTTTGAGTTGTTTCTTTCGATATGACTTGTGCCAAGGGTGATATTTAAAGTTCTGCCTATTAGTTTTAAGCTGTATGATTAGCAACATTCAAAGACAAGTTGGAGTTACCACACACATGCAATGTTATAAAGCTGAGCTTCTATCATGTAGAAACCGGTGCTGGAGCTCAGAACAAAGCCAATTTTCAGTTGTATGAGGCATTCCCATACTGCAGATAATTATCTTGTAAAAAGAAACAACTTTTACTGGCAAATGAGACACTGTTACTTAGACAAGCATAAATATCAACATTCCAGAAATGCAGCTGGTACCAAGAAAACGAAGCAGAGAACACGCTTGAAAAAGATTATCAATTTTCCAGACATGCAATGGACACGTGCAAAGTAGCTACAAGGGAGTTCGGACACCATCACATAAACTCATCTGGTCTGAGCTTTTGCTCATTGCAATCTTCCTGAAAGATGCTTGTAGAGCCAAACATTTGGAACAGCAGAACCATGGAAAACGAAAAAAAAATCTGCTACACAAATGTATAGAAATAACACAAGTCCATGTAATGGAGTCCAGAGAAGTGCACTAGTAACCTCCAAAGTACCCTATTCCTGTTGTAAGGAGATGCGCCTGAAGATGGCCTGGAATGTTTGCCCTCCATTTCTGGCGACTTTCTGGCCTTCTTCAGTGGCAGTAGACAGTAACTTGACAACTTGGTCGGCTTTTATAACTTCCTCCGGAACAGCTTCAAATAGAGGATGCTTCTCCAGACATGACCGCATCCATATACCAAGCTCCTCTACATCGGTAATAGTATATATGATTCCTCCCACTTCCATCACATAAGCATACTCATCGAGCAACTGCATGCTAATCACCCTTCGCCGGTGGTTCTTCTCCTTGAAATGAGGGTCAGGGAACAGGAAGAACATTTTGGAAAGTTGAGCCTTCCTGAAGTAGTTCGGGATGTATTTCATCGAATTGGTGCGCACAACAGATATGTTGTCATACTGTCCTGGATTTGATGCTCTTAAAGCCAAAATCCTCTCTTTGACATACTCAGTTACCTGTACCGAAATTCATGACAAGCGAAACAATAAATCATATGGTGCCCCCAGAACTCTGAACTAAGCTACCAAAATATATAAATAGCTTGAAATGGAAGGCACAAATGGTTTCTGTGAATTATTTGCATGGCCTTTCAAATACCATGTGGTAAAAGTTGTGAGTTCTTTGTAGTGTCCACCATGTATTGTACATGTTACCCATGGCCTATAGGTTACAGCCCTATCTATACCTTGCTACCCTTCAATTCAAGCTTGAAACTACAACTGTACAAGGCAGTAAAGTGAATGGATTGAAGCAAAGATCATAATCACCTTGTCTCTCAGCTCCATGCCGATCATGAGCGTGTCGGGGAAGAGCGGCGAGAGCCCAACAAGCAACCCACCAAACCCACAGCCCACATCCGCAAAGCGGATCCGAGGCGCCGCCGCCTCGCCTTCGCCGTGCTCGCCACCTTTGTCGGCCGGGAAGTAGCGCGGGTAGTGCTGCGAGAGGTCGACATCGTCGGGCGATACTGGGATCGGGAAGTGCGAGTCGCTGAGCGGGTTGCTGTGCGCGCGGGCCCGGTAGAAGCGCTTCCGCGGGAGCTTCCCCGCCGCCTGCTGCTGGCCGCCGCTCGCGCCGTTGCTCCTCGTCATCGGGCCAAGCGGACACGAGCAGCGTTACCTCAAGCCTGCTTGGTCTGGGAGAGGTATTACATCAAACATTTGGTAGGCATCATTCGAACGACGAGAGCGTGAAGCGACTGAACGGGAACAGTATTTGGGAGTCGGCGAAGGGGGAAGAGACGAACCGGAGAGCCCCTGCGAGGATGATAGCGGAGGAATTGCGAGAAGGGGCGCCGAGCCGCGGTGTGAGGGTGCGCGCGTGCGGCGGCGGTGAGAGGGCGGTTTCGGGACGGGGGTTGGGAGTTGAACGGCGCGTTAGGGCTCGGGCGTCGGAGGGGAAGGGGAGGAACCGAGGGAGTGGAGCCGGGCCGAGAAACCGGGCCGCACGGGTGGGAAGTGGGCTAGTCCGGCCGTGAGCCGCGGTTCGGCCTCGAGGTCGAGGGAGAGAGCTGGGCCGCGCGAGGAATCGGGGCCTCGTCTTCCGCGCGTTTTGCAGGAGGCAGCGACAGAGTGGGGATACATAGCTGCAGACAAATCATGCGATCGCGTTCACCACCCACCAGTAACTAGCTAGTAATTAAGCAAGCTGTCTATGTATGATTTCCAGATACTCTACTGCTGTCGTCGTAGTGTATCTCCAAGTATTATTGTTTTCAGAAGTGCATCTCCATCTATTTATTGTTTTCAGAAGCGTATCTCTGGCCATATATTATTGCACAGGCTTTATCCGTGAAGAGTAATACTAGTTTGTTGACTCTGCTATAGCGTCAGTGAAGTGCTATCCCTGTTCTTTGCTTCTTAAAAATATGCTGTTAATAACCTCTTCAATCTTTGTTTATACATTTGTACTCAGCTGACTACAGACCACATCTTCCACAGAGTAAAGGCTGCATATGTTGAAATTAAATATTGAAACAACTAAATCGGTTTGACAAGGAATTACTCCACATTGTTCGAACCACGCCCAAGCTTACTGCACTGTTCCTGTTGATGTGTAAGTGAACAGTGTGAACTGGTTCTGGGGTAGATGGGTAATGTAAATATCGTATTAGAGCTAAGATGTCTCAAATTTAAATCATAGTTGGCATAGTTTACAAAAATAATATAATTGTAGTCCGCTTTTATTCTATGAGCCTACATACGAGGGAGAGTGTTGAAGTACTGTAAGTTAAGAAAGTTGCTTTCATGTTTTTTTTACAGTTGTACAAATCTTAAAGCATGAATGAATGGTAGATAATGATTATTTATCCCTTCGCTTGCTTTAAAATTTGTATAACTTATATCATAAGGAAAAATATTGAAGCACTGCTCGTTAAGTTAAGAGAATTGTCCGTTTATCCTCCACCGACTTAAAAATTTAGAGAACTGAGAGGACTGATTGGTGCATTAAACTCGGTAGATTTGGGTGTTGCCTGCTATCTAGCTTTTTTTACTGCCCTGGAGACGTCTACCGTGGTTGCGATAACGTATCCGTTACATAATTCGTACTCTTGGGGTACGTACAGCATGTACATCATAACAATTGTAGGCGATATCTACCTTAGGTGATCCGGCCAAAGTGCGCATAGAACAATCTGCTAATTAAGAAAACAATCAATGTTACACGTAACATTTTAATTACACATCGGCTAGAGCATCTACCTCAGATTAATTTTCACGAAACTTTTGCAACACTGACCAGCATCATAAAGGCTCTACGGATTCCACAGCGTACGCCAGCAACCCCCGCTTGAGCCCACTGCTGCACACGTACGCCAGCTCCCCCACTCCCTGCAAATCCAATAATTAAAAACAAAACACATCGATGCACTGCCTTGTTTCCATGGCCGTTGCATGCATGCATGCTGGCTAGCTCCATGCATGGCCTGAGTGGCCTCTCACAAGTCGCAACGACCATTGCATAGTTGAGCTGGAGATCATAGCAGATCATCAGAAGGCGATTAAATTTGAACGAGACAGCGGCGGCCATGGGGCTGGGTGCAAGCCATAGCTAGCTAGAGACCAAAGGTTTGCCCTGGACCATGCATGGCCCCTCCTCTCTCTCTCTCTCTCTCTCTGTGTCCCCGTAGTACATGCGTCTAGAT
The DNA here is from genome assembly GCA_036346375.1 of Guadua angustifolia. NCBI lineage: Eukaryota > Viridiplantae > Streptophyta > Magnoliopsida > Poales > Poaceae > Guadua > Guadua angustifolia. Next base: position 4,640 of record JAYEVE010000429.1, on the reverse strand, counting down.
CGATGTGCGCATGCATATATATGCAGTGTATGCATTGATGGATCGGAGATCCCTGCCGTGTGGGCCCACGCGGCAGTAGCCCAACAGCACTCTACCGTTACGGTAGAAGATACGCGTCCGCATTGATGTGTTTTTAGTGGAAGAGACGCCAGGGTGAATCCATTGCTTCTGTGGCCTCAGCCACCTCGTTTTTATTGCAAATCTAGTTTTTGTATACACGGATTTATAAATTTGATCTCATATCGCGTCTAGGAAGGGCGAAAGCCGACGAGGCTCCACCGACCATGTGAGCATTGTGGTTCACCACGGCAGAGGCACTCCGCGCTGTCCAGGTGCGGTAGCAAGCTCTTGTCGCGCTCGAGCACACCCGCGCTCGCCCTGCGACGACCCACTACACTCGCTCGGGCATTGCATGTAGCGAGGCGACCTCCTCCCATGCTCACCGGCCGCAGCAAGGGGCACGTGCCGTCTGTCGCGCCTTCGGCGGTAGGAGAGAGATTAAATTTACAAATTCGCGCAAGAGGAAGCTAGATTTGCGAGAAAGAGAGGACGCGGATGCTAGAAAAGCAAGGTGTTACTGCGTAAAAGCGATACACTACTGAGCGGCACATCGAATCGGTTCTTTTTAGCATTAGAATCGGTTCTAGTCGCGATCGATGTCCTTAGATAGTGATGAGGTGGAGCTATCGAATCGGTTTTGACCGATCGTGATAAAGCGTCATCGAATCGGTTCTTTAAGGAAGTGATTGTGATGATACCATCATCGAATCGGTTCTTTAAGGAAGTGATTACGATGACCACCTCATCGAATCGGTTCTTTAAGAAAGTGATTACGATGACATACTCGCCGAATCGGTTCATAAAGAACCGATTCGATGAGTGTGTCATCGAATCACTTTTCTTAAAGAACCGATTCGATGATGGTCATCGAATCACTTCCTTAAAGAACCGATTCGATGATGGTATCATCACAATCACTTCCTTAAAGAACCGATTCGATGACCCATTGGGGTGTGCCATTTTGCAATTTCTCCAAAAAAGCCTGATTAAAACAATATGCACAATATATATATCATCACATTCACAATGAAGACATGATGCATATATCACATTCACGAGCAGAATCGCTTTAATTACAACACATATATATCATAGTCGATCACAATAGACAACACAAACATGACAATCAAGATACATGGACTTCCTCGATACATATCACATTGACATATATTATTAATATTGTTTAGTACATATGGACTAGTACGATGCGTCAGGATCTCTAAACCTGCCATCCTCTGATATAACTTCTAACCAGTACCACTGGCATAAGTGGTCTCGTAAATTGTTGAGTGCTTTCTTTGTCTAAACTCTTACTGGGGGATATTGATCTTCTGCAAAACAGAAATGACTGTATTAATTTCAGTTTCAAAATTTCTATGTAAAAGGCTAAGTATATTATTATGCATGTACATAAAATTAGGGAAACATAGATAAGTATTAGGGGGCAATCACAAAAATAGACAGGAACTACGAGCGAGTTTAGAAAATATTTGGATTATAAAAGATTAATTCAAAAGCAGTAAAAAATCCAAATGTGAGAAGCTAATATTCTAGTAAAGACATTGAGTAATGCCTCAATCTTTGAAAGGACAAATGTAAAAGCTACTCCTTCATGCCATTATATTTGTCTATAGCGTTGTAAAACGTTGTCGAGCATACGATCAATCACAAATTATAGACGCAATCGCGGGATCAAGAACAATAGACACATAATGTAAGAGGTGAAATTCTCTCTCGCTTTTTATTGATTCTATCTTTTATAATTAGAAGCACCGATATATATATAAAGATGAGAGAGGAGTTGGATTTGACCACACCATAAAGAGATAGAGTCTAAAAGCAATTCGGTTTAGAGTCCTAATCTCATAACACATAGTACACACACAAACCAACAAGTACTAAATCTAAGAAAAAATTAATAATAAATAACACACAGTAACCACTTAATCTCTTTTAAAGCATTTAAATAGGGTCAAGAGTGGAAACATTACGATAACGCTCTCTTGATTCTCAAATAACAAATATTTTAAAACAGATACTCCTAAGGCCAAGCAAAAATATAGTGATGTAATTTTCTACTAAAATTCAAATGGAACAATATTCTGTCATGTAGCACCGTCTTTTAGAAGCTTCACGTTTTGGATTGGACCACACTAGTGTTTCATGTAGAGCTAACTAATACTAGTGCTTTTAGATAATGGCGGTGTTCCAATAGAATTATTTTGTATTACTTCATAAATCTAATACTTGATCAGTATTAGAAAATTATACCTTAGGAAATGGTGTGAGTTGCGACCACGATGAGCATGTCTTGCATGACATAGAAGCCATAATGGTCACCGCCTACTGATTGATGGCACTGCGAAGAAAGAAAAAGAAATTCAGCCCACGAAGATTAGATGTCAAAAAAATTAATCATATATATGCTAGGCACTTGTACCTTAAATCGCTTATACTGCAGTGTCTTGCCCTTTTTGTCGTCGTGCGGCCCTCCTTCATCGACATAGTCTGAGAAACCCCTACATACATTGGAGAGCACCATTGAGTCAAAAAAAATAAACGTAATTAAATTCCTCGAGATGTGTTAGGTTTCAATAATGCGCTTATACGCAAAGGAGGCTTGATCGCGTATGCCATCGGTCTCTTCTCGTCGAGTTAAATGTGTAGATCGTTTTCACTCGAAACGAGGACGAGTAGAACCCAATGGTTGCTTATTAAATAAAATGTAGTGCAAGGAAATAAGTTCACATACGGTTTTAAGTGCGTACAAGTAATTGAATCGAAAAGTACTACTTACTCCTCGTGGTACGGCAATACAATGAAGTCCTTCTTCGACTCGACTTGCAATACCCCTTGATGTAGCTAGCAACGAACCCGGTTGAAGCCTAGCCATGATCGCAGAACACAAGCTCGGGTCGAGAAACCCAACGTCGTGTAGATTAAATCACGGCTCGTTGTCTCATTATCCCGCAACTCGTGTTGAATGTGAAAACATAATGCAAAATCCTATAAAAGTCATGGCGCAAGCTATATGGTGTGATACTCACGCGTCCATGATCGTCGACTTTAATATACCCATGTACCTCTCGAGCGGATACATGTAACGTAGGAAAGCGGGTCCACATATCTTAATCTCTCGACAAGGTGAACAACAAGGTGGACCATTACGTCAAAGAACGACGGTGGGAAATGCATCTCAAGGTGACCTGAGTCTGCACCACCTCACGCCGTAAGTTGTCTAGTACATCGGGTCAATAACTGCAGAGATCGCATTGAAGAAATAACACAACTTTGTGATTGCCAACTGACATCCTCTGGGAGAATATTTGGATTACAACTGGAGCATTTGGGTCATCAAGACATGGCGGTCATGGGACTTCATGCCCAACAACTTCAAATCATCCATAGACACAAGCTTCTTAATGTTCGCGGAGTAGCGGATGGAACTTTAATACTTTGGAGACATTTGCAGAGATCTTCTTTCTCCTTCTTGGGCAGGTGTAGCATGCAGCGAGGATGTACGGGCCTTTTCCATCCTCCTCTATCCTTTGCAAGTCCAGGCCTGATTCCCATGTAGGCCATGTCGCGACGAGCATTGACACCATCTTTGGTCTTCCTGGTATGTTCAGCAGGATGCCAACCAAGTTGTCGCAGACATTCTTCTCAACATGCATGACATCAAAACAATGCGGACATCTAACTCCTTCCAATCACGGTAAGTCCCGAATATTGACCTCTTCTTCCAAATGGTCCTAGGGCGAACAGATTCTGGCTCTTTCCGTACTGAACATTGATATCCTCTACACGTGAATATACTTGGCTTCCACTCATAGGTTGCGGTGCCGAACGGACTTCCCTCTTCCCATCAAATTTGTCATCCATCTTACGGTATCGATGACTTCGAGGTAGAAACCTCGGTGACCCATATACAGATTTTTCTTGGAATTCGGCGACCATAGACTCTCGGTCTCCTCTTCACAAATAGGATACGCTTTGGCTCCTTTAAGATCAGTAACACCTTAAATTACCAAGGGCCGGAAATCATTTATGGTGCAAAATACCATAGCCCGTAGGGTGAAATGCTCTCTTTGTCGCATCCCACACGCGACCCCTCATTCCACAATTTTACCAAATCCTCGATCAATGGTGCAAGGTACACATCAATATCATTTCCTACTTGTTTGGGTCCCGAGATTAGTAATGACATCATGATATACTTCCGCTTCATGCCTGACCAAGGAGGAGGTTGTAGATACCTATGAATCGGCGGTCTTTGTGACGATTTGCTCATGTTACCAAACGGATTCATTCCGTCGGTACTCAACCCAAATCTTATGTTCCTCATTTCGCACCAAACTCCTCATGTTTCCAATCGATGTTTCTCCATTGAGCCGAATCGGCGAGGTGTCTCGACTTGCCATCTTTCTTTCGAGACTCGTAATGCCAGCGCAACAATTTTGCCTCTCTCGGATTTGCAAACAACCGCTCAGACGGAGAATGATGGGCAAGTACCACAATACCTTGGCGGTGCACCTTTAGTGATGACCTCTTCACCGTCGTTGCCCGGCTCTTACGCTTCT